>CM066994.1:87370370-87707870 GCA_033977485.1 Hydrangea macrophylla
AAAAAATCTTTTTACGTGGGCATGCGCTTACTCGTGAGCTGAAATGGGTTGTCATATCACATTAAATGCACTTGATCTCATGGGATCTTAACTGCCATATTTTTTGGGGTAGTTTAATTGAACCCGACCATTCGTTTGCTAACTATTGAATCTGACAGTGCAGGTTTTTTCCCACTATTGATCACCATCATCATTCGCATGCATTAGGAGACGTGCCATAGTAGGCATCAAAATCCTTATATAGGCTCTTGGGTCTTCAGTAAGTGGTTATGCTTCTTCTGCAACCTTCACATCATTCTCGATTGCCCATGGCTTTTCGAATCAACTTGTCTTCCGATGAAAGACTTGCCGCTTTTATGAGGGATTTTTGAACTTCCTAACTATATCAAGGTTCGCCCTTACATTGAGGGAAAAGATGTAGCCTTCCCTTCGGTTGTTATTAGCAGTTATCTGCTACTGATGGTGGGGTTGAGTTTCCCTCTTCTAACCCTATTCTGCGACCTTCTACAAGGATTACGCTTTCCGTTGATCAAGTGTCGTCCGAATCTTGCCCGCCTTCTCTAGGGTATTACAGCATTAAGCCAGCATCTTGGTATAATTCTTCATTCTTGTGATGTCGCCCAATGTTATACCTTGAATATTGATTGTGGGGACCCTTACTTGCGAGTTAGCGTGGAAAGAAAACATCTTGTCTGGAGTCTAGACTTTCCAAACAAGAATTGGCATCAATTCCCCTGGGTGGTCGTTGTTTCCGAAAAATGGCTGGTAGACCCTTCTATTTACCCTCTACAAACTTTTGATCCCAAACTCTGCAAGGAATCTTATGCTACTTTTTGCGATATCGCCGCCACCATTGCTGACGAAGAGGTAATCAACCAAGCCATTATGGCCGGCTGTTCCTTTATTGATTTGATGAGGCCTCCTAGTGCTACTATGGTAGCTTCATGTTCCCGACATTTTACTAGGTCCATGGCATCAGGTTCTCGACCAACAATTGGGGCTTCTCCAACCGAGGGGATTGTCTCGTTATCCGTCGGCTTTGATCCTTTAAAGAGTCCTGATTCACCTCCTACTTCTTCCAGAAAAGGAAAAAAATAGGTCAAAGATGTAGAATCATCTCCTCGACCGAAGGCTGCTAGGTTAGAGGTGCCTTCTGGCTTTGGCGGGCCAAGCTCTTGGGTAAGGTTCTCAATGGGCAACTTCGAAGAGCGTTTGCAGAAGGTGGAGAAACAAAGCACTCTTCTGTAGTCGGAGTCCATCATGCAGGAGGTGGATTCTCATGCCTTGGAAGTTACTATCAAAGAATTGGTGGCTAGGGTGGAGGCTTTGGAGGATAAGATCAAGTCCCTTAGTGACAAGGGAGCTTAATGTCTTTTTTATATATATTCCCCTCTCTTTCTGTTTTTGGAATGGCAGCATGCTTGTAAAAGAAACTTTAATGTACTCTATTGCTTTTCGAGTAGCTTATTCTAAATTTGCTAGCAATGCTCTATTTCACATGCTAGGGTAATAAAGCTGCTCAACTAATTCATTTTGGCTACTAACTTGGAAACAACAGATAACGAAACAGTTTTACTTATTGTGCTAAAAAGAAAATGATATCATGCTACACATAACATTTTCTCAAATGTTCAGGATGCGAAGGCCTCGGAACTGGTCTGCTATCTATATCTTCTAACCAATAAGTTCCCGGTTTATTCACTTTGACTACTTTATATGGTCCTTCCCAATTAGGAGCCAATTTGCCTTCGGTGGGGTCCTTGGTGTTTAGAAAGACTCTTCCTAACACCAAATCTCCAAGGTTGAATGTTTGGGGTTTTACCCATTTGTCAAAATACTTCGCAACCCTCTACTGGTAAGTTGCTAACCAGAGTAGGGCTCGATCTCTAGATTCCTCTCGAAGATCCAAATTTTGTCTCAAGCCCTGGTCATTTTATGACCAAGCGGCAAACTGCAGGCCTTTCTCCTCCATGCAGGTATATCTTTGGTCCTAGAGGTTGTCATTCTGATTTCTTTCGACAGGACTGCTTTCGTTCTGTAAGTCAGAGTAAAGGGCGACTCACCAGTAGCTGTTTTCTTGGTGGTCCTGTATGACCATAATATTCCTAGTAGTTTGTCAAGCCAATGTCCTTTTTTCCAACCTTTTCTTTATGGCATCAAGAATGGTCCTATTTGTTACCTTATCTTGGCCGTTAGCCTATGGGTGCCCAGGAGAAGAGAAGAGAAGTGATGTTTGATCTGCGGGCCTTCACAAAACTACTAGAAGAGTGACCCTTCAAATTGGGTCCCATAATCCATTATCGGGACGTGGGGGACACCAAATCTGCATACCAGGCTCTTCCACACAAAGCTCTTCATGTCGGCTTGGCCTATTCTAATGAATGCTTCTGCTTCTACCAACTTCGTAAAATAATCCACAGCGATAAACATAAACTTTTTTCCTCCTCTAGCCGTTAGAAGAGGGCCCATGATATGCATTCCCCATTACATGAATGGCCAGGGGCTATGGACGGGGGTCATTGGCTACGGAGGCTGGTGCGCATACCTCGCGAACCTCTAACACTTATCACACTTTTTTACCAATTCCTATGCATCAAACTTCCTGTTGGACCACTAATACCCTAATGTTAAAGCTTAGTGTGCTAAAGTTCGGGTACCAACATGGTTTCCTCAAACTCCCTTATGGATTTCCCTAAGGACGTAATCTACTTGATATAGAGTCAGACATTTGAGAAGTGGTTATGAAAAGGACCTCCTATATAGCACCCCATCTAGGAGCATGTAGTGTGCTGCTCTGGTTCCTAGCTTCCTTGATTGTTGCTTATCGTTGGGTAGCTTCCCATCTCTTATGTAGTCAAAAATAGGTTCCATCCAAGATCTGGGGAGACCTTTAATGTTGTCGAGATAGGTGTTCCATGGACATTGAGTACTTGGGGCTTCCTAGAAATTGATATTGATTATTGGATCCTGCGACGGTTCCCCAGATGCTGCCAGCTTTGCTAACCAGTCTACTCTATCATTGTCTTGGCCTGGGATCCTCTATAGGGTGAACCCCTGGAAATCCTGAGCCAACCTCTGAACAATTGAATGATAGGCTTGCATACTCACTTTTTTTTACTTCGAACTCACCACCTGCATAGCCAACTACTAGCTGGGAGTCACAGTAGGCTTTGAGGTTCGAAGCTCTATATAGTCTTACTAGTTATATGCTAATGATCAATGCTTCATACTCAGCTTCATAATTCGAGGCCCTGAAGCCAAAGGCCACTGACTTCTCAAATACCTCTCCTTCTAAAGTTTTCAAGATGATACCAGGTCCAGAACCCTTCTTGTTCGATGCTTCATCAGTGTATAACTCCCATTGCTGAGATTCTAGTACCAGATCTATGGGGGAGCCTTCTCTTGTGAATTCTGCCACAAAGTCAGCCAAGGCCTGAGATTTTATGGCTGTTATGGGCTCAAAGTAGATATCAAACTCCCCAAGGTCTACAGCCCACTTGGCCATCCTTCTAGAAACTTCTAGCTTGTGGAGTATGGATCGGAGGGGATGCTTTGTAGTTTCGATGATGGTATGCGCTTGGAAGTATGGTCTGAGTTTTCTTGCTGATACAACCAAAGCATAAACTATATTTTCGATACACTCGTACCTCTTTTCAACTTCCAAGAATGTCTTGCTTACATAATAAACTGGCTTTTATGTTTTCTGTACCTCCCTGATTAAAGCTGAGCTGACGGCATAGTCAGAGACAGCCAGGTAAAGGTATAGAGGTTCCTCAGGTTCTGGCATTGACAATAACTCTAGACTTCCCAGGTAGATCTTAAGTTCCTAAAATGCGACTTCGCATTCGGGTGTCCACTCAGATATTAACCCCCCCCCCCCCTTAAGGCCTTGAAGAAGGGTAAACATTTGTTTTAAGCTTTAGAGATGAACCAGTTAAGTGCTGCTAGTCTTCCATTTAAGCACTAGATGTCCTTTTTCCTCCTGGGAGACATTATTTCTATTAAAGATTTGATTTGGCTTAGATCTGCCTCTATTCCTCTCTGAGACACCAGGAATCCCAAGAACTTCCCTGCTAAGGCCCCGAATATACACTTGGCAGGGTTCAGCTTCAGTTGGAACTTTTGGAGGATCTCAAATGTCTCCTTCAAATGGTTAATGTGGTCTTCACCATGCTTTCTTTTCATGATCATATCGTCAATATATATTTCCATTCACCTGCCCATCTGATCCTTGAACATCATATCGACTAACCTCTGGTAAGTTGCTCCAATGTTCTTTAGCCCGAATGGCATGACCTTGTAATAGTAGAGACCCCTGTTGGTGATGAAGGAAGTATTTTCCTAATCCAGGATGTCCATCTTAATATGATTGTAAACCGAGTATGCATCTATAAAAGAGAGTAGTTCATTTCCTGCCATTGAATCCACTAGTTGATCTATCTTGGGAATAGGAAAGCTATCCTTCGGGCAGGGTTTGTTGAGGTCAGTATAGTTTATACAGACTCTCCATTCTCCTCCTTTCTTTGGGACCACCACCTTGTTATCCAACCATGCTGGGTAGTGGAATTCCTTAATGTGCCCTGCTTCCTGAAGCCTGTTCACCTCTACATTAATAATTTTGCTCCTTTCTGGGGCAAAGGTTCTCCTTTTCTGCCTGACCGAAGGATGGGAGGGATCAACTGAAAGATGGTGCGTAATAACTTAAGGGTCAATCTTAACCAGGTCTTGAACTAACCAGGCAAAGACCGACTTGTGTTCTTTCAAAAAGGAAATGAGCAGCAACCTTTGCTTGACATCAAGTTGCGTTTCATTCTTGATTGTCCTGAGGAGATGAAGTTCGCTGATTGAAACCTCCTTAACTTCTTCGTTGGGTTCCAATATTAGGGGCCTTTCTATATCCAATTCCTCGTCCACCCGCGAGGCCAACTAACCCCGAGTTTGCTTTCTCCGAGTACGGAAGGTTCAGTGATTGTTATCTAGCATTTAATGACTTGAGCACCGTACATCTGCACTCTTTGGCTTCCTTCTGATCACCTCGGATGGTCACCACAGCTTCTCGGATGATCAGCTTCATGCATTGATGAAAAGATGAAGGTATTATCCCCAAGTCATGGAGCCATTGCCTCCCTATGATTATGTTATAGGGGGAGAAAGGGTTGTGATATAGTTAGAATCTTCTCCTACAGTGATAGGTAACATCACGCAACCTTTTGGTACTTTAACCTCTCCACTGAAACCCGTCAAATTAGATTTAGCTGGTTCTATTCTTCTCATGTCAAAATCCATTTTCTTCAGGGTGGACAAGAAAACGACGTTGACTGAGCTCCTATTGTCAATAAGGATGCTCCTGATATTGAAATTGGATATCCTCAGGGAAATGACTAGAGCATCCTCATATGGGAGATGGACCCCTACCAGGTCCTGGTTAGTGAAAGTGATGCGGGTTTCCACCCTAGGCTCCTTATTCAAAACTAAAAATCCGCATTAGGGGATATCGAGCTTCTCGAGCAAGTCTCTTTCTGGCTCTGTTAGAGTCTCCTGAGTTTCTAGATCTCCCGTGAATAGCATGTATAACATTAGGATGATCATGCTATGGATAAGGAATTTGCTCTTGATTCCTATTCCTTCTGGCATCTCGGTCATCCCTTCTTTTGTCTCACCTCCCTGATCTGTTGTCATACCCGATAATATACTGGCAAAGCTTTCTGCGTTTAATGAGCTCCTCAATTTCATGTTTGAGGATCTTGTATTCATCCATGGTATACCCGTGATCTTTGTGGAAGTCACAATACATTGACATGTCTCTCTTCTGAGGATCCCCCTTCAAGTGTTCTGGCCATTTAAAATCTTCCCTTCCTTTGGATTGATCCAAGATCTGGGATAGAGGCGTGTTGATGGGGGTATAGAGCTCTTCCCTCTTGACATTAGTTTTGGATCTATCATGCTCCTCAGCTCTTTTCTCTCCAGATTCATATCTTCTACTAACATGTATTTGTTAGCCTGCACTAACAGCTCTGCATCGTTCTTAGAGGGTTGCTGATGGACGTGAGAAAAATTCTTGGGTGGAGCCTTTCCTTCAGTGATGAGTTAGCAAAACCTTGATCACATCCCTCAATTGTATTGAGTTTGGCATTAAACCTCCTAATATAGTCCCTTAGACCTTCACCCTTAGCCTGATGAATGGTCAGCATGTGATACAATCCCTTTCTGATCTTCTTGCTGGTGAGAAAATGATTGATAAATTTTACTGCCAGGTCAGCAAATAGGTGATTGATCTGGGCAGGAGTCGGTTAAACCATGATAACGCTGTGTTAGTAAGTGTATTTACAAAAGCTCAGCACATCAAAGCGTTACTATGGCTATACAAAACCATGGTCCGCTGATAATGGCTCAGGTGCTCGGCCAGGTTCGTCTTTCCATTGTACATAGTAAGTTTTGGCAGGGTGAACCCCTTCGGTGGAGGCTCCTCTATGATTGACGTAATAAATAGGGACCCACCTTGCCCCAAGAGCTCTTACAATTCCAGCTTAGCCTTGAGTTACATAGCTTTGGTTGTGTCTTCTTCCGGCTAGCAGTTCTTCGAATGATTATTTAGGTCATCTTTGGGGTAAACCATCAGGCTGGCCTTATGATGACCTCTAGAATTGTCGACTCATTCCCTATTTTTGTCACGCAACTCACTTTGATCCCTGTCAGCTAAACTGTGCGCAGCTCTAATAGGATGGATATCCTCCCTGTTTTCTCTGGGGGGGATTGAACTGGCTGCCCACCAGTTGGGACATTGCTTGTTGCTGTTGGACTAAGGCTTGCATTTTATCTGTCAAGCTCTTGATCTGTTAAATTACCAGCTCCATTGCGGCTGATTGCTGAGGAAGCTGACGTAGTGGGTTTACCCCAGTAGATGTTTCTGGGGCAGTAGGATTCAAGTTTCCTAGCAGAGGGTCTTGATCGTCTGGACGAGAAGGTCAGGACGAAGTAGATCTCGTAGAAACCACCATTATTCTGGGTAAGGGGAAAAATGATAAAAAAATTGCCGTTTCCCATAGATGGAGCCAATTGATGTAGCACACTTTAGGTAAAGCTGACGGTGATTTGGAACAACACAGCAGATGGTGATTCCCTGGAGCCAAGTCCTGCACACAAGTAAATGGAAAGACTCAAGGGGGGGTGTACTCCCTGAGTCTCCTCAGATGATTAAGTTAGTCGTTAGGAAAAAGAACTAATAATTGGAGTTTTGGAATGGAAAAGACTGTGTACCTTCTTTGTTGATTCTACCAATGTATAAATAAGGAATGACTTCAATAGACTGCGGCCTTTTCGGTGCAGTTCTCCATTACTCTGTGATGTACTATTGGGTCAGGCCACTTCGCATTTCGCTATGCTCGTGTTATGGGCTGCCCGTTCCTACATTCTTGGAATACGAGTGATCTTGCGATCTTGGCCTAACAGCTATATGGGCTGTCACACCCCGATTTTTGGACAACCAAATATTTAATCCAGAGCGTGTATCCAGACTAATATTCAATTTCCAAAACACCGAGATCATTCTCCTTTCTTCTTCTTCTTCTTCTTCTTCTTCTTCTCTCTCTCTCTCTCTCTCTCTCTCTCTCTCTCTCACACACACACACATACACACACACATAAACGTCTGTTCTCTCTTCTTCTCTCTTTTCTTCTCTTCCCTTTTTGTTTTAATATGGGGGCTAGGGTTTTTAATATAACTATATATGTATACTACACACACAACACATGCCAATAAAACACACACAAATATATAAATCCCGTTTTTCTTTTTTATGGGCTCACAAAAGAGACTCATATGAGCCTAGAATGCAGTACAAAGTGTTAAAATGAGTAGCCCAATGGGTACCCATGACCCCGGTACTAAGTTTTAATGTTAATTACATTATTTAACACATTCGCGGGCCTGTAAACACTAAATAACAAAAATACATATAAACCCTTCACTTTTTTTTTAACAAATATATATTAATTAAATATAACTCCCAAACTAAACGCGCTCACTCATGATTTAATTGATATGTCCACCAAACACTTAAATTTTTCAAACACATGTCTTACATAGGCACACTCATATAATATTGCTAACTAAAAATAATTATTAAAATAATCATTTACACACTTAAAAATTTTAGGGTTGTTACATGGGCCCAATCAGCTAAGATGGTATTCAGTGCTACCGAATCGTGTCTCCCATGCCACGTGTTATAAAGTAGTGGAGGGACCAAACGATGCTGTATCAATTACTTACTAGTTCATCATCATTTAGCATGGTACTTGAGGTGAGTGAATCCTTATGGATAGTAGCTCTTAATCTCAAAAACATGTTTGATAGATGATGATTCTAACTTCAATACATTCCTATGTATTCTTGAAGTTATTTCCAAAATAAAAACAATGTTCTCTAACAATCTTGGAGATTTTTGATATGAGTTTGATGTTGATTCCAAGAGGTTGTATAAGGCGTAAAGCGCATCTCAGTCTTTCAGCGTGCTACCTGATTCGACACCGGAGTATAAAGCGCGAAGCACATCTCAGTCGATCAGATGATTCTTGGAAGACACTGGAGTATAAGGCACGAAGCGCATCTCAGTCGATCAGATGATTCTTGGAAGACACCGGAGTATAAGGCGCGAAGCGCATCTCAGTCTTTCAGCGTGCTACCTGGTTTGACACCGGAGTATAAGGCGCGAGGCGCATCTCAGTCAATTAGATGATTCTTGGGAGATTATAGAGCGTAAGGCATGAAGCGGCCCAATCTTTCAGCGTGCTACCTGATTCGACTATGGAGCGTAAGACATAAAGCGGCTCAGTCAATCAGACGATTCTCAAAATTCGCATAGAGCATGCACGTGTTCCCAGAATAGGACGATGTCATAATAGGAAAACTTGAGGTATTAGTGCATTTCTGATGCTAGGAAGGAGCATAGTTCTGTATCGTCACATTCGGGAGCATGGGACACCAATTTGTTGAGCATATGCATCACGATAAGATAGGAGCATTCATCTGTGTGACTACCTGCGCCTGCGTTTCGTCGTCCCGTGCCCGAACTACGTCTTGGTCTGATTCCCAATGGGATACGTAGGTAGCTCACCCTTGAGCACGACTAGCATCTTGGCTCTTCGCGCACCCGATTTTGCAACGCACTTTTGTTTTTACCTAGATTCGACTGTTTGGTCAAAGGCTTGTCTTTCACACAGGCTTTGACATTCATTTGTGATACGCGTTGCTCCACGAACTCTGTCAAAGAGGGGCAAACTGTAGACACCCCAATTTTGACCAAACATCAAATCCAGGGATTGGTTACCTCTCAAAGACCGATGATGACGATGACCGTGACGTTCAAAGATTTTCCAAGAAATTCAAAATCTTCAAGATGTTCTTCAAGTTAAAATTGCAAAATCAAAAAAATATATATAATAAAAATAAAAAAGAGAGAGGGTTTGGGTATTCGGGAGAAACCCGAACATTGAAGGACACATGAGAAAATCAGTCTAAAAATTTGCTCAATATACATATAAAAAGGTTTTGAAAGAAAGTATAAAATGAAAATGATAAAAAGGAGTTTTAAATAAAGGAAAATTGTCTCTTGAAAAAATAATAATAATAATAATAATAAGAAAAGCATAGTAAATTGAAGAATATACCATGCACATGGGTGCATACCACCCATATGGGTGCATTTTAGCACAAATATACATGAATATATAGATAACTCATAAAAATTAAGTTTAGATTAATTTTCCTTTCGAAAATTTAAAAAAGTAGCAAATTCAGTTAGCCCCGGCACCCGGAAAACCCGGCGGCACTCACTGAGTGCCACGCCGGCACTCACGGGTTGCCGCCCGGCATTCAGTGAATGCCGCCCGGCACTCAGTGAATGCCGCCGGCACCCGTCGAGTGCCACTGGCTGGAACAGACTGTTTTTCTCACATGTTCTAGAAGAAAACTTTGCACATGGGTCTCCACCCGAATTTACCCATTTATCCTTGAGATGATGGTCTATATAAACAGACCTTCATCTTCATTAAGGAGGAGGTTGAACTTTTGAATCAATATACATACATATACAAGAGATATACAAGAGATATACTTGAGTTTAGAGAGAGAGAGAGAGATAAGAATCATATAGAGAATTGAGAAGAAGAAAAGAATTTCTTGAAGAACTTTGAGAAGAATTTGAAAATCTTGGAAGAGCTTCACAAGAAATTGAAGAATTCTTTGAGGTCATAGAGGTAACCTCTTAATCCTTGGTAGAGTTAGGATAATTCAATCACAAGTTCTTAGATCTAGGAACTTTTCACATTTTCAAAACCTCTCTTCTTACCCCATTTCATCACACACCACCAAGAACTTATGATTGAATTTCATGACATCTCATTAATTTGGATCTAATTAATGCCTTGGGTTTGAGATAAATTAGTTTTGAAGAATTTGTGTTCCTAAATAAAACTTTGATTTCCTTTATTTCTATTTCATTCATAAGGTTCATGAGATCTTCCATATCTCATTGAAACTCTTTGAATTTGATTTCTTATTCTCCTATAACCTTGTGATTCATATGGAGTTTAAGGTTGATCATGGTCACATCTACACATAATTGGTAATATACTAGTATCAACTCATGACTAGGATCTCTTTACTAAGAATCTTATGGAATTCTTACTATATTCCATAGAGGTTTGAGTAGATTTGTGTCTTATTTAGCCTCCAAGGACCATTAATTTGGTAGGAGAAATAATGAAATAATTTCATATTCTTCAATGATCTTATATTTGAGAGAGGAATTGGAGGTAGATTTTCATAGTCTATATTTAAAATAGGTAGGACCTTAGGATTTTCTTGCTAGATCTCCAATTATGAGATCTATGGTAAGAATCCATCAAGGTTAAATCTATGAACATCTTCCTATGTCATTAATTTATCCCAATAATCACAACCATGCTTGATTCTAGTCCTTTGTATGATCAAGGATCAAGTTGGTTTTAAAATATGAACATCAATTCAATATTGGTGCAGTGAATCCTTAAACCCTCTGTGATCAAAGATTTTTCATAAAATCATGGTCCATTGGAATGGGATGAGACCAATTGTAGGGTGTTCATAACTCATATGAGTACCGCTGTGATTGTTGTTTTGATAAGATTCCATACTTAGGATGGTTTGGGCTTATGATTTCCAAATAAGCAATTCTTTGTCCAAAATTTCAGAACAGCAAACCGGTTTTAAAATTGATAGATCAGAACCCTAACCAAGTTTTCATGACCTTTAATAATTTTTTCTAAGAACCTTAATGTGTTAGGAAGGTTCCCTAAAAAGAATGAAGCAATTCAGATTTGTTTGCTATTTTTAAAAAATCATACAAAATCTCTGGATAGAGAGTTGTAAAATCCTGAGTGAGGTCTAGTATTTTCCGTATTCCCAGCGATCTAACCGTTGAAACCTCGATTTTCTTTTTGGGTTAGAAACTAGACTCACAGAGGCATAACATATCCAAACATCATTAAGATCCAACCGTTGGAAGTATTTTATTTCTTTTTTTTAAGATCTGGTCTGCTCTCTGTAATTCATAAAAAACTGCTACTGTTTTTGTCTAATCTTATTTATTTCAACTCAAATGGTTCCCTAATGTCTGGAGTGATTCTGACTTTTCTGCTATCTGGGGTTATCGAATCTAGAGCGATTTTGATTTTTTTCTGCTATCTGGGGTCATCGAATCTGGAGCGATTCTGACTTTTCTGCAAAAACATCTCATTTCTTGGAAGACACCGGAGTATAAGGCGTAAAGCGCATCTCAGTCTTTAGCGTGCTACCTGATTCGACACCGGAGTATAAAGCGCGAAGCGCATCTCAGTCGATCAGATGATTCTTGGAAGACACTAGAGTATAAGGCACGAAGCGCATCTCAGTCGATCAGATGATTCTTAGAAGACACCGGAGTATAAGGCGCGAAGCGCATCTCAGTCTTTCAGTGTGCTACCTGGTTTGACATCGGAGTATAAGGAGCGAAGCGCATCTCAGTCAATCAGATGATTCTTGGGAGATTATGGAGCGTAAGGCATGAAGCGGCCCAATCTTTCAGCGTGCTACCTGATTCGACTATGGAGTGTAAGACATAAAGCGGCTTAGTCAATCAGACGATTCTCAAAATTCGCATAGAGCATGCACGTGTTCCCATAATAGGATGATGTCATAATAGGAAAACTTGAGGTATTAGTGCATTTCTGATGCTAGGAAGGAGCATAGTTCTGTTCCCAGAGTAGGACCCAGTTTATCTTTGGTTTCGCAAAAGATCAGTTTGCTTTAAAATGGTTTCTTAATTTTCCTTTTAAAAATTAAGTGGCGACTCATTTGTTTTTGAATTTGGAATTTGAAAAATGTTTTAAAAAACAAAAGTGGGCCCAAATGCCGGTATCCACAGACTCTTAATCTAAGAAGATTATAATGAATGAACTTGGTCAAACGTTCATGGTCCCCCGATCTAATCTTCCTTTCTCATCCGTCCCGGGGATTGAGAGATCTTCTTTTCTCAAAGATTGACATGCATTATACTAGCTTGCTAAGCATATTTTTTTATTTAATTGATTATTGGTTTCAAGAACAATTCATGTCCCCCTTTAGATTAGGAAAACTTGATTACTTGATATGTGATTAGATCATTTTTCCTAGGTTTGTTTGTGTGATCTTTCACTTTTGCATTGTGTGATATTTGGTTTAGATCTTATGAATAATATCATATCTTTTGATCTTCCAATTTTAAGATTCTTATGTAATGTAATATACTTATCATAATATTAACTGTCGAACCAAACATAGTATAAGATGATTATTTGGATGCTAATTGAGGCCCGTCGAGAGACGCGGCGAGTTGACGGTGTTTTAGTCGTGGAAAGGCTCCTTCCTCTCTCATACCAAAACCCCCGAGCCAAGTTCTTTGGTTACGAAGGGCCGATGCCATTTATCCATTTGGGTGAATCAAAATTAGGTTTCTTGGTTCTTTAAAGAACAAGTGGCGACTCTGTATCTGTTTTCACAGACTTTCTTTTTTTCTTCTTTTCTTTAAACAATTTCAAAACAAGGAAAATCAATTTCAAAACTGAGAAAGAACGTGGGGGTGGGATCCTGGAGGCCGCTTGTCCACACTAACTCATTAGGGAATGTCCATGATTTTTGGATGAATTTTAAAACACTTGGAAGGGTCCCATTTTAACCCAAACATTCCTTCCAAATATTCTATTTTTCTGTCACAGCAGCTTAGTTGACTTGCAACTTGTTTTCCAGAAAACTTTTCTAAAAAAGAGTGATCCCAACCCATTTTTCCCTTAAACTTCAGTGTCTTTGGTAACTGTCTAGATAATATGGGTCTCCAAATATTTTGTTTTCATTTTCAAAGATTTTTCTGCATTTCAGTCGACAGTACAGATTATATTTTTGAGTAACCTCTCTTGTCAATATGATTTCTCTCAATCTGCAACTTCAATCTTGATTTGGCTTTTTTACTATGTATTCTAGACATAGTATGGATGATTTCCATTTTTACAAAATCTGTTTATTATTCTGCCCACTATTCACAGCAAGCACATTTCACTTTTATTCTTTGATTAGATGTTCACATGCAATCCAAATTTGCTCATCTCTTAGGAAGTAGTTCATACCACATTTGTACATATCCTATAATAATATTCTTCATGCATTCATGCACACTTCATGGTCTCTAATCACTTTAGAAAATCCATGGACACAAACACACTACTACTTTGCATATTTTAGGATCATACAATGCATCCATGCAAGATTTGGGGCTTTTGTGACTCCTAATCTAAGAAGATTATAAGGAATAAAGTTGATCACACATTCATGCCTCCCCTCGATTAAATATTCCTTTCTCATCCGTCTCGGGGATTGAGAAGTCTTCTTTTCTCAAGAATCAACATGCATACATTCTAGCTTGTTAAGCATATTTTGTTCTTCTTTTATTATTTGTTTCACGAGCAATTCATGTCCCCCCCCCCCTTTTAGATTAGGAAAACTTGATTATTTGATATATGATTAGATGATTTTTTCTAAGTTTGTTTTGTGTGATCTTTTACTTTACATTGTATGATATTTGTCTTAGATCTTATGAATGATATCTTATCTTTTGATCTTCCATTTCAAGATTCTTATGTGATGGAATATACTTATCATAATATTAACTGTCAAACTAAACATAGTATAAGATGATTATTTGGATACTAATTGAGGCCTGTCAAGAGACGAGGCGAGTTGAACATGTTTTAGTCGTGACAAATGCTCCTTCCCCTCTCGTACCAAAATCCCGAGCCAAGCTCTTTGGTTATGAAGGGTCGGTACCCTTTATACGTTTGGGTGAGTCAGATTGGGTTTCTTGGTACCCTAAAAACCAAATGGCGACTCTGTATCTATTTTCAAAGACTTTTTAAAGGAAATTTCAAAACAAAAACCCTTTCTGAAATGAGAGGAGTGGATTCCACCATGAGGCTGCGTGTCCATAATTAGGAAACTATCTTTACATTCCATTAATCTTCCAGCTGGCATAGGAAACTGTTTGGATGATTCTAGATTATGTCCTGGGGCTTGGTTGAGCCGTGTCCGTGATGGGTTTTGCTTGGGCTGTTCTTCCGATCCGTTGGTCAAGATTTACGGGACCGGGCAAAGAGGTTGGGCAAGACCAGCTTCTACCCTTGTTATCTGAATATTTTTGTACATATCAGTTGCCCCCCATTTCTAAGGCTAAACTGGTGCTTTATCAAGAGAGGCTTAGAAATTGATACAACTCGGTATAACTGCTCGAGGTCGGACCGATCGTCTTGGTAATTTGGGTTAACAACTCGGTTTGATGACTCAAGAGCTCAGGGTCTGACTCACCACGTGTCACCAATGGGTTGGTCTAGTCTATTAGAAAAAAACTGGTTCTAGTGTGCAGCGGAAGTGAAGATACAGTTCAAAAATTTAGATCTACTGTCATTTATTTTTATTTTTTTATTTTTTTCGATAAAAAAGATCTACATCTCATTTATATTACTTGCAATATATATACATACACACATATATATACTCTTACATATATAAACGATCATAGATATACCTCTTGTGATCTGTTGGATCAAATTGAGAACTCTTCTATGATTTCTGTGATGATTAATAACCTTAATCCGACAAAGATGCGCTCGTCAAGATGACCAAACAATCTCCGAATGACTTGAATTTTTGACAACAGCTTCGTCTCGACGTCAGCTTCATCGTGTCCAAAATTCAGCAACTTTCGATCAGTATTGGGCAATCCAAAGATCTTTTAGTGAGCATTGTCTGAGGCTAGTGATCTTCTCTCCTATGTCTCTTGAATGATCATAGAGGCTAGGGTTTGGTAGAAACCCTTCTAGGAGAAAGCTAGGAGGTCTAGGGAAGCTTAGAAATAGATATAGGGTGTTTAGGATGTGAATTCACGTAGTTTTTTAATTATGCCTGCAACCCCTCTATTTATAAACTTCTTAAACCGACCTACCAAAAACTGGTTAGTACCCACAAATAGCTTAGTACCCACAAACTGGTTCCTTAGTAACCGGTTAGTCAGGAGCAACTGGTTTCCCAGAAACCGATTTCTCCCACTAACCAATTAGTGGGTTCCCAATAACCGGTTAGTCCAACAAACCGGTTACTCACTAACTAGTTAGTACTACAAACCGGTTAGTGGTACGCCTTTTTCTTTTCTCCTTTGCATCCAAACATTCCTTTGAGCTATGAGTGGGACCCCTAGGTTCTTAATTACTGGCTCTGATTAACTATTAATTCCTTCTAGTTAAACTCTTAACAAAAGAATAATAATTAATCAATTATCATTAACTCCACTATATAATGATAACTGTTCTCTAGTGCATAAGAATAAAACCATACTTATATTAGCGATTCCTAGCCTTGTATAATATGACACTAATGTCCCTCTACATTTCTAGTATTCGTATTTATCATTGGAATGTATGAATAATAGTATTGTCTACCCAATAGATAAATACATCTTATATTCCTCGAGTATCAGTCAGTACTCATAAATTAACAAACATATCTACAACAACTTGTTGACACAGCTGTGCAGCTCTCAGTAATCAACCAGTGACATTCCCAAGGGAATACTTACTCTGTTGTGAAGAACAATTATTTACAAGAGGGTAGATTCCACCTTGACAATATATGTTCCCAATACCATAAACTTGATCACCCAAGATACCCAAGTGTTGATCTTGAAGACCACACTGATTGGTAACTCAAAGCAACCAAGCATATAGCTTGTGTCCATTATTATCTCAGGATTAAGAACACGTATCTTATACAAGTTTGAGTTCCTATTAATTGTAACAAATTTTCTTGATAATAGGTATAACTCATAGTTCGTCAATGCAACTCATGCACTAGCATATTAACTTAGAGTCAAACACTATTGTGAATGAGATTCATCATATAGAAGTTAATCATGCTACAATGTATACCTGATAAGTTCTCCAATCTTATCATTCACTGTGACTTATTTAAAATAGCAAGGAATGGTATTCATATCTCCAATGTGTAACCTCATACACATATTAATTACATACAATGATGTTCAAGAATAACAGCCTAAGCATTCATCTCATGAAATGACATACATAAATGTATTATGATTTTCCATCATCAAACTAATTGGTTTGAGGGCACAATCCCAACATAGTCAAGATTTAACCAGGCCGGTGTAAGTGTAACCGGACCATCACAACCAAACCAAACTGTCATATCAAATAATTAATTCACGTATTTTTCAAAGGCATCCCTTGGGTCGTGGCACCAGTTGTCGGGTGTTTAGGCAGGAAATGTTTTGGGCCATTGGATCTGGGACCATCCGGACCATTCGTGCAGTCTATATAATGGACACTTGGGCAAGTCTTAATTCCTTCTGTTGTCCATAGAGAGAAGATACCGAGCGGTACTAAAGGAAAATTCCCGACGCATCTTCCCAAGCTCTCTTCTGCCTACTCTTCTCTATAAGTCATCACTTTGTTTAACTTCTGTTCATTATTATTGCTCTCGGGCAACTCACCCCTAATGACTAGAGATTCCTGATGGGGACCATCCACCTTTGGCCCTGAGTTTTTGAGTATGAGCTTACCCTTCAGGAGTTTCTATGGACCTATCGACCATTCTCGTTGCATGGGGAGGTTAGTTTCTTCTCCTAGAGCGCTCGACAAAGGAGAAAGATAATAGATAAATGCCCAAGCAACAACAAGGGATAGAAGAAGAAATTCTTCCAAGTGTCCACCCTCGGGCTCTATGATGATGCTCCAAGAATTCCTCTGAGATCCGCCTGGGCGAGCATGTTGAGGGGTAAGTTCTAGAGTCTTCTTTTTATCTTTCACTTTGTTCTCTTGTTGGCTAAATGCTTACTGACTCCCATTTTAGTTTGTAGTTGAATCTACTGACTCATTGAGCATCCCAGATGAGTGCCAAGACTAGATAAGGACGTTGGCCCAAGAACCTGTCAACATCGTTGACCTACTGACCCAGACGGGAGCCAGGAAGGTTACTTACAAGTCCTACAAAGTTTTTTCTGCCCCAGCCTTTCCACCTATCATTCTCGATAAGTTCCTGCTTCTCAAATCTTTTTTACTACTTCTTTATCCCTTTTTTACAATTTGTTGATTATCTAGTTTTCTAATTCTATAGAGATGGCTCCCAAAAAAAAACCTTAATGCCCTGAGAAAAAAGGAGGCTACCGCAGTCGCCCGGGTGGGTCAGAAGAGAAAGAGGGCTGATACGGCCATCGGCCCCCAACTCCGACGATTGATATGCAGGCTAAGAGTGGAATCGATCAGGACATCGTCTCCTCGGGTTGAGGTGGTATCGAACACCGAAAGCCTCCCGGCGAATATCCCGACCGGTATCCCATAGGTGGAGTCTGAGGAGGAGACCCGAAGGAGGATATAGACTACCCTTCTCCTGAGCTAGGTTGAGAAGTATGAGGGGATGGCTTCTTAGGACTTGTCGGGTGGCTTTACAACCTCTCTAATTTGGTAAGTGGTTTACCCTTTTCTTTCCCTTTGTTCTTTAGCCCCTTTGTTTTTTTTTTCTCTTTGGTGATTGACTGGCTTTTGTTCCTTATTCTAAGCCTGTTGTCTGGAGGCTGGGGTTGAATCCTTCCTGCCCAGGTTGGCTTAAAAGGCGGCTGCTACTGTGGCCGTTCTTCTTAAGGAGAGGGCATCGCTAGAGGCTAAGGAGTCTTCCTTGGTTGCAGAGAAGGAGAAAACCAAGGTGTTGGCCTTGAGTTTGGAAGTAGCCTAGGAAGAGCTAGAGACCACTAAAGAGGGCCTGGCGACTACAAATGCTGAGAAGAAGGCCTTGGCCTATGCAACGGCTGCTTGGGATAAGGCTACAAAGGTCGAGGAGATGGCGGAGGAAGAATTTGATGCTGGCTTCTTTCATGGCTATGTAGACCTGGAAAGGAGGATGGCCGCGGACCATCCCGAGTGGGACCTCATGACTTACTCGGGGGTCAAGTCCGACTTCTGGGACATGGAGTCCCCTATTTCTGAGGAGGCCGCCGCTAGGCTCCTGTTGGAGAGGTGGCTCCTAATGGGGAGGTTGGAGATACCAAGTATGAGTTAGTCATCGTGGATGATCCTTAGCAATAAACCTGCCCGAAAAATAAGGAGGTGTATTGTCAGGCAAGCGAAGACAATAAAGATGATTCCAAGGCCTGCTTCTAGACCACTTCGACCTATTGTTCTTGACCTTTTTGTGTTTGCACATGTATTTATCTTTTTGTTTTGGGTGGCTACTATAATTTCCCCTAGGCAGTGTACTTTTTCTAAACTAGTAATGACAAAGGCCCTTCGAGGTCACTTTTTTGTCAATTGTTGTTCGTACTTTGTACTTTTATTTCTTGTATGTATGTAATTACCCATGCCTGACCAGTTGTTAGCTTCCTTTAGATCCTGCTTTTAGCAAAAGTTTGAATCTTTGATTGTTAGGGAGCACTCGATCTTCTAGGGGAACTGTAAAGCCTTGGAATTTCTTAGAGTGTTGACACTTAGAACATTCCAAGTCTGTAGGTCCAAGTCGGTGAATTTTTCGAGGCTCAGAATTACCTTAAGACTTGTACCTAAGGAGTTCTTGAGTCCTATAAATACCTACTCGGGATAGTAACTGCTTTGGGAATAAATCAAGACCTTGTTCTTGGTTAATCCTGAGCCTTGATAACTCGGTATGAGCTCTGAGCATTGTAGGTGCTCGAGAATGTCTAAGGGTTTCACACTTAGTTATTTTTTAGGCATGTAAGTGCTCGGTGTGACTGCATGTAGTTCACCATTCCCTCCTAGCCCCTTCAAGCTTTTGTTAAGGTAGGCATTGTAGGAGTGATTACTGTGATAGCTGACCTAACACCTAAGAGTTCTAGGGTCTTTTGACTCCTCTATTGCGGGCCACCTAGGGGATTTATCTCCACCGTAGGTTATGGACCTAAGTGGAGTTAGTGCCTCGGGTGGTGCCGGGGTCTTTTGCCATCTGAGTTACGGTAGGTCTTCTGGGTGCCTCGGGTGTGAACCTGAGATCTTTTTGGTGCCTCGGGTATGATCCCAAGGTCTTTTTTGGTGCCTCAGGTATGATCCTAAGGTCTTTTTGTTACCTCGGGTGTGATCCCAAGGTACTTTTTTTAAGCATCTGATAGGGGAACACCATTTGCAAGAATAATTCTTTATTTAATTCGAAACTACTACGAGTGCTCAAAAAGAGCTACAACTTATTAAAGAAAATATACAATCTCGAACAAATCCTGATTTTGATTTACTGGTAGTACTTTCATAAATGCTTTACATTCCAAGGGTGTGATAGGTCTTGCCCTACTAGTGTTTGTAACCAATAGGTTCCGGTCGGTTAACCCAAGTGTCCTTTAGGGTCCTTTCCAGTTTAGCCCTAATTTCCCATGGCTTGGGTTCTTGGTAGACTGATTGACTACTTTGACGATAAGGTCTCCCACCTAGAAACTACTTTGCTTGACCCTTCTAATGAAGTACTGTGAGACTCTTTGTTTATAAGCTGCCATTCTGATATATGCTTGGTCCTTTTTTTCCTCAACTAGGTCATCCTCTCCTCTAAGGGCTTCCTCATTCTCCTGGTCACAGTAGTTTTCCACTCAATAGGTCGACAGCCTCAGCTCAGTAGGGACTACTTCCTCGATGCCATATGTGAATGAAAATGAGTTTCACCTATGATGGCTTGGGGAATAGTGCAATAGGCCCATAGAAGGCTCGGTAATTCTTCTACCCAAAATCCCTTTACTTTTTCAAGCCTGGTCTTTATAGATTGCAAAATTGTTTAGTTATGACTATTAGCTTGGGGATGTTCAGGAGAAGAATAGTGGTTTGATATCCCATAATTCAAGCAAAACTGTCTACACCGGTGTGTCAAACTTTCTACCATTATCACTGACCAATACTTGGGACACATCGAACCTACTGAGGATATTTCTTTCCATAAAACTTTCCATCTTCTTCTCGGTGATGGTGGCCAGTGGCTTGGCCTCCGTCCACTTGGTGAAGTAGTCAACTACTATAACAGCAAATTTGACCTGACCCATCGCCAAAGAGAGTGGCCCGACTATGTCAATGCCCCACTAAATAAACGACCAAGGGTTAAGGATTGGAGTTTGTTCCTCTATCGGACGGTTGATCATACTTGTAAATCTTTGGCACTTGTCACATCATCTCTCATAATCTTGTGAGTCCCAGACCATGGTGGACTAATAATAACCTTGCAATAGGGCCCTTCTGGACAAGGCCTGACCTCCAACGTGACTCCCACACGCACCTTCATGAATTTTTTTATAGAATGCTCTTAAAATGAGTCGGGTGAATGCATTGAAGGTAAAGAATAGTAAATTCTCTCTTGTAGAGCACACCATAAGTGAGGTGGTACCTTGCTACTCAGTATTTGACACGTCGTGCTTCGGCTTTCTCGATCAGAAGGTTTCCACTTGTGAGGAGCATTACTATTAGGTCCATCTAACTAGGGCCTATATCGACCAGGTCTATCTCTATGCCTTCTAGAACGGACACACTGGGCTCGGGCATATATTCTACTCTGATTCCCTATAGATCCAATCCTGACGATGATGTTAGGCAAGCTAACTGGTCGGCTTGTGTGTTATCTTCCCTCGAGATCTGAGTTATCCGTAGCCCTTCAAGCTCATTGGTGATTTTTTTACCAACGCCAAGTAGGCCACCATATTACCCTCTCTAGCCTCGTACTACTGTAAGACTTGGTTGCGATCATAAGAGTCATTGTGTACTTTTACCTGCTTGGTGCCCATTAAGGTAGTCAGCTACAATCCAACCAATAGGACCTCATACACTGCCTCATTGTTAGATGCTTGGAACCCAAACTTAAGAGAGTACTCAAGCTAAATTACCTCATATATGATCAGGATAATTTCTGCCCCACTGCTTTACTTATTAGAGGACCCATCCACATAGAGTACCCAGGTTAAGATTCAATCATACAATTCGGGTGGTAAGTTGGGGCATATTCCTTGATCAGATCCTCTAGATAAGTGAATTTGATGAGAAAATCTGCTACTGCTTGCCCTTTGATTATGGTTCAAGGTCTGTAAAGCACTTTAAACTCTTCCAACTCTAGTGCCTACATCATAAGCCTCTTGGATGTCTTGGGCTAGTACAGTATCCTGTGTAAGGTCTGATCTATGAGGACTACTATAACATAAGCTTGAAAATATGGGCGAAGGCACCGGGCTGAGGTGATAAGAGCGAAGGCCAGAGTTTCTATGCATGAATATTTACTTTCCTCGCCTTGGGGTGCTCGACTAGTGTAGTAAACTGGGTATTGAATCCTGTGTTATTCTCTGACCAGCACTAAGCTTATCGCCAAGGGTAATACGGCCAAATAGAGAAATAATTCTTCTTTTAGAATGGGCATTGAGAGTAGAGGAGGCGAGGCCAGGTACTTCTTGAGTTTCTGAAATGCCTTCTTACACTCTTTCGACCACTTTAAGGCCTTGCGTAAGATTTTGAAAAATGGCAGACACCAGTTGGTTGTTTGAGAAATGAATATATTCAATGCTACCACCCGTCCCTCCAAAATCTTAACTTTCTTTGTTAATCTGGGTGATCGCATGTTGATGATGGCCTGAATCTTCCCTGGATTGCCTCGATTCCCTATCTACTAACTAGGTGTCCCAAGAAATTCTCGAATGAGACCCCAAATGCACACTTTGCTGGATTCAACTTCATTTGGAACTTTCTCAGTATGTTAAAGGCCCTAGCTAAGTGCACAAGATGATCATCCTTATCCTGACTCTTGACTAGGAGGTCATCTATGTATACTTTTATGGTCTTTCTGATCAAGTCCTTGAACATATGATCACCAAGCACTGGTAGGTTGCTCCCACATTTTTAAGGCTAAAAGGCATCACTTTGAAGTAGTAAGTTCCTTGGTCAGTGATGAAGGAGGTCTTCTCTTCATCGCCAGGGTACATACAGATCTGGTTGTACCCTAAGTAAGCATCCATGAAGAAAAGGAGTGAGTGGCCTGCCATTGCATCCACCAAGAGATCTATCCTAGGTAGGGGGTAGCAATCCTTGGGAAAAGCCTTATTTAGGTCAGTAAAATCCACATAAAGCCTCCATTTTCCGTTACTCTTCTTGACTAAGATGATATTTGCCAACCAGTCAGGATATTATACTTCATAGATGGATTGTGCTATGAGGAGTTTCCCGACTTCCTCGTGTGGTGCTTCCTGTCTTTCCACGGCCATTCCCCTTCTCCTTTGCTTACTGAGCAATAGCTCGGGTTCGATATTGAGTCGGTGGGACATGACCCGGGGATCAATTCCAGGTATGTCCTCATGGCAATACTCAAAGACGTCTTGATTCTATCTAAAAAACTAAACTAACTTTTCCCGAAGGTCGGGTTCAAGGAGGGAACCCACACTAACGTACCGGTCAAGAAACTAGGATCTAGGATCACTTGGATAAGTTCTTCAATCAGGATGACTTTGTCAC
Organism: Hydrangea macrophylla; assembly: GCA_033977485.1. Taxonomy (NCBI): domain Eukaryota; kingdom Viridiplantae; phylum Streptophyta; class Magnoliopsida; order Cornales; family Hydrangeaceae; genus Hydrangea; species Hydrangea macrophylla. The sequence goes on from CM066994.1 coordinate 87,393,450, forward strand.
TATTGTCGCTTTGATCTATCTCTACAATATACAGTGCTTCAGAAATTGCATCTCTATGCAAGGAATTGACATAACAGCTTCAGCTCTCAGACTCCTTGGTCCCTATGGAGTTGGGAACTTAACGACCAGGTAGTAAGTAGACACAACCACTCTAGCCTTATTAAGGGTCAGCCTCCTGAGGATGACATTGTAAGCGGAGGGGCTTCTACCACAACAAAGTTTACTAGCTTGGAGACCCACTATAGATAAGTCCCCATTAGAATTGGTAACTCGATCATCCTGAGTGGTTGTATGCTAGACCTGTTAAATCCCACCAGTGGAGTGGCCACTAGTCGGAGCCTATCTCTTGAGATTCCAAATTGATCGAACGCTGAAGCAAAGAGTATGTCAAAGGAGATTCTTGTGTCCACGAGTACCCTTTTGACCACGTAATTGGTGATAGAGAACATTACCACCAGAGGGTAATCATAGGGGCAATGTAGATCTAGAATATCAGTGGATGAAAATGTAAGGGTGTTAGTCAGAGAGAAGTTGACCGGTTGGACATGCGTGACATCCGCTTGGGATGCCCGGGCATGCCTCTTCCTTGCTGACTGCGACTATCCTCCACCCGACGTTCCTTCGAAGACCATGTTGATGTGATTGAGGGGCTGTTGATGGTCAGGGAGTTGGGCATCTTACCATTGCTAACTATCATTAGTGACAAACTTGGCTAGATGGCCCTGCTCGATGAGCTTTTCTATAGTAATCTTGAGTTTAAAACAATCCTCAATATCATAGTCGTAGTCCTTGTGATACCGGTAGTGCTTGTCTCAATTCCTTTTTCTCGGGTAGACTCTTCAAATTGGTTGGTTTCTTGAGTAGTTTTTGAGTTTCTTCGGTAGCCATGACTTCTTGGATGGGCCAAGAGAAAGGCGTGAAGGCTATCGAGGGCTAATCCCGATTGCCCTATTGCTGATTCTATCTCTGCTTCTTTCTTGGACTCTTCTTGGAGCCTTCGTGCTTCTTCTTGGCCTTAGTAGGCTCATCCTTTGCGAAGCCAGATCTTTTAGACTTCAAAAACTCCTCGGTATCTATATACTTCCTAACCCTCTTTGAGAGTTTGACTAATGTTGTCGGTTGTCTTCTGTGAAATGATACGGTGACCTAGGCATTCTCAACCCCCAAGCAGAAGGCTGTGATGGAGACTGTCTCATTTAGATCATAGACTTGGAGATTTTACTGATTAAATCGATCAAAAAAATCCTTTAAAGACTCCCTTTTTTGCTGCTTGACTATGAGAAGCTGAGTATCAGGCTGCGGTCGATCGAGCATACCTAGGAACTAGCTAACAAACTACTTGTTGAGCTCCTTGAAATTGCCAATGGATTGGGGTTTCAAGGAGTGAAACCATTCCACAGCCAGGCCTTTCAGAGTACCAAGTAAGGCTAGGCAAAGCAGTTCATTAACACTGGTTACAAGTGCCATCTGAGCCTTGTAGGTCCAAACGTGGACAACCAGACTTCCCGAGCTGTTGTACGAATCTAGATGAGGCTGCTTGAATTTGACCAGGATGGAAACCTCGTGATCTAGCTAGAAAATGGCAACTCAGTCCTGTGTTGGCATGATCATCACTTGAATTTTACCCTAGCTTATTGGCTATTCTGTCGATCTGTTTTTCCAAGTCCTTAAATGCAAGCATCCATGTCTTTTTGACCAAAATCTGTGCGATAAATTAGATCAAAGGAAGAAGAGTCCTCCTTAAAGTATGCTATTCTCTGCGACAAGGCTCGACTATGACTCCGATTGATCATATGCATGAGGTCACTTTAGCTCTTAGCTGGGTGATCCTGGTTTGATTCCCAGGTCATGCACTCTTGCCTCTTCATTTTGGCAGCGCGCCTATCATTAATGATGTTTCTGGCATCCTCCACGCGATTGGGGTTATCCCGAGCACGTTGTCGAGTCCGTATTGGATCTTGGCCATGCTCATCATTCCCAAGCTATCCTATAGCCTGTGGAGACTTTGGCCCAGCTCGGGTACGTTTTCGGGTCTATACTGGTGCCCGAACATGCTTGGCACTCCCGAGCTGTACCTCAGTTTGCAGAGGCTTATTATGTTGGGCCAGCAGTGCTTCGATTTGCTATTGGGTTTGATGCTGACCCTCTAGAAGTTGAGCGAGAGCCACTGTGATTTGTTCTAGAGTCATGGGAGCCACTGGCTCTAGGGCCAGTGGATCCACGTGACCAGTTTACTGAGCTGCCTTCTTGTTCTTACATGGAGGCATGGTGATCAGTCAAGAATTTTGTTCTTGGAAAATTGTCGCTTCCCATAGACGGCGCCAAACTGATGATGACAAAAGCTGGTGTAACATAAGAAAAGAAAATAATAAGGGATTTGTATGTGGTTCGACCCTGTTAATGACGAAACCTATGTCCACGGGTATGTTGAGCACATTCACTACATCATGAAATAGCTGGTGGCCTTTGGTGAACCAACAACAAACTAGTACTACTAGAGGTCGGCGGGGTGGGTTTACACAAGGTTACCGTAAATATTGTGTAGAAGATGATTCATCCTCCCTCTATAGGGGTAAGGGGCCCCTTTTATACATGCAAGAGACCTCCTCATACACGAAAACTATTTTTGATTAGGTAATACAATTAGATTGTGTTCGATTAACACAAATCATGCGAGTTTCCTAATTGGATTAGGAAACTATCTTTACATTCTATTAGTCTTCCAACTGGCGTAGGAAACTATCTAGATGATTCTAGATTACGTCCTTGGGCCTGGCTAAGCTGTGTCTGTGATAAATTTGCATGGGCAATTCTCCTGATCCGTTGGTTGAGATTTAAGGGACCAGGCAAAGTGGTTGGGCAGGACCAGCTTCTGCCCTTGTTAACTAAATATTTTTATGTATATCAGACGGCCTAAGCAATGTCAAATTGAGTAATTGTGATACAGACTAGACTACCAACTAACTGGTGATACAAGGTGGGATCGTATAGAAGGATATCATCCATATGTGTGAGCTTAGAATTGGGCTCAAGTGGAGTAGGACTGGTCTTGTTATTGGTGAAGCCTGTACGAATGAGATTATTAGAAGAGTACTTGGCTTGAGATGATAGTATCCTTCTGAACTAGAAGTGATCTCAAGTCCTAAAAAGTAACTAAGTTTCCCAAGATCTTTAATCTTGACGTGCTGAATTGAGATCTATGATGTCTGACAAGTCATCCCTTATGATAATCATGTCATCTATATAGAGAAGCAGAAGGATAGTACCCCCGATCAGTCTTACGAATGAAGAAAACTAAATCATAAGGGCTGAAAGTAAACCCAAAGTCTCCAATGATTGTGTTTAACTTGGTAAACCAGGCTCGAGGGTTTACTTAAGACCATAGAGAGCCCAATGAAGCTGGCAAACTAATTAAGAAGGTGATGATAACTAGGAGGAGGACGTACATAGAATTCTTCAATGAGGTCACCATTAAGGAAGGCATTCTTCACATCCATCTAAAATAACTCTCAATGGTGAATCGCATCTACAACAATTAGACTGTGGACTGAAGTAAGATGAGCACCCAGGGCAAAGGTCTCCTCATAATCGATCCCATACTCGCATATGAATCCCTTATCTACCAGATGGGCTTTGTAGCGATCAATAGACCCATCATGGTGGGTTTTGATTTTGTAAACCCATTTACATCCCATAGCATTCTTACCACTTGGGAGGTCCACTAGATCCCATATATGATTTTGAACCCGTGCTTATAGTTCATCATCCATTGCTTTTTCTACTAAAGAGGGTTAGAACTAGCCTCACAATAAAACTAAGGCTCATGATGAGATAGAATGGTGGAAAGGATAACATAATCATGAAGATGGATCGATTGAGTTTTTACTTGGTCACTACGTCGAGGAAGGTCATCAGATGCTAGTGTAGATCCATCAAATAGAGTAGACAGCTCAGGAGAGACCAAGGTGGATAACTCAAATCTGGCATCAGTAGATGGGATAGGCGTGGGGTAGAAAGAGGTGTAGTATCTAATAAAGTGGTATCAAGAGAAGCTGGTGGAGATTCAGTGTTAGATGGTGAACCTATATCGGATATGTTAAAAAATAAATCCACCGAAGGGTTGGTAAAGAAGTGTGGGGTACAGGACAGAGTTAGGTAAAACTGGATGATTGAAGAGAACATCTTGTGTTCCCAGAAGACAACTTGACAATATACATAAATATGTTTTAAGGAAGGTCCCCAATGCCGGTAGCCCTTTACTCAATACCATAACCAAAGAAACAACATAAGCGGGCCCAAGGATGTTGGTGCACTTACATGGATGGAGTAATACAAAGTAGGCACAACCAAAGTTCTTAAGAGCATTATACTCAGGATGATGACCATAGAGACGATTATATGAGTTCTTTTGTGGTGTATGCAAGAGATACAAAGAGATATAACACGCAAGCTTGGATTAGTACACGTGGAACAATATATGAGATATAAGTGAGAGCACAATGAGTTAATAAAAAATATATTAATAATAAAGATAACGGGATCCAGAGAGACTTCGAGTTCAGATAAGAACCGAATGAACCGAAGTAGCCCTAAGTGAGAGAGAGAGAGAGTGAGAGAGAGAAAGCAGTATGTATCTTGCTAAAGGGTGATGGATGAATATTGGAATAGAACGAAGGGTGAGGCAAGACGAAGGTTACAATAAAATGAAGGGTCTTGGTAAGACGAAGGATATCTAGGGTGAAGGATGTTAGTAAGATGAATGATGTTTGAAACCAAAGTTATTGGCAAAGGCGAAGGTCAAAGTGAGCTCAAGACAATGGGAATGTCTTGTTAATGGCTGAGGGTAGGAACTACTGCTAATCCTTTACTCTAGTGTGGGATTAAGTCGAGTTGGGTCATTGGGTGTAGTAAATGAGGCCACTTATTTATACTTAAGGCCGGTGGTATAATTCCAAAGCTTTGACATAATAGAGCGAAGCTGAGTTGGCATCCTCTTACTAGGCTATTTTTATTTAAGGTAGGTGGATGGTATGGATGGTTTAAATGCTCATGTTTAAGGTAGGTGGAGGTATTGAATGAGATGTTGATCTTTCATGGGCTTCGGGAGAAATGAGTCAAATAGAGAAGGTATTGTCCCTCGGTGGCAGATGAAGGTTGTGGGTTTAGTCAAAGGGGGAAGATATGCTATTGGTGCAGAGGTTTAAGTGAGTGAAGATACCTAGGCTCATGGCATTGGTGTAGATGATTAAGCGAGGGCGAGTGTCGAGGAGTACAGATGGTTTCAGCGAGGGAGGATACCAAGGTATTTTCTATTAGTGCAGTCCATTAAGCAATCTTGAAATGACTAAGCACGGATGGTCAAAGGTTTGGACCAGTTTTGCGGCAATGGGCTTCGCTTATTGGTCGTAAGGTTGGTTGGGGTAAAGCACGTGTGAAAGTCATGTATCTCTCTCTCTCTCTCTCTTTGTCTCTCTCTCTCTCTCTCTCTCTTTGGGACCAACCCTAACCTTACCCATGAGGCACAGGTCAGGGAAATGCCTTCGGCTCTAGCCACCTAACCATGAGTTTTTGAAATCCTAGTAGACTTGACCACCCTTAGGTACTGCTTCCGAGCCAAGGGTGGGTATCCGAGAGGTGAGTGTGTGCATATTTGAGTGTTCTTCCTTTGTGGGCTACTTTGGGCCTTCGAATAATAAGGCTTCGGAGTGGAATCATAGGCTTTGGATTCCAAAGTAAAGCTTTGGAGTGGGCTAGTGGAGGCTTCAAAAGGGTGAGGCTTCAGAATGGGCTTATCCGAAGTAGGCTTTTAGAGTGGACTAGCAGAGGCTTCAAAAAGGTGAGGCTTCAAGATGGGTTTATCCGAAGTAGGGCTTCGGAGTGGGCTCGTTAAGGTGGACCTCGGGGCGAGTTTCTCAGTCGTGAAGTTTCACAATGGGCTCTGCGGGTTTTTGAACAGTGGAGCTTCGGAAGTGGTGAGCTTTGGAAGCGGGCCATTTGAGGTGGGCTAGCTGTTGGTATTGATGATGTTGTTACACGTAGAGTCGTTGGTGATGTGTACTGGTCAAATTGTAAGAGTCATCAACTATTACCTACATTAGCCCCCCTGTCCGTATTCTAGGCATAGAGCGGCTAGGATGCGGGCATAATCCTTACGTATCTTTCTGAGATTGTTTTTCTGGTAAGGAATGGATAACTCGTCTTTTGTGGGTGGTACTGGTGTTCTGGTGGCTTTGTTGACAAGATGATGGACATCTCAACTTTTGTAGTTAGTATAATCTTTCTGGTGAGTTTTTTATTGGCAAATATAGTTAGTAGCTTGGTCTAGTGAATATTAATACTATTCGATGTGTATATCCATTGTGCATGTTGTGCATTGTTCTATGATAGCAACTATAAAAAAGGGGTTTTTGGAGAATTCATACATCTAACTCTTCAACATACACTTTCGTTCTCTTTGAAAGTGTGAAACATGCTCCGTATTGCAGAGAGATCCTTATTTGGATTACTACCATGTGAGACCAGAGTGTTTTGCCGATGGTGTAGGGTCAAAACTTCTTGGGACCTCTGTCATGACTTGTACCAAACTTGTGCATAGAGTGGGGCTACAAGTTTTGCCTAGCATATATCCAGGGATCCTTTCTATTAGTGCAAAATTGGGAGAGATCCTTTCTAGCAGTGCACATGCCTTATTAGCCTGTGCATGTTCTATTCGGGTGCAATGCTTCTTTGTGGTGCTTGGGCCTAATGACTGCTTTTTACTTCTCTCCCTGTGTTTTAGGGATGAAGATTGCGACTTTGGGATGAGTTGGTGATAACTAATGTTTCTGCCTTTTTGCATTACGAGCTCTCCTTTTGCGAAAGTACTGGGCTACTGCAGCCTGTGATTTTTTGCTATTAGGAGACCTTAGGCGGATGCAAAGTGATTGTACAAGTTCTCGTTGTAAGGTCTTGATGAAAACAATCATTGAAAGTGACATGGTGATCCGGCCTTTGTTCCTCATTCCAAATCTGATCCTAGTAAAATCATGTGTGTCCCTTATTAATGTATGTATTGGGTTTGTACAAAACACACATGTTTATCCTTGTTATGTATTGGTGTATGTATTGGGTCTATAATTTGGATGTATCGTAATGAGAATCAGACTTTTTTCTCATTTTTTTGTACTTGTGATTGGTGATTCTGACATTTGTTGTGTGTTTTTTTATCATTTTTCCTTTTTTTGTGGAGAGCTTATTGGGAATGGTTATCGGAGTTTGTACTCGTATAGCCTTGGAGAAGTGCAGTGGTGGGGAGCATGGTGAGGCGGAGAAGTGGGGGTACAATGCACACCCATTTTTTAGGCGAATGTGGTAGTCAGGCTACCAATGTTGTGGAGTGTACCTTTCAAATCGCTGGGGAGTGTGCCCCTTTGGAGAAATTGTCATAGTTTAGGGGAAATGAAATAGAAAGACATCGTATTTGCAAGTGTTGGGGAGTGTGCCCCTAGTAGAGGTGTTCCTAGATTTTAACCTTTAGAGGGCAATATTCTAGCTGCCTGCGAGGTAAATATTGTCCTCTGGTTAGTATAGTAGTACAGTGGGTGTGGTTTTTGTCTTTTGTCAACTTTAACAAAGTCTTTATATAGCTTAGGTCCTTTTTGTTGTCATTAGGTTTGTTGTGGAGTTTTTACAAGCTCTGGTTTCGATAGCCCTCTCTTTTTGGTTGGAGTATGATTGTGTTGTGATTCATTTATTCTTGAAGATGTCCGGCCATGGATCCTTTGGTGTGTCATCATGGGGTTTACCGCTTGCAGAGTTGTTTGGAGATGTAGAGGTTGGTTGGAGGGGCATGAAGATGGATCAAAAGTTTTTTGATGCTCTGGAGCAAGTTTATCACCGTTACCCTAAAACCTTTGTTCATTTTGGTCGGATTGGTGCTAAATCCCAATCCGATTTGCTTAGACGTCTTTGTCGAATTTTGCGTCACTTGCATAAGACAACGTTAGAGGAGGCGGATAGTGATTTCTTTGCTGAATTGCTAGAACAGGTGTGGAATCTGGTATAGGATAGACTATTAGTCCACTGGTTGTACTCCCATGTAGAGGAGATGGAGCATAGATTTGACCTATTTGAGCTGATGTTGGTACGGCGAGCTACTTTTGATGCTTATTTGGAGTTGGAGAATTATGTGACAGAGTGTGCATGGACTATGGGGTGTTACAATAGTATAGTGGGCAATGGTAAGCGGGTTGGCTCCCTAGATCCGAACACAGTGGAATTTATAGAAATGTACGAAGCCAAAAATAGGCACTTTTTGGAATTGAAACAAGAGTATGCAAATGCTAATGTACGTTTTGAAGTTGCTAGGGCTGAGGTGTCTGCTGTTGAACAGCAAATTTGTGAACTAGGCCTGCATATTAAGAATAAGTTGGATACTGGTCTATTTGGCTAGCAAGGTCTTAGTCGTGGTAGCAGCCGTGGAGTGTAATAGTAATGTATGTGTCTATCGTTTTTACTGATATTAGGTGAAATATATATATATATATTAACTGGGTGTTTCCCCCTTTGTTGTCTGGGCAAGGGCGTCTGTTATTCTCAGCGGTGGCGTTGCTCCTTGCCGATGGAGATGGAGATGTGGCTGCTAATATATATATATATATATATGTTATAGTATTTTTTTTTTTTTTTTTTTTGCTCCGAGCAATGGCGGTGTTTTCCACTGTTGGTGACTTAATGGATGTAATGAAGTTTTTGTTTGGGATTACTTAAAATCTTGTTATTTTTGCATCCTTAATGGTGTGGGAATTATGAACATCGTCTTGCTGGAGTCCCCCTTATACCAGAAAAAGAAAGAAAGAAAAATAAAAATAAATAAATAAATAAATAAAAATTTTAAGGGTGTGTTGTACAAAGGGTAATAACCAGAGGATAGAGACATCATGTAAATTTCCGAGCTATATAGGAGTTTTTTTTTTTAGTTTTCGGGTACTAAAAAAAATGCAAGAGTTCTATTGTACTAGGGATAGTAGTGTTTGACATGTGAAGATTGAGAGTTGATGTGAGTGACGGGACTGGTGTTCAGACGAATAGGGTTAGCCGGGTGTGGTGGGTTAAGTAGGAGCTACCTCCTTTGTATCTTGAGATTCTAGTTTGTCTTTTGAAAGCAAGGGAGGAGAAAGAAAGCTAGAAGGAGAATAAGAGGAAAGGGTGGGGATAGAAAGATTTGGTGGTGGTTGGAAGCAAGCTTTTGTAGGTGACGACTCCATTGTTGCTCCCCAAGGTGTGTATTTTTCTCTATATTTCTCTCTATATATATATATATGGGTATTTCGTTCTATATGTAAGGATGTATGTAAATGTAGGTGTGGTTGTGTGTGGGTTTTAAATTGGGGGTTTAGGGTTTTGTGAGGGGGTTTTTGTTCATTGGAATGGTGGTAGAATCGGGTGGTGGGGAAGGTTTGGTGGTGGTGGTGGTGATGGTGTGGGGGGACCGAAGCTCCCATTTTTGTATGGGTGAAGAAGGGGGCTCGGGTGGGGCTTAGGGAGCCGAAGGCCGATGCCCCTTTTTTTTTTTTTTTTTTGAAGGTCCAAAAGGTGTATGCTTTTTTGTTTTCCAGAGGTGTGTGATTTGGGTGTTCCGAAGGTAAAGTTTCTGAAGGGGTTTTTTTTGGTTATTTTTTTTGTTCCGAAGGTATAGGAGGGGTCCGAAGGTTTCGGGGGAATCAAGGCTAGGGTCCGAAGGGTATTTCAAAGGGCGAAGGGGGAAGGTCTGGAGTTAGGGGGCCGAAGGGCGAAGGTGTGGAGGCCGGGTGGGAGTTTTTGAAAGAGGGAGGGTTTCGAAGAGAGAGAGAGAGAGAGAGGTCCGGGAGAGTGAGGATCCGAAGGCTCCTCTTTTTTTTTTTTTTTTGGAGGTGGGGATTCGAAGGGGGATCCGAGGGGTGCATGGGTATTTTGTTTTTTGGATTTCCAGAGGTGGTAATCCGAAGGAGTATCCGAAGGATTTTTTTATTTTTTTTTTTTAGGTCCGAAAGTGCAAATGTTTTTTTTTCCTTTCTGGCGGTGGGGATCAGAAGGGGGATCTGAGGGTTCCATTTTTTTTTTTTTTTATTTCCAAAGATGGGAATCCAAAGGGGTATCCGAAGGGTGGGAGGGTTCGGGTTGGAAGGTGAGGGGCTCGGAGGTGAGGGAGGGTTTGGAGGATGGGTCCGATGGGGATGGGCCGAATGTGTAGGAAGGTCCGAAGGTGTGGAGGGGAGTGGAGGGGAGGGGAGGGGAGGGTTCAGGGGGATCCGATGGGCCTTCGTTTTTTTATTTTATTTTTTTTTAAGAAATATACATGAAAAACAAACTTCAAATGTAAAAAGAGTGTTGGTTTAGGAGTTGGCTAACCTTGTCCTCGTCCTTCATCTGATTTTTAGCAGTCTGTTTTTATTGCCATTGTTGTAAAGCTTTGTGATTCTCATCAAATGTATTGTTTTGCAGCGTTCTGCTATTGGGTGTTGATCCTTTGTCGGGATGGTGTAAGAGCTTGGTCATGGGGTAAGTGATCCGCCGCTTCTGGGTACTGACGAAAGGTTTTGGCAACGAGCTCCGTATATATTACTGGACGATAATTTTTGGTAGCCTATTATTGAAAGTGTGAATAGAGGGGTGTATGTTCCGATGGGGATAGTGCAACGAGGTTTGATTTGCCGCTTGCTCACGCTATTATTCGGTTGGGGGTGGAGAAAGATGAATATCCTCGTGTTGTATTGAAGTTTGTAGCTGCTTCGGGAGTTGCTCAGTATGAGGCGTGGGATGAGTGGACGGACTATATATTGGCCAATTTTGAAGTTGTACTGAAGGAGACGCAAGTTTATGATTCTATTTGCTTGTTCAGAGATATGAAGCGCTCCATGGAGGAGAGAGAGATATTGACTCTGATTTCTCAGTGGTGCCCGAATACTCATACCTTTATTGCTGCATGGGGCGAGTTTACCCCTACTTTGGAGGACGTTTCTGCTTTGTTTTTATTGAATATTGTTGGTGGCTTGAACTTTGGCTCTTAGCAGCTGTCTGCGGAGGATAGGGTAATAGTTAGCACACTAGAAGCTAGTTCCTTGGCTTGTCAATTTACCTTTTATTTTCTAAACGATGGCAAGGAGAAGCCTAAGGGGCCTACTCCAAATGGGGATAAAGCCGATTATCATGCTTTTCTTCGGTATTTCTGTGAGGATTAGCAACCGGGTGTGAAGCATCGGCACCAAAAGAGTTTTATTAGTGAGGACAGGGATCATAGTCTTGTTGCTTATCTTGCCTGTTGGCTATCGAGATATATATTTGGAGGTGCCCCAGAAGACGGTCCTTGTTCACATTTGTTCGGATTAGCCTGCATTTTGTCACGCGGGCAGGCTCTTCCATTAGCACAGATGTTCCTGAATTCATTGTATTTATGATTGGATATGGTGGCTTATGACATACGGTGCTCGGTGGGGCGGTATGACATTGCCACACATGTGTCATATTTATTTTTGCAGCTATTTTTGTATGAGAGATGGCGTGGTTATGCAGGACTTGGGTCACCGAGGGGAACATCCAGGTTTTGGGGACAACGATGGGGTTCTGATGTACAACATGAGTTTTCTCTTGCTCAGGATATTGATGATGAGTCTGCTTTTATATTTCTTCCGTACATAGACATTGCTGGTATGACATTGTTACCTTTATCGTTGTTCCATCGGATTGAGGCCTGGAGTGTGGTAAGGAGTGCTTTAGGTGGTGAGGCGGCAGATGTGGTGGCGGTCGTCCATGCTATTACTCGTATATACTTACTTGGGTTTACTTAGCGGGGTGCTCGTGAGATGATATACTGCCCAGATAGGGTATGTAGGTAGTTCGGCCTTGATCATGGAGTTGTGGTTTTAGGCTCGTTGTTCCAGTGTACCGGTTTGCAAGATTGCTATGAGGGGTGTAGCAGTATGGGCCCTAATACTGTCGTACTAGTTGAACCGGAGACTTCTGGTGCTTGTGTAGGTGAATATGCTTCTTTCTGGCGACATGCTCAGGTAAGGTTTTACGCGTATTGTGATGTCGTGCCTATGCCGGTGTCGGTGCCGCAAATAAAAAATGTGGACCCCTCATTACAAGTGATTAATAAAGATGGTGCCACCCGTATTCATGATGCTTCTAGGTGGGGTAAATCCAAATTTTTTGACCGGTTACAGAGGACTGTTGTGTTAGTCGATGGTGTTGAATGGGATAGTGGTTTCTCGTTGATTGAGTTTGACAATTCCGAGGCCAGCCCTATGCGGAGAAAGAAACATGTGAGTCCCCTTTTTTTTGTTTGAAGTCCGAAGGATGCATTTTTTTTTATTTCCGGTGGTGGGGATCCAAAGCGGCATCTGAAGGGTACCCTTTTTTTTTAGGGATTTTGTTGATTAAATTTTGCCTTTTACATGTTTAGGTTATACAACACGTGGTAAATAAAAAGGAAGAGGAGAAATGGAGGCAAGAGGGGCCAATCTGTCATCATTGATACCGAGGACACCGTGGAAGTAGGATTATCTATTCCTTCGGATGACATTCATGACATTCCTTTTTATGATACACCTTTGGAGGATTCTTTGTTGATGGATGCAGGGGTTATTTCAGTTCCTCGCCCGTGCATGGAGGAGGTTTTTATGTGTGGTGATGTTGAAGATGGGGCGATCGACGAATCACGGGAAAATCAGGAATGTGAAACTAGCACGGGGGATGGACTGCGGGAACAACTGGAGGGAGTGGATAGCGATACCTCTGATGAGGCCGTGGAGCGTATGTAGCTACCGGTTGTAAACACTTCGGGTTTTGCGTCTATTGCAGGTGTTTTTGGTTCTAGACGCTCTTTGGGTGGTGTGGGCCACTCTTGTTCCATTGGGATTAGGCTTTCACTCTCGGATTCTGACTTTGGGAGGTTTGCAGGTTCTTCCATAAGTGGTAATACTGTCCTTGGGTCGGCTACCGGTGGTGCTGGGGCAACTATGTCGCTTGAAGTTTTTCGGTTTGGTAGTGATACGAGTTTAAAGCTGCAGTCGACTGAAATTGGTGCGCGGGCGTCAGGGTTCAGTGCTATCTATCAAATGTCCTTTGGTGGGACTACTGATTCGGTTTTGGGGTCAGTTTCCGATGCGGTTGGTTTTGTTATTACCTGCTCATTTGCTGCTGGGGTATCCCCTATTGTGGCTTCTTTATCTCATGTAAGTTCATCTGAAGGCGGGCTCTCCGTTCCAAGTTTGGCCAGTATTTTAGGGGAGGTACCTGGCAACGTCCCTTTCCTGGCTCTTGCACGTGTCACTAAGGAGACTGTGTTAGGGATGGTATACCGTTGTTAGCCTCGGACTTTTTCTCCTTCCGTCATGAAGGTTGTTGTTGGGTTGAGTTCTGTTTTATTGTGTATGCTCGCATCTATAGATTGGAGTTTATTTGCCACTAATGTGGCAGATTTGAGTGGAAGCCTTCTCAATAAAATGGTGAGCAAGCTTGCATCTTGTAGGGAGGTTATGGGCTCTGATGGGTGTTGGTTGGAGTCGCGTGTGGCCTTAGTTAGGGTAGCCATTGGGTTGAGATATACAGATGCCGAGATGGCTAGCGTGGGCAGTAGGATGGTGGAGATAGAATAGGAGGAGTCCGAATTAGAGCTGCGGTTGGCGGCACTGAAGGAGGAGAAGTCGAGATGTGGGGATCCTGAGAGGGCGGTTATTAAGGTACGTGCATATTTGAGTACCTTGGGTACTTTTGAGGCTAGCGCCCTCCAGATGCCTGCGGATAGTCTTGGGATTGGAGATTTGTTTCCCGCTGAGGACATGGATGTTCTTCGTACTTTCCGATAGTTGTTTCTCTGCGTGAGTAGGGAGGTGTGCTACATCTTTTTTTATCCTTCCCAAGCATGGCGGGTGTGTCCATTGTAACACATTTGTCTTTTTGTTTATAATACAATTCTTTCGTGTTTTTGATGCATTTTTTTTATGTATGCAATGTATGTGATATGTGTGTCTGTAGGAGACAGAGGAGGAAAGACCTGAGAGTGAAGGGTTCGGGTGGGGACTTAGGCTATTTTCTGTTTTCCCCTCTTTTAAAAACTTCATTGGGTCTTATGTGTGTGCCATCAACTAAAGTGCAACATATGCACAGAAAAACGGATAGTAGTTACCATAGAAAATAAAAAGTAAAGATGAAAATATCTATTATATACCCACACGTGGCGTTTACAGGGATAAAGAAGTGGGGTTAAAATTTGCTGAGAGGCTCATGTGGTTGCGACACGCTAGTGTACGGTTAGCTTTTAAGTAGTCTATAAAAAGGAGCATGTATATCTTACTTAGTGAGGTGATTATATCATTTAGGTGAGTCAAAGGATGGCAGCTTCATCGTGGGTGTCCAATTCGGGGTCGAGTATTCCACGGCTACCGAAGACATTTGGAGATGCGCAAAGTAGCTGGCGAGGTATTCCCATGTGGGAAATACTTGTGCCTTATTTGGAGAAGGTATGTGTAAATTATCCACAGACATTTATCGGTTTAACATATATGGATCAACAAGAAAGATTACTAGCTTGTAAGATGTTGGGTAACGTACTTTTAGAGATGTCTAGGACTAACCTAGGGGGGATGCCACCTACGATTACATGCAGCTGTAGACACCCAATTTGACCACACTGATAGGATTTAGGGTGGACAACATCTTGGAGGATTCGATGATGAAAAGTACCACGTGGAAGGTACTAGATTCTACACAATCGAAAGATCGAACTTCGGAAAGTGACTTCAAGCTCAGAAAAGCCCTTTTCCATGGATAAATCCCAGTTTTGTCAAAATCGTCTCTCAGAATTCATATTCACCCAGGGCTATATGAACATTAAGTGTTCTAAACGCAGTATTCTAGGTATCTAGAGATTCAATTTCAAAGAAAAGTTCGAAATCGACGCACATTTGAAAGCAATTTTGAAAAAGACGTCGTTTGATTTCAAAAAGACGACGAAAGTTCCAGAGGACTTCCGGGCTTCAATTGGACTTCAATTCTCATTTCAAAACTTCCTGGAATATTTTTATACTAAAATTCAACCCGACAGCTTTCCAATGGTACGTAGACGGACGATTTCGGACACCAAAAAGCATTTTTACAAAACTCCAGAAAAGCAGTGCACGTAATTTTTGAAACAGGGTTTGTGGGTGACCAGAGAGACCCAAAAAGCAAGTGGTGGTTTTGGGTATGGGGGTGGCAGGTCCCACCATAACCGCCACCTATATAAGGTGTTCTCCATTGCATTTTTTTGGTTCCAGACTCTTCTAGAAGGCTCCCACTGCGAGGAAATTGCCTGAAAATTGCGTTAAGGCACCGAAATGACCATTTTAACCCTTTTCTGCTCTCTGAAAATCTTATTTTAACCCTGTAACTTAAGAGTTAAGTCTTCAAAACTCTATATAAGATCTCATGCATCTCCTATGAGAAAAAAAGGAGTATCTTGAAAAGACCTTGAGATCACACAAGAGGATATATAGACACACAAGTACATACAAGCATACACAAGAGAGTACACAAGTGAATATTCTTGCAAAAATACTTTCAATTTAAGAGAGAATTCTAGAGAGAGAATAGTAAATCATGAATTGATTTCTTCTAAGATGAACTTTAGGATAATTAGATAAGATAATTGAAGAGAGTTTTGACATCAATTGCCTCCCTCAACTTCCGTGGATAAGTGCTTGAAGAACACTTGAAGAAGAAGATCTTCAATTCAACTTTGGTTATATAATTGAGAATCATCCAAGAGGTAAACACTATAATTCATCTTTAATTCCCATTTTGTATATATAGATCTATAAGATTTGGATCTAGCTTAGTTTTATTTTATTTGTAGAATACTCATCTTCTTCATCTCTTGTTCTTCACACACTCACATAGCTAGATCCAAATCTCTTTTGATTTTCATTGATAATTCATAATTAGAGATTGTTTTTCACTTTGATTTTCAATTTTGATTTCATTCTTCAATTTTAGTTTAGATTCATGCATACATGATTATATATATGTATCTGTTTTTGAATTCTATGATGGTTTGGAAGTATGATCTATGAGAAGGATGAATCCTATGTTCATACCTATCTCTTGATTATTGCCATAACCTAGAATTCCTATTGAAACTCATCTCTAATAGGATATTTGTAAGTCCCTTTGATCCATGATCTAAAGTTCTTTATAGAAATTGATGGCTAAATTAATTGGAAATCATGATAGTCAAGTAGATCTATGAATTTGATCTCTTTAATAAGCTTTAATCAACATCTAAGATGTTTTCCTCACACTTTAAAATGAATTAGTCAAAATTCAACAAAATAGATTGGTTTTGTCCATGAGATTTGGTCCATCAAAACCCATAGTTTGATGGATTTCAAATTTTCTGGGTAAACTTTGATGAATTAGCTTTCATCCGGTCCATTTTCAGAGCTTCTAGGATTCATATGCTATTTTTAGAAATTGTTGAGAAATCAGATGACAGATTTGAACATAGTCTCTTTGTGCTTGAATTTCAGAAAATCTATAATAGTCATCGATGTTCCGCTTTTTGAGATGATTCCTAACTCATGTATCTATATGCCGATGCAAAATCGTGAGCATACGATCGAGTTAAGATCGTTTTCTAAGCGTTTGAAGTTGATACTACTATTCTGGAATTTTCTAGATTTAACTACAATTATGATTATAAATACAAAATGCTCATACCTTGGTCACTCAATAAGAATTGATGAATAAAACTTGGTTTAGAAATAATCTAGGATAATTGGATGAGAGATCAAGAGCTTATATCTACTTGATTAACATGATTCATGAACTTCTATTATGCTTCTATTATGGTTTTGCATTCTTTTGTCAAATGATACCAAACTTCTAGAATAACAGAGTCTGTTTAAAACACTTTTTCAGAAACCTTAAGATCATGACATGTCCATGGGATCATTTTTGTCATAAACTACAATGAAATAGCTTTCTTTTGACACTAAATAGAGCTTCATATGATTTTTGTAGAATTATTTATGATTTTTACAAGAACAGTGGACAATCCTGATCTACTGTTCCCAAAACTCGTATTTCTCTCACATCAAAAATGGTAAAGAGGTTCTACTTTTTGGAGAAGTTCTCTAAGACATGTATCTAACTTTCTGTAAAAGGGTTTTAACCCAGCTCATGTTTAAAACCAATTTTGATACGATTCATTAGAGGTTGCTGAATCTGGAAATTTGATTGATGACATTTTCTACTTGCTTTTCATGCATGTCATATGTTTGCTTGTGTTTTTGCAATGCTTGGGTATTCTTTGGTGATTTAGTGTAGAGATTTGAATGCCGTGGGTCCGGACTTCAATTTGTGATCTTGCCTCTTCTACATGTGGCTTAGTGCCCATGTATCATGTACCTTCTCTATCATTTCTCTTAGAATTTTTCTAGGTTTACAACTTTGTTTTCAACGACACAATTCCTTTAGGATAGTCTCCGTTTATATGCTTATTTGTTAGAGACATCTTATCTAGGATTGTTGCATGATTGCATTACATATTTCCACTTCTTTTTGCTTTTGCGACTCCGTTTGAGTCAACCCAATGTAAGTCTTCTTGTTCCCTTTTGAATATCATGACATGTTTCCTTTATTTGCATCGGTCCTGGGCGGGACTAGCCACTGTGAGTATACTTCTTTATCTCTAGGACCGCATGAGGAAGTCCTAGTTTTCCCTGAAGTGTGCTCCTTGGGATCCGTCCCGGGACACTATCGAGGGAAGACGCCAGGACCCCCTTTTTCGCGTTGTCCACAGCAGCGAGTGAGAGGTGATATACATGATATAAACACACAGGGACTGCAGTTGTTGTGGCCAACAGAGCATCTGGATATGGTGGTCTTATTGCGACAATTTGTGAAGGCCAGAAAGAGATGACAGTTCGAAAAGCGGCAATTTGTTGCAGCTAGTGAGACCTTTCGGAAGGCGCAAGTGGAGCTGGTAACTATGGCAGGTCAATGGAGGAGGCTGGGCGTGCCTCGTACGGCACAGCAGAAAGCTGAGCATTGTAGCTTCAAGAGGCTGTGGATCGTGGTGAGGAAGAGTGTGGGATGTATGAGGAGAGGTTGGCAAGATCGAGAATCGTAAAACAACGTTCGAGGGCAGGGATTGCTACGGACGAGGCGACTAGCGAAACTTTGGTGATTGCGGGACTGTTTGTGGAATGAGCAACTACAGCTGAGTTTTTAGATTACAAGTGTGGTGAGCCGAGTTAACTTCTCAACTTGTAAATTTTATTTTTATTTTTTTTGCTCAGTGTTATGATAATGTTGACAATATGGTGAGAATATCTTTGAGGACTGAAAGTGTCAAAATAAGTTGTCCATAAACGATGCAGTACACATGTTCTTGTAGCTAACAACTTTTTCTAGGGCGGACAAATAGCAAAATTGGAAAGCAAAGACAACTAAATGAAAAAGAAAAAGTCTTGCCTAAGCATGATATAGCTTTAACCATTGGGTATTGATAGGTCCGAATATGGAATTTTCACCAACCTTCTAGATCCTATAGTACCCGCTGGGATTAACTTCTTTAACTTCATAGGGTCCTTCCCACTACGGTGTGAATTTGGGTGTCGAAATACCCCACATGATGTGCTTGGCCGCCTTTAAAACTAAGTCTCCTTCCTTAAAGACTCTGGGTCGAACCATGGTATCATAAGCCCGCGCGATTTGCTTCTGATTATTTTGGAGGTTTGATCGCGCCCTATCCCTAGGTTCGTCCAGTTGTTTGAGTATAATTGGGAAAGGGTCATGCAGAACCTCGCTTTTGATGGCAATTCGGGCAGAGGCCACCACCAACTCTGCAAGTAGAACTAATTCGGCTCCGTAAACCAAAGAGAAAGGAGTCGCCTGAGTCTGTCATCTCTTGGAGGTTCTGTAGGCCCAAAGGGCTAAAGGGAGTTGGTCGGCCTTTGTCTTGGGACAGTCCTTCATCGTCCTGCTTAAGATTTTCAGTAGTGTTTTATTTGTTGCTTCCGCTTGACCATTGCCTTTGGGGTAATAAGGAGTGGACTTGTGGTAGGTGATATCATAGGTTAGGAAAAGTTATCCCACGTGCTTGTTGATGAATGGTGTTCCATTATCAGATAGGACTACTTTGGGGATTCCGAAGCGGCACACAATGTGCTCTCGGATAAAGGCCGCTACCGCCGGTCCGACCGCTTTCTTCATTGGGATGGCTTCCACCCATTTGGTATAGAGCTCTGTAGCTATGAGGATCCAAATGCTGCCCTTTGATGCCGGAGAGATTGGCCCTATGAGGTTGAGAGCCCAAGTGTGGAATGGTCATGGTGTTGATAGTGCTCGCAAGTCAATGGCATGTGAGTGGATTTGATTTCAGTGGATTTGGCAAGGGTAACACCTTTTGACATTCCTTCTTGAATCCTCCTCCATCGTTGGCCAATAGTACCCCAAATCCAAGAGATGGCGGTATAATTTTGTTCCTCCTTAGTGCTCGAACTCATGTGCTTCATTCAGGACTTTATGAATTTCTCCCCTAGTAAGACATCACAACGGTTCCCCAGTGAAGCTGCATCGGAAAAGCTGATTCTCATGAATGAAAAATTTTGAAGCCCGCTTTTTTACGATGGCTGCGTCGGCTTTGTCAAAGGGGAGAGAGTTTTCTTTCAAATAATCCATGTATGGGTGGCGCCAATCCGATATATGAGCCGTAAAATTGCATTCTTCCTTGCTCGGGTCTTCCGAGCATTTCGAGCAGGCTCGTTGGAGTATGGAGGCTTCTTTAGACATTTCAGGCCAGTAGTACCCTTTTCTCTGTATCACCCGATAAAGGCTGACATCCTTTTCTCCACATGTGTTTTGATGAATCTGATAGAGTCAGAGTTTTGCCTCTTCTGCCCCCACGCATCGTGCCAAGATACCTCTGGGGCACGAAAATAAAGGTTGCATCCGAGGAGAGTGAAGCTCTTTAATTGCTTCTGAGTGGTTGGTGATGGCATGTCCATGATTGATTTGGCCTTCGTCGGATCCAAGTCAATGCTATGGCGGTGGACTACGAATTCGAGGAATTTTCCCGCTGTAACCCCGAAGGCGCACTTGAGCGGGTTCATTCGGAGCTTGAATTTTCTGCAAAGCTCAAAAATGGCACAGAGATCATTTTCATGGCCTTTTTCTTGCTTGGATTTTACCACGATATCTTCCATGTAGTCCTCTAAATTATGGTGGAGCATGGAAGATGGTCGTCATTGCCCTTTGTTAAGTGGCGCCTGTGTTTTTCAGTCCAAAGGGCATGACAGTGTAGTAAAAGTTGCCAAATGGGGTATGAAAGGCTGTCTTTTTTGCGTCCCCTGGGTCGAACCCATCCATGAAGGAGAAGTCTTGATGCCTGGATGTGGCGTCGATTAGAGTATCAACATTTGGAAGGGGGAACTCATCTTTCGGACATGCTTTGTTTAGGTCCCTGAAGTCGACAAAGACTCTGATCTGACCATTCTTCTTTTTACGGGTACCACATTTTCCAACCAAGTAGGGTACTTGATGGGCATAATAAACCCGACATGAAGGAGTTTTTCCACCTCGGTCTTAATCTAGAGTTCTAGTTCATGTCGAAACACCCGAGGCGCTTGTTTCACTATCGGTGGTTCAGATCGACCTTGAGCTTATGTATTACTAAGGACGTATCCAGTCCCAGCATCTGGTCGTATGTCCAAGCGAATACGTTGATGTATTCCTTGAGAAGGGAAACTAGTGCGACTCATTCCTCCAAGGTTGTTGCTTTGGAGATGAAGGTGATACGAGGGATTCTCCCTTCTTGTGCGAGGTTGATTTCATTTACTTCCGGTCCTACGGTGCGTGGTCTATCCTGGAATGTTTCCGGAGCTATCCCAAGCTCGATAGCTTCGGGCATTTCTATGGTATTGCATCCTAGGGCTTTAGGGCTGCATGGTGAAGCTTCTGGCCCTGACCCCACGTACTGTCATAAGCAGCGGTATACAAAGCGTCCATCGGGGAGTTTGACTTGGATTCATTCTGGAGAAACGCTACGGCGACATTTCTGTTTCTCCTTTGGGGAAAAATCTTCTCTCTGAGTGTCTTCCCATTTCGGGATGGTGAGGCTGCGTGGTGAGACTAGTGGTGTGGTTCCCTCCTCAGAGCACATGTCATCAAATAGCTCTGCTTCTGCCGTATGAGCCTCGTGATTTCCGAATGGTTTTAAGGTCCCGATCACAGTGAATACTTTCCTTCCCTCGCTAGTATTCACTTTTTCTTTCATGCACTGATGGTAGGTGGATGGTACGATGCCAAACGTGTGCTTCCATTTGCGCCCTATCAGGAGGTGATAAGAGGTATCTGCATCCATCATGTTGAATCAGGCCGGTGCTTGGAACTTTCCAAGTCGAAGCGATGTGGTCACAAACCCAATTGTTCAACGCGTGTCATTACCGAACCCTGCGATGTCCATGGCCTGTGGGATAAGTCTCTCATGGGAGATACCAGTGGCCCTGAATGTGGCTAATGGCATAATGTTAAGGAAGGCTCCTCCGTCGAGCAATGTTCTTTTGAATTCCCTTTCGTGGATCGTGGCAAAGACATACAACAGGCGATTGTGCGGATGTGGGACCTGTATGTCTGCATCCGTGAAGGTGATTGCTGATTCGGCCTCTAGAGTAGCACAACAAACAAAACCCCCAATGGCTACGCAGGCTTGTTGGTAAGTTTCCACAACCTGTAGGATGGCCTTGGTGGCTGTAAAACTATGAATTTTATTCTAGATATTACCTAACTTATCCAATTAAAATCAAGTTTAGCATTACCAAGATTATCTCTTAAGCCCATGTAAATGTATGTATGTAAATATATATATATAGGTGGGTGCAATACATAAAAGCCGAAGGTACTGCCCATGTTGACTCATTAATTTTTAAATAAAGACAAAAAAAAAAAAAAGAAAAAGAGGTAGTTTGCTGTCATGTATGGGTGGTTATTAAAGTAATGGACCCATGATCTACTTAACCAGCCCACTACTATTACACTCCTATATATAGGATGATAGGGTGACAAAAAAGGACACAGAAAAAGAGAAGAGAAAAACGTGAGAAAGTTGAGAGAGAGAGAGAGAGAGAGAGAGAGAGCAAAAATCCATACCCAGTTGAAGAGCCCAAATCAAAGAACACAGGTATATTTCCTTTACTGGTTTGTGTTCTTTACCAGAAATGGTTTCAAATTTTAAAGTTAGTTTTTGCTATTTCGTGGAAGAAATTTCTCCAAAGTGATTCTTTTTAAAAGTCTCATATTAAAAAAAGAGATACTGTTTTGAGATGCTCAGTGCATCAATGATATAACAAAATCACTCTCTAAATTCATTCTTGTATGCCTTGTGCATCTTGAAAATATTTGGGATGTCTCATGCATCCTAACACAAGCTTTTAATTAAATGCCATGTGCATTTTACAAAATTGACGGACAAATCATCATAAAGTTGATGCTTTGGGCATCTAACAATTTGATGAACAAGTCTCTCAATTAAACCTGATGCCCTGTGTATCACCCATTTTGATGGTTATACCATTGTAAAACAAAATGATTTTTACACAATACCATGCCCAGTGCATGATTCCTTTTTTTTTTTAGTTAAAATAAACCATTGTACAAAGTGATGCTTAGTGCATCTCGAGGGTTGGAAGATGCTCAGTGCATCATTTAGCAAATTCGATGGGCAACCCATCATGCAAAATATGATGCTCAGTGCATCTCTCTTTGAGAAATTGATAGACCCATTTTGGTCATGACATGAACCACCATGGATGCCCTCTTAGTAAAAAAAAAACGATGAGTCTATCTTTGATACGTCAAATCAATATTGGTTGCTTAATTGGTTTGCTGTTCACAAATATTACACAGTGGACATTTTTGTCTAAATTAAAAAATTCAAGTTTTATTCAACCAAAGGCTTGTAATTTCAGCCTCAGCCAAGTGTCATGTGTTTCAAGCATACATGGGAACCTTATATATCATCTGTCCATAAGAATCCCTTGGCAACCTTGAACATGTTCATTTCTCGTTCAAAGGCCATAACTAAAATCTTATGTGTATTTAAAATCCATTGTTTGGAATGTACACTTACAGTAAACCCATGGGTCATCCACCCATTTTGGATTTTCGTAAATTACATGGGTCATCTACCCATGTCAAATTTAAATTTCAAGTCTAATTGCATAGGTCACTTACTTATGTAAAATTCAATTTCAAAATCCAAATCAAATGTGATCAGTCTCACCCAAAAATTCAAACTTCTCAAATTCAAGACATGGGTCACATACCCACTGTCAAAACAAACGAGTTCGTATACTCGTTAAATTCAAATTCAAATCTTGAAGTACGTTTGACTTGATTCCATCGTTAATGGATACGTAGGCAACCTAGCTTATAAACTGGGTGCAGTCACAAATCCTTCAAATTCAAATTTTGGGTCTTTACCCATTAAACACAATCTTTCCAAATTCAAAACACGGTCACAAACCCGTTGTTTAAATTGATTAAGTCATACACTCATTTCTACTTGAACTACGTTTGACTTGATTCCATTTTACAATGGATACGTAGGCAACCTAAAAAATTAATTTAGGTGCAGTCACAAAATCTCCAAATTTCTAAATTAGACATGGATCACATATCCACTGTCAACTTAACGAGTTCGTACACTCACAAATTTTCCAAGTTCGTTAACTAGATATGGATCATATATCCACTGTCAAATTAAATGAGTCCGTATACTCACTAAATTCAAATTCAAAGTTCGGTAAATAGGCATGGATCACATATCCACTGTCAAATTCATGAGTCCGTACACTCATTAAATTCAACTTCATTATATGGGCACTTACCCATATTAATTTCAACGGATTTTTACCTATTTTAAAAATAACAATAGGTACACCCCATTATAATTTAAGGGTCATGTACCCTCTTCAAATTTGAGGGTCATTCACCCTAAACCACTACCAAATCAAAATTTATGTCAAAAGAACTACGATATGGCTTGATCATTTAGGGGTACATAGGCAACCTGGGTCATTAACCTAGGTCCAGCCCAAACAAAAAATAAATAAATTTTATTTCATTTAAAATTAGTCTTTTAAATTGGAATCAAAAGGTGTTTCCTTAAAATAAGGTTTGTAATTAAGGGATGTGATATCCTGAATGAGTCCAACCTACTTTAATAAAAGCCCATGTAGTTTTTAATTATATGTGTGAAATTGTGTTACGCAAAATGTTAAAATTTTGCACAACATAGTTTTTGGCACGCCCGGTGGGACCCATTTTCCTTTTCATCTCCAAATTTTTAAGATTTTTTTTCAATAAAAAAAATTTAATTGGAAAAAATACTTAGTGGTTTAATCTTATTTCTTAACAGGTTTAAGATGGCACCACAAGATACCGTATACTACCACAAGCTCCCAACCGCTGTTCAAGGACAAAGAAAGAAGGAAGCTTGTCGCGCTTTCTTTACTCTTGATCTCCAGTCTATTGCAAACGGGGTTATCCCAAAAGTGACTGTTAAGGTCACAAAGGAGAAAACCACAAAGGCTAAGACTATTGTGAAAATCCAGAAACCCACTCAACTGGAGCCTACCAAAGTCAACTATCCAAATCAGATCCTAATTGGATCTATTCCAATAAAGTTGCCCAACACTATTTCAGTTATGGCCACCTCCATCGAGAAGAAGGAGATTAGTACACCAACTACTCCCAAACTTAAGGTGGTGAAGACTAATCACACTCTGCCAGAAAAGCCAGTCAAACTGACACCGGCGATTGAAACAAGTTCTTTACCTGTGGGGGCATCAGTTAAAGGGAAAAGACATAAAATTTTCCATTTGGAAAGCCAAGTTGCAAGTTCAACCACAATTGTCCTCTCTAGCACTCAGTCC
Organism: Hydrangea macrophylla; assembly: GCA_033977485.1. Lineage (NCBI taxonomy): Eukaryota > Viridiplantae > Streptophyta > Magnoliopsida > Cornales > Hydrangeaceae > Hydrangea > Hydrangea macrophylla. Next base: position 87,418,385 of record CM066994.1, read on the forward strand.
AGAAGGAAAACAGAAAAGCAAAGGGACTCAAGGAGGCGGCCAAGAGCACCTAAGGCTCAATATGGGTCCGGAGCCGTAGTGTGTCCACTCACAGCCTTTGGCGCTGAGCAATCGAAGTCAAATAAGGAAATCCAAAACTGGGCATTCCTATCTGGTTATATGCTCGCTATGGAGGCCCGAGTGGGGGCACTTTTCCCTTTACAAGAAGAATTCGAGCCTTATACGAGCCCAATCACAGGATTAAGAGCTCGAATAACATCTCAATCACCTTTGAAGGAATTTACAACTTCAAGAAGGTCATTACTAAGTGGTGGAAATGATTCATCATCCCATTCAACTCTAGAAGAGTTGATAAAATTTCAAAACTCAAAACAAGCTCCTAGCTCTAAGATAAATTCAAATGATCCTCTTTTTAGAGATTTTGAATCTATCTTCTGAAAGGAAATTTTTCCTAATGAGTTGACATCTCAGTTCCAACCAAAGGAAATGCCAGTCTTTGTCACTAGTGCAATTACTATCGAAGAACAATTGCAAGAGTTGCAAAAGAAATTAGCAGAAAAAGATGCTGAAATTGCTGCTCTGACAGCTCAATTAGCAAATCGAACAAGTGCTTCAGCAAGGGAACATGTGCATGAGGAGATTCAAACCTCTACAACACCACCAACCCAAGCTAATCTGAAAACTTTAATTGCTGAAGGGATTCGAGAATTCCAAAATTCTGTGACCCCACCAGTGCTTGGGTATCTCAAACGTTGAAAAGTTTGATGGGATAACTGGTTCACCGCATGAGCATCTTGCTCATTTCTGTTCAGCTTGTGGAAAATCGGCTCAAGTGGATGCCTTATTGATAAGGCAATTTGTGCAGTCTTTAAAGGGGTCAGCGTTTACTTGGTACACACAACTAGTACTAGGCTCAATTGTCACATGGGATGACATGCAAAAGTCATTTCTAGCCCAATTTGTCAACTCAAAGAAGAAAGTTTCAATCATGGACTTAACAGACGCTCGACAAAAAGTCAATGAAAATGTAAATGAATTTATTACAAGGTGGAGAAGTCTTAATCTCCAATGCTCAGAAAAGGTAACTGAGCAATCTGCAGTCCAAATGTGTTCCAATAATTTGTTGCCAAAAATAGCAACACTTGTAGGAACCGCAGAACCTCAAACCTTTGATGAATTGGTCTCGAAGGCCAGCAATGTTGAAAGGCAGATTGACCGACAAAGGAATACATTTTAAAGGTCTCGACATGCAGAAGAAAAGAAATCTTAGAACGAAGAGTCTCCCTCGTCTGAAGAAGACACTGCTAGTATAAACACAATTTCCTTTAGTGGAACTGTCCTAGCACCTAAAAAGGTAGATGAGAGTGGTTCTGTCCCAACTATTTCACTGCCAGAGGGGGCAATTCAAGTTGCCTTTCAAGTTGATAAATTTGAGTATGACTCGCATGATCATGACCCCAACAATGACGGTGAAGGAGAATGGATGACATGCATCAATAAGAGGATAAATTGGATTGCAAATATTCCAACCTCTTCAATTAAATCTTCAGAGCTTCCAGGGATAAAGTTTAGAGGACAAAAAAAAGAAAAGAAAAACTAGAAAAATGAAACGAAAGCTCAAGTCTCTTTGGAGGGTGATTATGTTCAACCTATAAGGGTTCCAATTACCTTCACCGAGTACTTGCCAACTAAAAGAAGAAGCATCAGTTCTCGCATCAATGGGAAGCTCACCAAGAAGAGCTATGCTTGAATAGAAAGAAATCTTCTTAACTGAACTACGTACGGCTTGATCCCGTAGAGGGTACGTAGGCAACCTGGTTTTTAAACTAGATCCAGCCACCCAAAAAAGTTTCCACCTTTGGACCGAACTACGTACGGCTTAATTCCGTAGAGGGTACATAGGCAGTCTAGTTATTAAACTAGATCCAACCACCAACCAAAAAAAAGGAAACAAGAGTTATTATTTTGAGTATCCCGTATGTTCATAATATTCATATGTAATACTCAAGGGGGCAACTGTTAAACTATGAATTTTATTCTAGATATTACCTAACTTATCCAATTAAAATCAAGTTTAGCATTACCAAGATTATCTCCTAAGCCCATGTAAATGTATGTATGTAAATATATATATATAGGTGCAATACATAAAAGCCGAAGGTACTGCCCATGTTGACTCATTAATTTTTAAATAAAGACAAAAAAAAAAAAAAGAAAAGAAAAAGAGGTAGTTTGCTGTCATGTATGGGTGGTTATTAAAGTAATGGACCCATGATCTACTTAACCAGCCCACTACTATTACACTCCTATATATAGGATGATAGGGTGACAAAAAAGGACACAGAAAAAGAGAAGAGAAAAATGTGAGAAAGTTAAGAGAGAGAGAGAGAGAGAGAGCAAAAATCCATACCCAGTTGAAGAGCCCAAATCAAAGAACACAGGTATATTTCCTTTACTGGTTTGTGTTCTTTACCAGAAATGGTTTCAAATTTTAAAGTTAGTTTTTGCTATTTCGTGGAAGAAATTTCTCCAAAGTGATTCTTTTTAAAAGTCTCATATTAAAAAAAGAGAGATTGTTTTGAGATGCTCAGTGCATCAATGATATAACAAAATCACTCTCTAAATTCATTCTTATATGCCTTGTGCATCTTGAAAATATTTGGGATGTCTCATGCATCCTAACACAAGCTTTTAATTAAATGCCATGTTCATTTTACAAAATTGACGGACAAATCATCATAAAGTTGATGCTTTGGGCATCTAACAATTTGATGAACAAGTCTCTCAATTAAACCTGATGCCCTGTGTATCACCCATTTTGATGGCTATACCATTGTAAAACAAAATGATTTTTACACAATACCATGCCCAGTGCATGATTCCTTTTTTTTTTTTAATTAAAATAAACCATTGTACAAAGTGATGCTCAGTGCATCTCGAGGGTTGGAAGATGCTCAGTGCATCATTTAGCAAATTCGATGGGCAACCCATCATGCAAAATATGATGCTCAGTGCATCTCTCTTTGAGAAATTTATAGACCCATTTTGGTTATGAAATCAACAACCATGGTTGCCCTCTTAGTAAAAAAAACTATGAGTCTATCTTTGATACGTCAAATCAATATTGGTTGCTTAATTGGTTTGCTGTTCACAAATATTACACAGTGGACATTTTTGTCTAAACTAAAAAATTCAAGTTTTATTCAACCAAAGGCTTGTAATTTCAGCCTCATCCAAGTGTCATGTGTTTCAAACACAATCTTTCCAAATTCAAAACACGGGTCACAAACCCGCTGTTTAAATTGATTAGGTCATATACTCATTTCTACTTGAACTACGTTTGACTTGATTCCATTTTACAATGGATACGTAGGCAGCCTAAAAAATTAATTTAGGTGCTGTCACAAAATCTCCAAATTTCTAAATTAGACATGGATCACATATCCACTGTCAACTTCACGAGTTCGTACACTCACAAATTTTCCAAGTTCGTTAACTAGACATGGATCACATATCCACTGTCAAATTAAATGAGTTCGCATACTCACTAAATTCAAATTCAAAGTTCGGTAAATAGGCATGGATCACATATCCACTGTCAAATTCATGAGTTCGTACACTCATTAAATTCAACTTCATTATATGGGCACTTACCCATACTAATTTCAACGAGTTTTTACCTATTTTAAAAATAATAATCAGTACACCCCATTATAATTTAAGGGTCATGTACCCTCTTCAAATTTGAGGGTCATTCACCCTAAACCACTACCAAATCAAAATTTATGTCAAAAGAACTACGATATGGCTTGATCCCATTTATGGGTACGTAGGCAACCTGGGTCATTAACCTAGGTCCAGCCCAAACAAAAAATAAATAAATTTTATTTCATTTAAAATTAGTCCTTTAAATTGGAATCAAAAGGTGTTTCCTTAAAATAAGGTTTGTAATTTAGGGATGTGATATCCAGAATGAGTCCAACCTACTTTAATAAAAGCCCATGTAGTTTTTAATTATATGTGTGAAATTGTGTTACGAAAAATGTTAAAATTTTGCACAACAGTGGCTTCAAGTCGTGCTTCCTCACAAAATTCAACCTGATCAAAGAAGTATTTGAATTTGGTGAGGTTTTTGACCTTTGATGCTGTGAATTCTATGGTGATCTGGGACGGGTTTGCCATGGTCATACTGGTGGAGGGGCTTTTAGCTATTGGTGGTATGTCTTCTTCTTCGTCAACAAGTTTGATGATAGGAGTCGTTACTTCCTTAGGTGACAACGTCCTAGGGAGGTCAATGGCAGGAGATGCAATTTTTCCCAAATGGTAGGAAACTATGTGGAGAGAGACCATATTAACAGCTCCTTCGTTGTGTCCCCGAAGTTGGCGAGGTATTTTATTAGCAGCATCGGGCTGGGTGGTGATCACTAGTTCTCCGTTGGCTATTTTCCTATGGAAGATATCGCGAAGGGCCCAGCAGTCTTTGGTGGCGTGCTTTACAATCTGGTGATAAGCACAGTAGTTATATTTGGCCTTGTCACCTTCGATTGGAGGCCTTGTTGGTGGTTGAAGTGTGATTACCTCGTCTCTTACCCATTTTTTGAGCACGGCATGTACTTCTTTCATGCTGCAAGGGAAGGAGCTGGTGTGTCGGTTCGTCACTTCTGCGCTTGTTATCATTGTATTCCCGATCTCATCCACTTTTTCTTTCCTCGGTTACAACAGCAGTTAAGTAACGACGGGGTGCCAAAGGGCAAGCATTTTGATGCATCCTTGATGGTATTCTCACATCTTTTGCTAAGTTTCGGGCAGTAACCATGAGATTTGAAAATGCTGGGAACGAGTGATTGATGAGGTGAATCCTGTAATTGCAGAGCATCCTGTGTATGCAGAGCTGGACGAGACCTTCTTCGGTGGTGTTGTCCTGGCATTCCATGGCGAGATCACGAAATATGTCCACATATTTAACCAAGTGCTCATTTTCGCCTTGGACTTCTCGGGAAAGGGAGATGGTGGTAACCTTTTCTATTACGCTGAAGAATTTTACGTGGAACATTGATGCCAGCTGAGCCCAGGAACTGACGGAACCGGACTCCAGATTGGCATACCAGTTGTATGCCCCATCGATCAGAGATTTGGAAAACTCTCGGAGACGTAAGTTTTTGTCCTCTCGATAGGTGTCGAGACTATCAAGAAATCTGGCCACATGTTCTTTGGAGTTTTCCCGCCTGCCATCGTATCTTGTGAAGTATGCATTGTTGTATCCCTCTGGATAAAGAAGACTAGCCAACTTGAATGGATAAGGAGGTCGAGTGTCTAGAGTTGGAATATGAGGGGTCGACAGAGCTTTTTCCTTCAGTAGTGATTCCACCTCGGCTAAGTTGACAAAACTGGTGGCAGTTTGCTTCTCTGCTTCAGGGACAATGCTAGTGGGTGTTGTTCCCTTTTGTGCATTCTGCTGATTATTAACATCAGAAATGCTAACTGAGGTTCTGACCGTGTCTTCCAACCCAGAGGTACCATTTGGTGCCACTGGGGGAGTTGTCTTCTAGGCCATGGTGGTCAAGGTTTCAATAATGAGGTGATTCTGTTTGTCTAGGCTCTGAAAATGCTTTTGTTGTCCCTCTATTTGTTCCAACCTCTTTAAGATGTCGAGCTCGACATCTGTAGCGATGGACTCTTGAGAATCATGAGTCTATGAGTAAGCCAAATTGAAGCTCAATGGGTTGGCGTTCGACCCAGTAGGTTGGGTTTTGGACTGGGTTTTGGACTTCGTGGGGCATTCGCATTTCTTAGGAGGTGGTTGTTCTCGTTCGCTAACCATTCTTGCAAGTATATCTCCCACTGTGGTCGCCAAAATGTGTGAGTCTTTTGTGGTGTATGCGAGAGATACAGACAGATATAATACGCAAGCTTAGATTAGTACACGTGGAACAACATGTAAGATACAAGTGAGAGCACAATGAGTTAATAAAATATAATAATAATAATAAAGATAACGGGATCCGGAGAAACTTCGGGTTCAGATGAGAACTGAAGTAGCCCCAAGTGAGAGAGAGAGAGAGAGAGAGAGAGAGAGAGAGAGAAAGCAGCATGTATCTTGCCGAAGGGTGATGGATGAATATTGGAATAGAACGAAGGGTGGGGCAAGACAAAGGTTGCAATAAAACGAAGGGTCTTGGTGAGACGAAGGATGTTAGTATGACGAATGATGTTTGAAACCGAAGTTGTTGGCAGATGCGAAGGGTCAAAGTGAGCTCAAGACAATGGGAATGTCTTGTTAATGGCTGAGGGTAGAACAACTGCTTACCCTTTACTCTAGTGTGGGATTAAGTCGAGTTGGGTTGCTGGGTGTAGTAAATGAGGCCACTTATTTATACTTTAGGCCGGTGGTGTAATTGCAAAGCTTTGACATGATAGAGCGAAGCCGAGTTGGCATCCTCTTACTGGGCTGTTTTTGTTTAAGGTAGGTGGACGGTATGGATGGTTTAAATGCTCATGTCTAAGGTAGGTGGAGGTGACAAGCGGGGGTATTTGTAAAATACAACCGCACTAAAATATAGAAATACACTGATTTAGTTCACTATTCCTCATTATATCTGCAATTCGTATTACAATGCCAGCTTTTATACAATATGACAAATCTATGATAAGTTGTGTTGTTTTAACCATTATTTGTGCAGAACACTATCTTACTGTGTGAAGAAATAAATAGTAGGATAAATGGAAGACTTAATTACAAGCAAGGAAAGTCAAAGCTGAAATATGAAATTCAAGCAATCGAAGCGGTTCAAGCGATCGAGATTTCAATCGATTAAGTACAGTTCGAGCGCTCGAGTAATCTAGAAGTTCAATCGATCGAGTTATGCTCGATCGATCGAACAAGCCTTTTATCAGAATTTACGCGCATGCAGCAGAAATGTTCATTATAACCCTAGCGTTTAGGTTATCTATATATATATATATATTAGTTTGTAAGACGTCCATGAGGACGCCCACATTGTTTTCATCAGTTCTACATAGAGAGAGAGTGTTTTACTTTATTTTTGTAGGTTTTGTTGCTTGGGTATTGCGTTGGGTTGAAGTTTGAAGTTTATTAATAGTTCTGTTCATTCTAGGTTCTATTATTTTAGTTTTATTTACATTCTGTAAGTAGTTTCAGTAGTTTTAATCTGAATAGATCATTGCTTCACTTGCTCGTAGTGATTAAACCATAGTTTTTCATGATTTGCATGTTTAAAACACAACCAAACAAGTCCTTAATGAATATTTATGTTAAAACAGATCTGAGAAACTCCAGACCATGTCTGAGTAGTCTTAGGGTTGGGAGATCACGATGAAACAGTGATCTCCAGCCTCTGCCATGCAGTAGTGTAAAGCCTGTGTTCAATCGATCTAAGTAAGTTCGATCAATCAGAACAGGGATACAGTCAAGCCATCGACGACATTTCGATCGATTGAGAGATAACGATATTCTATCAATCGAAGGCGCCTCGATTGATTGAACTCTCTGATTCTTGAGAATATCCTATGCAGTATTCCTAGACTTTCTGTTTTTGAGATTCGTTGTCAAACTGTCCCCAAATGCTCGGTTTGTCAAAACAGTTTCTAAACTTTAAACCTTAAGGCATTTTTCTTCAATAACTTTTGCAAACCACTTTGAATATTAACACCATTCAGAGTGCGAGTCTAAACTATTATTTTAAACCGCTTTCTTGTATTTCAAATCAACTATGATGATATAGTCCCGGTCATGAAAGGGCTATGGATTCTTTATTTTAAGAGAAATACGGAATATTGTAGAAGATGTACTCCATTGAGCTTTAATGAAACTGCATGGTAGATGGCTAGGTCACTGCGGATTCGTGTGATCCCAACGTTCCCCTTTTATAAACTAAGAACCCGTTTTAAAATATCGACTTAGTTAATTAGTTCATTCGTAGTTAATTTAGTTTCTTTACTTTCGTGTTCTACACCTTCTTTAAATATTGAATTTTCATTTTCTTTTAGAGTTTAATCTAAGTAATTAGTTTACAACCTTCCCTGTGGGATCAACCTAGTCTTAACCAGTTACTACTTGCACATCTACCTACACTTGGGTATAGCACACAAACGTACACAAAATATTTTTGTGTCAAGTTTTTGGCGTCGTTGCCGGGGAAGGCAATGAGCTAACGCTTAGATTACCTCATTCTATCTTTATCTATTTCTGTTTTTTCATTTTCTTTCTCTTAAGGTTTAAAACCTTTTAGGATCTTTTCCCTTTCATGTCTGATAATTCCATTAAAGGAATTCACGAAAATCCACTCTACTCATTGTATTCTTCTAGTTCTATTAATCCCATGGCTACACCTACAGATTCAATGGTTGATAATCAAAGTGAAAATGGTGAGAATGTGGTTGTGCCTATTGACAATTCATTGCGTCCTTTGTACGACCTTATACAACCTGAGCACGCATCTACGCCTTCTTGTATTCTCATTCCACCCCATGCGGGCGAATTCCAATTTCGCAATAGAATGATTCAACTCCTTCCAACCTTTCATGGAATGGAAAGCGAGAAGGCATATCTACATGTCAAGGATTTTGAGGATGTTTGTAAAACATTCTCATAGAATTGTCCTGTAGATGTGACACGCCTAATGCTATTTCCCTTTACTTTGAACGATAAAGCAAAAGCGTGGCTACTCACCCTCAAGCCAAATTCATCTTCACCTGGCATTCGATGAACACTGCGTTTTTAAAGAAATTCTTTTCACCTCGCATGACCACTGAACTAAAACGTCAAATTAGTTCCTACAAACAAAAGAGCAATGAAACCTTCACTCAAACTTGGGAGCATTTCAAAGATTTGCTTCTCTCATTCCCACACCATGGGTATGAGAAATGGCGAACCATTAGCTACTTTTATGAAGGACTAAATGGTGAAACAAAAAAAACTTGTTGAAACCATGAGCTCAGGTCCATTTCTTCGCAAAAACACCGAAGAAGCTGAAACCCACTTTGAGTGGTTAGCCAAACATGCTCATGAATGGTCTAATTCTGAAGATGTCTCACGCACACAGATATTAGGTATAGAGGAGAAAAGTATATATCGGCTAAAAAGTGAAGATCACCTAATGACCAAATACGAAGAACTAGCAAAGAAAATAGAGGAGTTAGAGATAAAAGGAGAAGGTTCTAGGCAGGTTTTGCCTGAAGAACCATGCGGCACATGCAATATGTTGGGACACACCACTCAATACTGTCACAATGTGTCATACTTTCAAGAACAAGCCCCATGGAGATGAACGCCATGCAAGGATATAGAGGGGTGAGGAATTCCTATAATAACAATAACAATTTTCAAAATAATAACAATCGATGGAATCACCCCGGTTTTGATTTGAAAAATTATGCTAGGACGCAAAATCAATATCAACAGCAGCCCTACAATAACAATCAATATCAAGGGCAAAACAATAGACAGCCCCAGTATTTCAATTAAACCAGACCCAATAACTACAACCAAGCTCAACCCTCGAATAATCAACAGTCAAATGTGTACGTGCCACCACATAAAAAGGTTCAAGAAGCATATTCACTCTCTAATGCAAATTTAACATAACAATTAATTCAAATGATGAGTAAAATGTCGGCAATGTTAGAGAGAATGGATGCATGACAAAAGGGATCGAGTGGAATGTTTCCTGCCCAACCACTTCAAAACCCTAAGGGATACAATAATGGTCCCAATAATCAAAAACATGCAAAAGCTGTGACTAATCTAAGAAGGGGCAAGATTATAGGGCACAACATGCCTCTCTCTGCCCCTAAACAGTATGAAGAGGACGAAGAGGTGAATAAAAATGAACCTTCTACTCAAAAAGAGGAGCCATCTACTAAAAATGAACCATTAGACTCAAATGATGAAGCTCCTGAAGAAGTGGAAGAAGTTGAGAGAAGGCCCGAAAAGGAGCCGTTAATGATGAAGTACCTAAATGCCTTTTCCCCGCGCCTTATCCTTAACGCTTAAAGAAACCCAAAAATCAGTTAAGGAATCAGGAGTTTTTGGAACTGTTTAAACAAGTCAAAATAAACCTTCCACTCCTTGATGCTATTAAATAAGTACCGACCTACGCTAAGTATCTTAAAGACTTATGCACAGTCAAGAGGAGGCAAAGTGTGGAGAAACATGCTTATGTCGCTTGCCAAGCAAACGCAATCATCCAAAATGAATTACCTTCAAAACTTAAAGATCCTGGTACTCCCACTATCCCATGCCAAATTGGGAATCAAATAATAGACAACGCACTCCTCGATCTAGGAGTAAGCGTAAACCTGCTGCCATACTCAGTTTACAAACAACTAGGGTTGGGTGAACTCAAACCTACCCCAGTTGCACTATAACTGGCAGATGGTCTATGAAATACCCTAGAGGAATACTAGAAGACGTCCTCGTTCAAATAGACTCGTTTGTCTTCCCGATTGATTTTGTGATCTTAGACACTAAACCTGTGTCTAATCCATATGCATAAATCCCAGTAATATTCGGACGTTTCCTCAACACAATCGATGCCACAATTAAAATAAGAAGTGGTATAATGACCGTCGTATTCGAGAATATGACTTTAAATGTAAAAATGTTTTCAAATCCCTGACCTAAAGAATACGAGGATGAGGAAGAAGTGAATTACATCGAGACGGTCATTGAAGATGAGGCTGACTTTGTTGATTACAAAGATCCTTTGGAGGTGGTTGTGTCACAATTTGATGCTGTCTATCAACCCAACGACTCTACTCCATTGGACGCGACTTTAAATCAGACTTACCTCATGATGGAAACGAAAGAGGAGGATAGAGCTGAATGCATGTGGGTAACACCATATGCACTACTGCCTCTAAAAATGAAGTTAGTCATGCCCTCAAACTTTCAGTTTCCCGATTTGGAATTAAAGGAGCTTCTAAAGGAGCTCAAATACGCTTTCCTAGGAACTAAAAAGACTTATCCTGTCATAATTTCATCTATGTTAAATTCTGAATAAGAGGGTAAACTAGTTAGAATGCTAAAACAACATAAGGGAGCATTAGGATGGATAATTGCTGACCTCAAAGGCATAAGTCCGTCTATTTGCACCCATAAAATATATTTGGAGGAAGACGCTAAAACTGCACGACAAATGCAAAGACGTCTGAATCCCAACATGCAAGAAGTAGCCAAAAAGGAAGTTTTAAAGCTACTTGATGATAGGATCATATATCCTATATCTGACAACCCTTGGGTCAGTCCAACCCAAGTGATACCAAAGAAGGCAGGCATAACGGTTATTCCGAATAAAGACGGTGAATTGATACCAACACACGTCCCGACTGGATGGCGGATGTGTATCGATTATCGAAAACTGAATATCGTGACCCGAAAAGACTACTTTCCATTACCATTCATGGATCAAATGCTAGAACGAGTGGCGGGTCATAAGTACTATTGTTTTTTGGACGAATACAGTGGATACAACCAAATCAAAATCGCTCCTGAAGATCAGGAGAAAACAACTTTCACATATCCGTTTGGTACTTTCGCTTATCGTCATATGCCCTTCGATTTATGCAATGCACCTGCTACTTTTCAACGGTGCATGTTAAATAGCTTCAATGATATGGTCGAGGAGATACATGAAGTTTTTATGGACGATTTTTCTATGTTCAGCCATAGTTTTGAAAACTGTCTTGATAATCTTCAACGCGTGCTAGCACGATGTGAGGATAAACACCTGGTATTAAATTGGGAAAAATGTCACTTCATGGTAACCAATGAAATAGTCCTCGGGCACAGTATATTTGACAAAGGTATCCAAGTGGATAAAGTAAAAATCGACATCATCTCAAATCTACCTGTCCCCCGAACAGTTAGAGACATTTGCTCTTTTCTGGGACATGCGGGATTTTATCGTCGATTCATCCAGAATTTTAGTGTAATATCCCGACCACTCTGTCAACTGCTCATTAGAGACACACCGTTCGAATGGTCAGAAAGCTGTCAAATATCTTTCGATGCACTAAAAGAGCACCTTACCTCCGTACCAATAATACAGGCACCCGACTGGGGTTTGCCATTCGAACTAATATGTGATGCTAGCGACTACGCTATTGGCACAATTATAGGACAGAGGAAGGATAATAAGCCATACGTTATCAACTATGCCAATTGAACGCTAAATGAAGCTCAAATGAATTATACAACTACTAAAAAAGAGCTACTGGCTATAGTATTCGCCTTGGATAAATTTAGGTTGTATCTGATAAGGTCCCCAATTGTCTGTTTTACAGACCACTCAGCCCTCAAATACTTGTTATCCAAGAAAGATGCGAAGCAAAGGCTTATTCGCTAGATACTCCTGCTCCAAGAGTTTGATATCACAATCAAAGATAAGAAAGGAGTAGAGAATGTGGTCGCAGACCATTTATCTCGATTAACGTTTATTGACAATACTGAACCGCTACCGATTAAAGATGAATTCCCAGATGAGCAACTGAGGACTGGTTCCAGTTTGCCCTAGTATGCGGATATTATAAATTATCTTGTTACGGGAGAGACCCCGCGTCATTGGTCAAACCAAGATAAGAAATGTTTCCTCTCATTCGCACGTCACTTCTTCTTCAATGACCCGTACTTATTCAAGTATTGTGCCAATCAGGTCATCAGACATTGCATTCCAAATGAGGATATAACCGTCATCCTAGCATCTTGCCATTTCGATGCCTACAGTGGTCACTTCACTTCGCAAAAGACAGCACAAAAAGTCCTACACAGTGGTTTATACTGGTCCACTGTATTTAAAGATGCCTATTCCTTTTGCAAAATGTGCCAATGCTATCAAAAGCTTGATACCGTTTCAAACAGGAATGCTATGCCCCTAACCCCTATTATCACAATTGAAATATTCAATTATTGGGGCATAGATTTCATGGGCCCGTTTCCCAAATCAAACAACTACGAATACATACTCCTAGTTGTGGAGTATGTGTCAAAATGGGTGGAAGTGATACCAACGCAACATAATGACCACAAAATAATGATGTCCTTTTCAAAAGAACACATCTTGTCATGTTTCAAAACCCCAAAGGCATTAATAAGTGACCAAGGCAAGCACTTTTGCAATAGGCCCTTAGAGTCGCTCCTAAAAAAATACGAGGTCAATCACAAAATTGCTCTAGCCTACCACTCACAAACTAACGGGCAGGCAGAATTGGCAAACCGAGAAATAAAACATATTCTCGAAAAAATGGTTAGTTCAAACAGAAAAGACTGAGCATATAAGCTGACCGATGCTCTATAGGCATACCGTACTAGTTATAAAACGAACTTGGGAATGTCCTCGTACAGGCTAGTGTACGGAAAGGCTTGCCACCTCCCTGTCGAAATTGAGCATAAAGCTTATTGGGCGACGCGCTCATTAAACTTTGATATTAAAGAGGGAGGGTAGTTAAGAAAACTTCAACTCGCAGAGCTAGAAGAAATCCGTAGAGTTGCGTATGACTCTGCTAAGTTGTATAAGGAGAGGTTGAAGGCTCGTCATGATAGAACTATCCTTCGTAAATCATTCGAGCCGGGGTAGAAAGTTTTGTTGTATGACTCTCACCTTCACCTTTTCCTAGGTAACCTCCAATCCCAGTGGACAGGTCTGTTCATTGTTAAATCTGTCTTTCCATGTGGGGCCGTTGAGCTCATAAACCCCAAGAATGATGAAAGTTTCAAGGTCAATGGCCAAAGATTAAAACCGTTCTTGGAGAACTTTCAACCTGTAGCTGAGCACATCTAGCTGGATGAGCCCAGCTATTCCTCTACTTAAAACACTAAAGAGTGTTCTCACATTATTGTTGTATTCTTTCCTTTTACTGCACTTTGTTTTATTTTTATTTATTTCTGTCTTTTTGAGTGTAACTTCAACTCTAATATGCTATTCCATATAATCTCTCCCCTGCAGGCTATAAGAATGAGATCCTTTTGAACATATGGATCTCCTAGAGGAAGAAGGAGAACCAGAGGGGTATTTCGTCAGGGAAGTAGATGATGCACTCTTGGAACAGTGGAAGAACGACTCGATGTGGGAACCACAGGATGAAGACGAGTTACAAGATGTGGTGCCTAAACGCCATAACGTTGTTTTCACATATGTGGATGACTTTATCGTCATCGCCTCAACTCCATACATCTTTGTGCACATGAGCCATTTGTTGTTCCGACTTCAATGCCCCCTACCTACTAGTGCACATGGTTCTATCACGTCAATAGTGAGGTTAATTCACTATCACATTTCTTTTTCTTTTCGTATTTCTTTATTTGTTCCTTTCTATGTTACTTCTTTATTTTGTTTTATTTAATTTCTTTCCTTTTTGTTTTCTTTTGTTGCCTTTGTCCAGGTTATCGCTATGAATCCAATGCTACTGCCTGTGTTCCTTCTGCATTTATTATTTCATGGACCTCTTATAGGGTCCCCGGGTACTCCTCCGCAAGAGGAAAGTCTGTTGAGGAATTTCACTCCTCTATCAATATCTCCATCCGAATCACCTCCTGTCTGTGCCACCAATTCTTTGGAGATTTTAGACATGCTCGATGATATCCTCGATGCTTTCCGACTATTCTGGGAGAGGGAATTATCAAGTTTGGACTCCATCTTCGAAGATTTGGTGAAGCATGAGGCATTTGTGGAAGAAGAAGTTTTCATGCTCGAAGATTAGTGACCCACTTCAGTTGTGTTTTGTCATTTGATTCATCTTTTCCCAATTGAAGTGTAATACTGGACAACGAATTGTTAGTTTCGTTTTTAATTTTTCTTTGTAATAAGGTCTTAAGTGCCAATTTGGGGATTATAATTTTGCAAAAAGGATTCGATTAAAAAAGATATATTTATAAAATTTGCAACTTTATATTACTATGTTGCTGGTGAATTCTAGCTTACATGTCTGCGTTTGCACTGCTTTTAGACTATCCTTGTATGTCCAGAACAGTTTGTATTAGTTGGGGGTACATAGATGCTCTGCTTAAAGTTTTAGGAAAATTTCATTTTCGATCGATCGATCGAGAATTTGGAACTCTCAAGCGATTGAAATACCTTAAAGCGATCGAATATTCGATCGATCGAAGACTCTCGAGTGCTCGAGAGTTATTTCTAAACGAAGCATCTTTCAGACACTTCTTCAATTTCTCTCTCTCACTCTTACACCCTCGAGTCGATTTGGCAAGACGGCGGCATGCCGTTCTGACGCACAGAAGAAGAGGAAATTAAAAGGAAAAGCAAAGGTTGGAGGGAAGAGGAGGCGAGGTGGAGGCACCGACACTGAGGGTGCGGCTTCTAGGACGCCTACTGAGGTTAAGGAGCTTGATTCAGATGAGAAGGACCCTATTGCTGTTGCACAGCAATTTAAGCAGAGACAGAGGTCTCAGGCTCTAGCCTAGGGAGAGTCTTCTTCCGTGTCTCTACAAACTCTCCATACTTTATTCATCGAGGAGAGGGAGGCACGGATGTGGCTTGAGGGCAAGATGGATCGTATGACGACTATACTTGAGGCGATGCTGATACAGATGGGGGTTGATCAGTCGTTACACATAGCTTCTCATCCACCACCACCCACTGCACCACCCACCATTGATCCTTCATCTTCTACAGCACTTCCGTTGCTAATCCTTCTGCCCCATCATCATCATCCGCACCACCTCCGGTTGGGACTATTTTTTCATCGACCATTCCTTCTTACACTACTTCTGCGACTCCACTTCCAGCGCCGTCAGTTGCTGAGGGTGGCGATACTTATGATCCTATCGCACCGATCGAGATTTTATCTGATCCTGTTAATGATTAGTTGGTTTTGTTTGGTGAGAGCTTGGGAGTTTTGTTGTATTTATTTTATTTATGTTTTCTCTCTCCTCTCTCTTAGTTTCTGATCGGGAGAGAACTAATCCTAAATATACGCCTTAATGAGCATTTGTTAGTACCTTTTTATCCTGTTTTTGTATATTTTTACTCTGTTTTCTAGTTTCTGACAGGTTTTGGAAGAAATCAACTAAACCAGGCTAAACAGGGTGAAAAGTCAGAAAGAAAGAAGCTGAAAAATCCAAGTCGTGCGCGTGGCCCGCGCCCGCAAAAATCAGAGAATCGCTCGCGCGATCCGCTCGCGCGAGACCCCCAATAACTCGCTCGCGCGATCCGCGCGCGCGAGGTACCAAAAGTCGCGCTCGCGCGACCCGCTCGCGCGATATGCCCAAAAATCAATGTTGCGTATTTCAGTGTACTGAAGACTCCTGTGCAAACGAAACTGCTGAATGACGTCCAGATTGCAAATTACATCAGTTTCAGTCCGTTTCGAGTTGTAAAGGCTTCCAAAACTTGTTGTAAATCTATATATACTCTATTTTACTTCAATTAGAGGGTTGGCGATTATTATACACACATTCTACAACCATACTTCCAGCCATTGAAGGGAGGGAAGCAAGAAGAAGAAGAAGAAGACCAAGGGTTTCCATGGCCTCCTCCATCAACCTCTTGCTATCTACTACTTCCATGGACGGCTAGATCATTGATCTAGGGTTTCAATGAAGCCCTAGACGAGTAATAGGGTTTTATTTATGTTTTTATTTTAGTTTTATTATGTATGGATGACAGTCACATGTTTAGAGGATTTTTATAAATAAATCGTACTACTATTGATTAAATCATTGCTTTCAGAATTTATTCTTGTCTTAGATCTATTTTGACTGTGATGTGCTCAACGATCTATTCTTGCTGTGCTTGTTTAGATTGTTTACATGTGATGGTGCTTTATTGATTCGTGCTATCAAGTATCCGAATAGTCCATGCCTAGGTTAGACGGATTAGATCACAACCCTAGTTTAGTGTGAGATAATTCGTGCTACCCGAAGATGGATTATGTTGGTGCTTGAACCATGATTATCTTCTTGTCGGAGGAATTGGGCTTGTAGCTACAATTCCCCATCTTCATCCAACGTAATAAGCTAAAGTAATTCATAGATATTCCTATTATGAAACTAGTGGTGGATTTGCAATCCTAGGTTTCCTTTAAATATTATTTAAAAACACTTTTAATTGCTTTCATAAGTTAGATTTACTTTTATTGTTATTAGTTTAATTAAATTCAAAATCAAATCCGTTTTTCCTAATTAACTAGACTTAGGTTTTAAAATTAAGTCGCTGTAGTAATCAATCTCTGTGGGTTCGACCTTTACTTCCACACTGCAAATCTTTAGAAAAGTAAAGTATACTTTTATATCTTGATATTGACAACATCAATTTTTGGCGCCGTTGCCGGGGATTGCATTACTACTCTTAGTTTTATAATCGTAGTTTAGTTAATTCGTAAATATTAGAGTAGTGTTTATTTTTCTTATTTTCTGTTTTTGTTTTTAGTTACTAACTTTTTCTTTTATTTTGTAGTCAACGTTCCCGAGTGGAGCAGCTAATTACATCAAAGGAGCTTGCGCAAATAAAAAAATAAAAATTAAATAAATTGCTTCCTTTGGAATTCGCTTTAAACCGCTGTAAGTCAGGGCGCTGTGACGCACTATTTGCATTAGTTTAAGGTTAATTGCACTGCATTAGCTAGGAAACCCGGGGCGCTGGGCTTGACGCGGTCATTGCATTACAGGATAATATTCATGCATCATAGTAGTACTGTGTGCTTGATTGTCGTCTTATTTGCGTGATTGCTAATTGTTTCTTTTGTTGAGTCAGTTTTTTGTTTTGAGTTTACTTTGTTTTAGTTTATGTTAGGTACACGTTCAAACAAACCGGAATTAAAACCTTTTGACTCTGAACTTGAACGTACATTAAGACTTAACAAGTCTTCAAACTTAACTTCTGGAACTAGGTTTGTAATAGACGACGATTTGACACCAAAACCAACGTCTTTATTTGAATCTGAAATACGTAGTACTCTTCAAAAACTAAAGAAACCACGCTTTCATAACATAGAACCGATTAAAATGGCAGACATTGGAAATAATAACGAAAACAACCAAGATAACAACGGAGCTAATATGAATAATCCTAATATACCACCACCTCCTCCGCTTAAAGACTATTTTATTCCTACGACTTACACGCCACAAACATGTATTGAATTACCGGAGGCGACGGCATCTCACTTTGAGATAAAGTCGTCTACCATCTCGCTACTTCCATCTTTCCATGGCCGTTTAAATGAAGATCCATATAAACACTTAGGAGATTTTCAAGACATATGCTCTACTTTGAAAATTCAAAATCTTACTGATGATGAATTAAAAATGCGGCTCTTTCCATTCTCATTAAAGGACAAAGCTAAATATTGGCTCCAATCTTTGGAGCCAAACACAATTAGAACATGGGAAGACTTACACACCGCATTTTTACAAAAGTTTTTCCCGATTATGCGTACAAACCAGATAAGAAAATCAATAACCAATTTTGTAATGCAAGATGGGGAATCACTTTACGACACGTGGGAAAAATTTAAAGAATTACTACGCTCGTGTCCACATCATCAGGTTCCTAAGTGGCAACTTGTTCAGGTCTTTTATGAGGGGCTTATTCCCTCTGTTAGGAACACCGTTGATGCCGTTTGTGCGGGAACCTTCCTACACAAAAGCGCCGACGAGGCCTGGAAAATGTTTGAAACGTTAAGCGAGAATTCGATGCACCAAACGGTGTCTGTCCGTTCGGAAGGATATCTGAATCAACCTAAGAAGGAAGTAAAATTCGAGTCAAGTCAATCAATTGAAATAAAAGAACTATCTAACAAACTTGACCGACTTTTAACAATGAACCAAACGACAGCCCCACCCGCTCGGGAAATTTGTGCATTATGTTCTGATCCTTCACATTCGATACTTGCATGTCCATCGGCGAGTCAATTTCCGGAATTCGTGGAGCAACACATTAATTCTATTCAACAATACCCACGAAATAATTATAATGCAACTACTAATAATCCAGATGCGCCATGGAGAAACCATCCTAATTTCTCGTGGAAAAATAATAATAATAATCCTAATGAGGCGACTAATTTTCCAAATGCGTATCGACTTCAGTTTCAACCTAATCAATACCAACAACCGCATCCTAATTCGAATCCTTCAAGGGGTAATGCTTTCGAGGAAAAGGTGTTGGCGTCCCTTAAGACTATTGAAACGCAAGTACAGGCACAAGCACAAATAGTGCACTCTCATACACAATCCATTGCGAAGCTTGAATCCCAAATGGGACAACTAGCTACTGTAGTGAGTCGTAGAAACGAGGGGACGTTGCCTAGTCAAACAATCCAAAATCCTAAGGGACAATATGAGGTTAAGGGGTCGAATGAACAAGTAAACGCCGTCTCAACTAGGTTGACTACACGAGAGGAAGAGGTAATAGAAATTCCGAATAAGAATGTGAAAGATATGGATAGCAACTCTAATACGACGAAGGGTGAGGACATGGATAAAAATAAAAAAGAAAATGAACCGGTCTCAACGAATTATATTCCAAGAATGCCATATCCACCAAACGTTGAGGGACCGTCACATTTGCCTAAGAAAGGGTCTAAGGTTGAGGATATACTCGAGGTGTTCAAACAAGTTAAAATAAATATTCCTTTCCTCGATGCTATAAAACAAATTCCCGCTTATGCTAAATGTCTAAAAGACCTTTGTACTCAAAAGCGCAAAATACGGAGTCATACTCCTAAAAAGGTCTTTCTCACGGAAAAAGTAAGCTCTATATTCCAATACGCTCCTCCAAAATATAAAGATCCAGGTACGCCTACGATTTCATGTGTCATAGGTGACACTATCATTCATCGGGCTCTCCTTGACTTAGGAGCTAGTGTTAATCTCATACCTTATCACGTCTATCAACAATTAGGACTAGGCGAACTGAAACCTACGGCCGCTACTATACAATTAGCGGATCGTTCTATTAAAATTCCTAGAGGAATCGTCAAGGACGTCTTGGTTAAAGTTGATAAATGCTTCTATCCTGTAGATTTTATGGTCCTTGACACCGAACCGGTGCTAGATGTTAGGAAACATACTCCTGTCATCTTAGGCCGTCCATTCTTAGCAACTGCTAACGCACGTGTTAACTGTCGGACGGGGGTAATGAAAGTGTCATTTGGGAACATGAACTTAAAATTAAACGTATTTAATGCTATGGATCAACCTCCTAAAAACGACAATTCCCTATGTGAGGTGGAAGGTGAGGTAAAACGGAATATTGAGCCTACCAAAGAAATAAATGTGAGTGGGGAAAACAATATAGCGGACGATGAAGAGTGGATGAATCCTAATCCCGTGGACCCTAATGCGGAATCTACTCGGAAGGTAAGAAATCGATTCGAACATAATGACAAACCGTTAATCGATTTAATTCAAAGCGATGTTATTTCTGCTTACCATCGAGCTCTACCTGACATCCTTAGGGGTACACAGTCCGATTTACGGCCTCCATAAATTCTTGAGCTAGAACGGTCTAGCTGAAGACGTAAAAGTTAGCGCTTCTTGGGAGGCAACCCAAGCTTTATTTCATTCGTTTTTCTTATTTTTGGACGTTTTTGGGTCTGTTTGTGTCTGTTTTGGACATTCTGGATAGGTTTGGGGGTTGGAATTAATTTTTTTTAATAGTATATACAAAATTTTAGCCAAAAAGTGGAAAACACCAAACTCGCGCGCGCGGCCCGCTCGCGCGAGACGTCGCTCGCGCGGCCAGCTGGCGCGAGATTGCCCCTTAGTGTTTTTCGTTGCTTTTCTTTATTACGAGGCCTCAGCAGTTACTCGCGCCTGGATTCGCGGGCGCGAGGTACCTCGCTCGCGCGAGAAAGCCTTGAAAAAAAAAAAAAAAAATTTGGAAATTCGCGCGCGCGACGGCCGCTCGCGCGGACCGCGCGCGCAATTCCCCCATTTCTGCATATTTTCTTTTGTTTTCTTGTATCCTTCCTCCATACCTACTTCGGTAGTTTTTCTATTTATGTTTTTGTTTCGTAGGTCCTTTTCCATCAGGTTTTTGATTGTTTACTTAATTCTGGTTATGTTTTACTGTATGTTTTAGTTTCTTTGCTAGTTTATTTTCTTGTGGATCTTTATAGTTCTGTTTCTTCTTATAGTTTATTTAGTTTAGTTTAGTTATAATCCTTTTAGCTGTTTTTATTATGTTTAATTTTCTTTTGTTAAGAAGTAACAGGTAACATTGAATTTTATTGCCATATTCCTTTGTGTTCACCTGTTCTATGTTTGTCAAAGATCGAGGTATTATCGTTCCGTTCTTACCTACTCTCTTTTCTTTCGTTTTATTGTTTCATTAGGGACAATGAAAGGTTTAGGTTTGGGGGTATGCAATCACACATGCACATTATTTTATGCAAAATTTTAAAATTTTTCAATAAGTGTGTTTAAATAAACGATGATTACCGATAGTACTAACGTTTTTGCAATCTTAATTTGATACTTCTTGTATGTAACTTTGAATTGTTATAGAATGGTAAATAAGAGAAGATGTGATTAAACATTTGCTGAAGTTATGATATGACGTTTTAAGTTATGTATTGTTTGAATCGTAGTTTTATATCATAGATTTGCACACAAACTTATGCACTGCACGTAGTCATTGGAATACATGTTGGTTGTGAACTATAATATAATTCGGATATCTAGATAACACATGGTGAAGACTAGACCCGGTGAGCTTTTGAGCCTATCTTTTCTTTTTAGAGGGTTATAAATACATTGTGTTTGTCGAATTTCGTTGAAATAGCGCATTAATTTGTTGTTTAGTCTCATTATTTTTGTTTTGGTTGATAGTCAAGTTAAAATATTTGTTACCATGCTAAATAATCTTCCGTCGTAAACATTGAAGAACCATATAACCCTAGGAAATGATTTTAGGCCCTCTTTGTTTATTACCGACCGATAAATGAAAAATTTCCTTAGTTCGCCCCGTTGAGCCGTTAAAATGCCATTTCTTTCTTTGATTACCATTATCCTCTTTAAAAGCTCCAATTTGGCCAACTTGGAGTTCACCTCTGAAAGATTGATCACCTTTTAGTGGTGTTAAGGCGATGTGTGATTGAGAAGAAGAAGAAAATAAGATGATGTTTGGGGTGGTTGCCTTGTTATTCAATGCATATTCATTTGAGAAGCGAGAAAGGAAAAAGGAAAAAAGAAAACAAAATAAAGAAGAGAAGGTTGAAAAAAATGAAAGAAAATGAATGAAAATGAATGAAAAGAAAGAAAAGATGAAAAGTTTGTAGAAGAAGAATGAAAGAGATCGAACATGCCTTACAATGCCATTCTGAACCTACCCAATTAATCCGTTCTATCGTTTTTCATTACCTGAGCCACAATACAACCTTTAAAAAGTCCTATTTGATCCTAGAAAAACATGGTTCGGATATGAAAATGATGGGAGGAGATTAAAACATGGTAATGATTAATTTTTCTTGATTATTGGCATCTTATCCATGAGACTACTGTTCTTTCGTGTCATGCGTCTTTTTCATGTCATATGTGAGCGTTATTCGTCTTGAAAACATAATTCCTTTGCTCACATATATTAGAAAAATTACACTTGTTTCTGAGTGTTTTATTTGAGAGTGTAATTGACATTGTGAGATTCGTAGTCAAGACATAGTTAGATGGTTATCCGAGTTATATTCCATGTTCATGACAAGCGCGTGTTCACTTGACTACCTCATCACACACGTGCGATTTTATGAGAAACTCTATTGATTCATACGATGCATGTGTTTGAGATTGTTCTTCATGATGTATGTAGACGTTTGATTCTATTTCTTTATGTTCGTTATCCTATTTCAAATCTTTGTTGTATAATAAGGAGTATTGAATATTATGCTTTTCGTTTTTAATAAAACTTTTTAAATTTCTAAGATAATAAAGATGGTTGTGGGTGACTTGTTGACGAGGACCCTCACGAGACTTCACTCGTCCGACTAGGGACACCTAGGGGTTTAAAAGGCTTGTTGCATATGCTAAATGCAATCGTGATCCATACGAAAATGGAATAGATTTTTATTAGTAGTTTTTATTTTAGTTTTGCTCGAGGACTAGCAAAATGTAGGTTTGGGGGTGTGATCGGGAGAGAACTAATCCTAAATATACGACTTAATGAGCATTTGTTAGTACCTTTTTATCCTGTTTTTGTATATTTTTACTCTGTTTTCTAGTTTCTGACAGGTTTTGGAAGAAATCAACTAAACCAGGCTAAACAGGGTGAAAAGTCAGAAAGAAAGAAGCTGAAAAATCCAAGTCGCGCGCGCGGCCCGCGCCCGCGAAAATCAGAGAATCGCTCGCGCGAGACCCCCAATAACTCGCTCGCGCGATCCGCGCGCGCGAGGTACCAAAAGTCGCGCTCGCGCGACCCGCTCGCGCGATATGCCCAAAAATCAATGTTGCGTATTTCAGTGTACTGAAGACTCCTGTGCAAACGAAACTGCTAAATGACGTCCAGATTGCAAATTACATCAGTTTCAGTCCGTTTCGAGTTGTAAAGGATTCCAAAACTTGTTGTAAATCTATATATACTCTATTTTACTTCAATTAGAGGGTTGGCGATTATTATACACACATTCTACAACCATACTTCCAGCCATTGAAGGGAGGGAAGCAAGAAGAAGAAGAAGAAGACCAAGGGTTTCCATGGCCTCCTCCATCAACCTCTTGCTATCTACTACTTCCATGGACGGCTAGATCATTGATCTAGGGTTTCAATGAAGCCCTAGACGAGTAATAGGGTTTTATTTATGTTTTTATTTTAGTTTTATTATGTATGGATGACAGTCACATGTTTAGAGGATTTTTATAAATAAATCGTACTACTATTGATTAAATCATTGCTTTCAGAATTTATTCTTGTCTTAGATCTATTTTGACTGTGATGTGCTCAACGATCTATTCTTGCTGTGCTTGTTTAGATTGTTTACATGTGATGGTGCTTTATTGATTCGTGCTATCAAGTATCCGAATAGTCCATGCCTAGGTTAGACGGATTAGATCACAACCCTAGTTTAGTGTGAGATAATTCGTGCTACCCGAAGATGGATTATGTTGGTGCTTGAACCATGATTATCTTCTTGTCGGAGGAATTGGGCTTGTAGCTACAATTCCCCATCTTCATCCAACGTAATAAGCTAAAGTAATTCATAGATATTCCTATTATAAAACTAGTGGTGGATTTGCAATCCTAGGTTTCCTTTAAATATTATTTAAAAACACTTTTAATTGCTTTCATAAGTTAGATTTACTTTTATTGTTATTAGTTTAATTAAATTCAAAATCAAATCCGTTTTTCCTAATTAACTAGACTTAGGTTTTAAAATTAAGTCGCTGTAGTAATCAATCTCTGTGGGTTCGACCTTTACTTCCACACTGCAAATCTTTAGAAAAGTAAAGTATACTTTTATATCTTGATATTGACAACATCAGTTTCTATTGGTTGTTTGGCTATGTTGGGACTGTATGGTCATGTTGGACATTTTGATCACTGATTTGTACTTTTATTGTTTTATCATTCTGGTGGTTGGTTATTTAATATCATATGGATCATGTTCTTTTATTATATAATATTTCTTTTGATCTTGGCTGCTTGGAGGCTGTATTCCTAGGTTATAGATTGATGTGTTTGTTGTTGTTCCTCTACTTTATCAGGTGTTATCCATATATTTTCATTTGAAAATCAACTTTTGAGGACATTGTCATTTTCAGTTGGGGGTGGGATGCAGATAGATAATCACCTGTACATGTCACACTTAGCAATCTGGATAATTTTATTGCATTTATCGTACAATCTCAATTAGAATTAGATTAAAATTGAAAAATGAAATTTTTTTAAAAAATTTTAAATTTTTAAAATTTTTTGAACCTAATTGGTAGAATAACTTCGAACAATCACCCCTGTTTAGCTGTTACCATGCAATGATACATTTGTATTAGTCTTAGTTTTTTTATGAATTAAATTCACGCATTTTTCTAGTATCACTAGGATGATTGCATGTGTTGACCTTTCATGTATCCAACAATCATATGCACTAGTTGATAACTATGTAGAAATCCTAAAATTGAGTTAATACTACTATTGTTCTAAAAGAACGAGTAGTGGAAACTAATTACCCTTAGTGAGCTTTTGATCCAATCTTTGTTTCTGAGGGAATTTTCACATAAATTCGAATTATTTTTCTTGATTATGCGTATTAAATTCGTTGCACTAGTCTCATTTAATTTTTCATTTTGGCTGCTTATTAGAGGAGAACGTTAAAGATCTACCAACTAAACTCGATAAAACTGTAATGTTAAAACTAAGAAATTAAGAAAATGAGTTAAGCCATCAATACCTATTCAAACTCCACACCAATGTTTTTAAAACCAGACCGTTCATTGAACCGGAAAAATGACCGGGTCAAGGGTTAATGGTTCAACCGTCGGGTGAACCGGAATCGAACCGTGATGTCATAATTACCTAATATTTATATTTATTTATATAAATTAATATCAACATAAAATAAAATATCTATATATATAAATATCAAATAAAAAATCTAAAATTTGTATTTATTTATATAAATTAATAGTGATTTAAAATAATATTTATATATACATATATAAATATCACATTAAAAAAATTACAAATTATCTAAAACGAAGCATTTTATAATTTTTGTGAGTCTGTGACAAGCTCTGTAAATTTCAGTTTATGTGTCAAGACTTTTATTTAGAACACTTAAAACTTACAAATTACAATAGTACAATAAACTTACAAATTTTAATTTTTTTTTTTTAATTTTTTGGCCACAAAAAATATTATCCATGAATAAATACTTCTCTCTTTTTTATTTATTAGATATAGTTCAACTGTTCAAGGAATCAAGACTTCTCTTTTAATTTTTTTTAGTCACAGAAAATATAATCAAATAATTAAAAAAGACCTATCAAGTTATCAAAGATATCACTCACAAATACAAAATAAAAATTGTAAAACTTAAGAGAGAGAGAGAGAGAGAGAGAGAGAGAGAGAGATTAACATTACCTTCTTAAAAAAAACTATCAAGTTGTCAAAATAAGGAGGCGACGGGAAGGGCGGTGGCGCGACTCTAGGCGGCGACAGCACAACTCCAGGGCCAGGGTGGCAGCTCCAGGTGGCGCTTTGGTGAGGCGACGGGAAGGGCAAGGGGCGATGTATCTGTGATTTTGTCTTGAGACTCTTGACTCTTAGGGTCTTGCCCTCTTGGACTCTCTGGAGAGTGGAGAGGATTAGAGGAAGAGGAATATGAGAATGAGAGAAACAGATGCCCAAAAAGGCTAAAAGTAAAATTAATAAAATATAAAAGCCTTGAAAGACTAAATATTATAATAAACTTAACCGGGTGTCTTCCCCCCCCCCCCCCTTTTTTAATATTGTTCCCCCTTTTTGTTTTTATAATTTTTCACCAACCGGGTGTATCTAAAAACCGGTTCTGATTTTCCAGTTTCCGGTTCAACAGGTTAACCCGCCGGGTCTGGGAAGTTCAATTACAAATAACGGTTGCCGGCCCAACCCGGACCGGAATTCTTACCGGTCGGCGGTTCAACCGGTCGAACCGGCCGGCAGTTCAACCGGTCGAACCGGCCGGTCCGGTCCAATTTTCTAAACCATGTTCCATACCGATTCAATACTGCCGATTCTTTTATGAAACTCCTAATCCTTTACCTTGATCCCAATGGTCCCCATTGTGCATCCAACATGAATAATCTGTCAAAGTATGTGATTAGGAGGAGAGTAGTGTGGGAGTTCATTCATTAAAAAAAATGTGGTTAAAAAAAAAAAGGATTATATATATTTATATATATATATATATATATAAAAAGAGCAAGTGTGAAGAAGGGAAGTTGGTTGGAGAAGTGTAAAGTATAGAATGAGAAGATAGACTTCATCACATACTAAGATGCATATTCTCTCTTAAAAAACCTAAAAAAGTCAAAGCCTTAATGATTCTTAGTGACTTAGTTTGAACATGACGTGTAAATTGAGTTATCTACGGTATTTCGCTCCTCTAGTAAGTAGTATCTTTTTCGTGAGACTATACACTCCAAATGTTCGTCTTTTATAGAGTTGAGTATGAAAGCATTAGTATCTAAAAATTCACTCTTATCAAAGCTTTCAAATCATGTACGATCATTATTAAGCATGTTTCAGTGAGATGTTCATTTATGAATGTAAACCCATGTGAGAATTGAGTTGAAACTACAAGTTCTAAAAGTACGATAGTCTAAATAACTAGAAATAAGGTTTGACGCATAGCTATTAACTTCACAACACATACGGATACATGATTGTGGTACATATGTTATATCTATCTTGGTGACATGAGGAGCATGTGGATATCTTTCATGGTTTGATTGAGTTTTATATGCTTTTGTAGAGCTAAGTTAACAGTTGAATAGGGAAGAAGTGTTTAAAAGTTGTTCTATGTTTTTTTGAGCTTAAATTGGAAAATTTTGTTGGTACATTCACTGCAAACCCTCACGAGACAACACTCGTCCACTAGGGGGAACCTAGGGGTTTAACGGCTTGTTGCATTCGCTAAATGCAACCGCAATTCCTGCGAAAGTGAGTTAGGTAGTATCTCTTCCTAGTTAGATTAGTTTGCTTTAGTTTATTTTGTTTTTCTTTTAGTCATTGTAGTAGTAGTTTAGATTGTGTTCTATTATCGCTTTATCGCTAGGGACTAGCAATAAGCTAGTTGGGGGTTGTGATAAGCGGGGGTATTTGTAAAATACAACTGCGCTAAAATATAGAAATACACTGATTTAGTTCACTATTCCTCGTTATATCTGCAATTCATATTACAATGCTAGCTTTTATACAATATGACAAATCTATGATAAGTTGTGTTGTTTTAGACATTATTTATGCAGATCACTGTCTTGCTGTGTGAAGAAATGAATAACAGGATAAATGGAAGACTTGATTACAAGCAAGGGAAGTCAAAGCTGAAATATAAAATTCAAGCGATTGAAGCAGTTCAGCCGATCGAGATTTCGATCGATTGAGTATAGTTCAAGCGCTCAAGTAAACCAGAAGTTCAATCGATCCAGTTATGTTCGATCGATCGAACATGCCTTTTATTAGAATTTACGCGTACGTAGTAGAAACGTTCGTTGTAACCCTAGCACTTAGGTTGTCTATATATATATTAGTTTGTAAGACGTCCATGAGGACGCACACATTGTTTTTATTAGTTCTACATAGAGAGAGAGAGAGAATGTTTTACTTTGATTTTTGTAGGTTTTGTTGCTTGGATATTGCGTTGAGTTGAAGTTTGAAGTTTATTAATAGTTTTGTTCGTTCTAGGTTCTGTTATTTTAGTTTTATTTACATTCTGTCAGTAGCTTTAGTAGTTTTAATCTGAATAGATCATAGTTTTGCTTGCTCATAGTGATTAAGCCATAGTTTTTCATGATTTGCATGTTTAAAACACAAGCAAACGAGACCTCAATGAATATTTACATTAAAAACATATCTGAGACACTCCAGACAATGTTTGAGTAGTCCTAGGGTTGGGAGATCACGATGAAATAGTGATCTCCAGCCTCTACCATGCAGCAGTGTAAAGCCTGCGTTCAGTCGATCTAAGTAAGTTCGATCGATCGGAACAGGGATACAGTCAGGCGATTGACGATATTTCGATCAATTGAGAGATGACGATATTCGATCGATCGAAAGCGCGTCGATCGATCGAACTCTCTGATTCTTGAGAATGTCCTATGTAGTATTCTTAGACTTTCTGTTTTTGAAATTCATTATCAAACTGTCCCCAAATGCTCAGTTTGTCAAAACAGCTTCTGAACTTTAAGCCTTAAGGCATTTTTCTTCATTAACTTTTGCAAACCACTTTGAATGCTAACACCATTCAGAGTGCGCGTCTTAACTATTGTTTTAAATCGCTTTCTTGTATTTCAAATCAACTGTGATGATATAGTCTCGGTCATGAAAGGGCTATGGATTCTTTATTTTAAGAGAAATATGGAATACTGTAGAAGATGTACTCCATTGAGCTTTAATGAAACTGCATGGTAGATGGCTAGGTCATTGCGGATTCGTGTGATCCCAACGTTCCCCTTTTATAAAGTTAAACCCATTTTAAAATATTGACTTAGTTAATTAGTTAATTCTTAGTTAATTTAGTTTCTTTACTTTCAGTAGTTGTTGATTGTAGAACTCCGTGTTCTATACCTTCTTTAAATATTGAATTTTCATTTTCTTTTAGAGTTTAATCTAAGTAATTAGTTTGCAACCTTCCCTGTGGGATCGACCTGGTCTTAACCAGTTACTACTTGTACGTCTACCTACACTTGTGTATAGCACACAAGCGCACACAAAATATTTCTATGTCGGGAGGTATTGAATGAGATGTTGATCTGTCATGGGCTTCGGGAAAAATGAGTCAAATAGAGAAGGTATTGTCCCTCGGTGGTAGACGAAGGTTGTGGGTTTAGTCAAAGGAGGAAGATATGCTATTGGTGCAGAGGTTTAAGCGAGTAAAGATACCTAGGCTTATACCATTGGTGTAGAGGATTAAACGAGGGTGAATGTCGAGGAGTACAGATGGTTTCAGCAAGGGAGGGAACCAAGGTATTTTCTATTGGTGCAGTCCATTAAGCAATCTTGAAATGACTGAGCATGGATGGTCAAAGGTTTGGACCAGCTTTGCAGCGATGGGCTTCGCTTATTGGTCGTGAGGTTGGTTGGGTTAAAGCACGTGTGAAAGTCAGGTGTCTCTATTTCTTTGGGACCAACCCTAACCTTACCCATGAGGCGCATGTCAGGGAGATGCCTTCAGCTCTAGCCACCTAACCATGAGTTTTCGAAATCCCAGCGGACTTGACCACCCTTAGATACTGCTTCCGAACCAAGTGTGGGTGTCCGAGAGGTGAGTGTGTGCATATTTGAAGTTTTCTTCCTTTGTGGGCTACTTTGGGCCTTCGGAGAATAAGGCTTCGGAGTGGAATCATAGGCTTTGGATTCCGAAGTGAAGCTTCAGAGTGGGCTAGCGGAGGCTTCGGAAAGGTGAGGCTTTGGATGGGTTTATCCGAAGTAGGGCTTCGAAGTGGGCTGGTTGAGGTGGGCCTCGGGGCTAGTTTCTTAGTCATGAAGTTTCACAATGGGCTCTGCGAATTTCGGAACAGTGGAGCTTCGGAAGTGGTGAGCTTTGGAAGTGGGCCATTTGCGGTGGGCTAGCGATTGGTATTGATGGGTCCATGTGGAGTCCATAATTAGTGGTGATGTTGTTACACGTGGAGTCGTTGGTGATGTGTATTGGTCAAACTGTAAGAGTCGTCAACTATTACCTACAACGATCATAGGGAGATTGACAGAGTTGGAGGACCAAGATTCCGTCCATCTTGAAGTTTGTTTTAGTTGACTTTTTTTTACCATGTATTTCTTCTTTTCTGGTCTTACATACAGAACAAGTAATAAAAGGATAAATAAGTAATTCATCAATTGTTGTTAACTCCGTTAATAGACAAAGACTGATAAGGGATGTGTAGACACCCCGATTTTGACCAAACGTCAAATCCAGGGATTGGTTACCTCTTAAGACCGATGATGACGATGACCGGTGAAATTCGAAGACTTTCCAGAGAATTCAAATCCTTTAAAGATTCTTCAAGTGAAAGCTTCAAAATAAAAATGAAAGAAAAATAAATTGGGTAGAACCTGAAAGTTGAAGAACGTGTGAGAAATCAGTCTGAGAATACTTCCAAAGAAATATGTCTAAATCATAATAAGATATATAAAATAAAAAAAGAAGAGAGAGAGAGAGAAGAAAAGAAAGAGTTCTAATATATATATATATATATATATATAAGGAGAAAGTAAAAAGAAAAAAAAAAAGAATTTTTTAAATGTCTTGAAAAGAAAAGAAAAAAAAAGAGAGAAGAAAAGAAAAAGAAATAAAAGGGATTACATAGGAATGTATACCATACATATGGGTACATTTTAATAAGGTACTTTGCAAGTATAAGTACATAAGTATATACTTTACTATATAAATTAGGTTTATGTCAATGCATATGTTGAAAATTAAAAAGAGGGCAAAATTCTGTTAGCCCCGGCACGCGGGAAAGCCGCCGGCACTCAGTGAGTGCCGCCCGGCATTCAATGAATGCCGCCGGCAGCCATCAAGTGCCCCGAACTGTAACAGACTGCTTTTCTTACATGTTCTAGAAGAAAACTTTGCACATGGGTTTCCACCCGAATTTACCCATTTAACCTTGATATGTTGGTTTATATAAACAGGCCTTCATCTCCTTTGTTGAGACTTTTACTCTTACATTCAAAAATTTTCACTAGAGAGAGAATTAGGAGAAGAAAGAAGAGTTTTATTAAAGAATTTTGAGAAGAACTTGAAGATTCTTAGAAGCATTTCATAAGGAATAGAAGAAACCTTTGAGGTCTTGGAGGTAACCTCTCAATCACTTGGTAGAATTAGGCAATTCAATCAGAAATTCTTAGATCTAGGAATTTTACACATTTTCAAAACCTCTCTTCCTACCTCATTTCATCACACACCACTTAGAATTTGTGATTGAATATCATGGTGTTTCATTAATTTGGATTCAAAATCGCGCTTTGAATTTATGAATAAAAGAGTTTTGACTTGAATTTTTCAAATAATATTTGATTTCCTTTCTTTTATTTATATTCTTCTCAAGAAATCTATGAGATCTTCAATATCTCCTTAGATTTCTTTGAGTTTGATCCTCTAATTCCCTATGATCTTATGATTTATATGGGGATTAAAGTGGATTATGATCATCTCTACATGTAGTTTGTTGAATTTAAGTTTTGGTTCATGGTTTGAAATCTCCTCACTAAAACCTTATGGAATTCATGCTATATTCCATAGAGGTTTTTGTAGTTGGGATTTCATTTTGTCTCCAAGGACCATTAACTTGGTAGGAGAAATAATAATATGACTCTATATTCTCCAAGGACCATTAATTTCAGAGGAGAATAAGGTTTCATGGATCTATATTCCTCAAGGATAATATGTTTGAGAGAGTGATTAGGTGTAGATTTTCATAATTTATATTCAAAATTCATAAGATCAAGTAAGACCTTAGGATTCTCTTGCTAGATCTCCATCTATGTGATCTATGATAAGAATCCATCAAGGTTAAATCTAGGGATTTCTCCCTACTTCATTATTTGTCCCAATAATCATAATCAAACTTGATTCTAGTCCTTTCTAGGATCATGGATCAAGTTGGTTTTAAACTATGAACATCCACTTAACAAAGGTGCAGTGAATCCAAAAACCAATTGTGATCAAAGATTTTTTATAGAGCCATGATTCATTGGAAATGGATGAGACCAATTGGAGGATGTTCATAACCCATCTAAGTACCCCTATGATTTTTGCTTTGATGAAATTCCATGTCTAAGATGGTTTGGTCTTATGATTCTAAAATAAGCAACTCTCTGTCCAAAATTTCAAAACAGTAAGTCCGTTTTGAAATTAATAAATCAGAACCTTAATAGAGTTTCCAGGGTCTCTAGTAATTTTTTCTAAGTACCTTAATATTTTAGGAATATACCCTAAAAAGATCTAAGTGTTTCCCATTTTTTTTACTATTTTTAGAAAATCGTATAAGATCTCTGTACAGAGAGTTGCAGATTCCTGAGTGATGTATAGTGTTTTCCATATTCCCAGAGATCTAACCGTTCAAATCTTGATTTTCTTTTTGGGTTAGAAACTAGACTCACAGAGGCATATCATATCCAAACATCATTAAGATCCAACCGTTGGAAGTATGGTTTTTCCACCTTTTAAAATCTAATCTGCTCTCGGTAATTTTCGAAAAACAGTCACTGTTTTGTCTAATCTCATTGATTTTAACTTAAATGGTTCCCTAATGTCTTGGGACCCAAATCATGTTTTGAATAATGATAATTTAGCTTAAATCCAGAGGCTAAATGATCCAAATTAGTGAATAAATCCATATCTTATTCTTGTTCATATTCATTCATTCATTCATGTACATCAATGCTTATGACTAGAACTAGTTATCGGATAAAGTTGGACTTAGTTGAACCTTATTAAGTATAAACATGGATTCCTCATGATCATGTTGGAATTATAAAATCCCTATATGGACATTACATTGGCTCTTAGTTGAGGCTTGTATATCTATAGAGATGCTATGGCTCCAACTAATCAATAGGAATTCATAGTTTTGTCAATTCTTTCCGTGCTTGATAGATCTAAGCTAGAGAATTAGGATTGATTATTTGATATCATATTATTATATGAAGCATGTGGACTAATCTTTGTTTTGTAGCACATTTGAGGTACAATTTCTCAACCCTTCTCTAGTTTATTTGATTCATTGATTTTCTTGATTTTCGACTCCATGCGCGACACCTTAGACTAGGTCTTGCCTTATATGTTTATATGCGTTAAAGACATTTTCTTAGGTTTATTTTATATGTATGCATTGCACGTTTAAATTCGTAGCTGGAACCCGTGTAAGTTTCCTAGTTTCCTATTTGCACATCATCTTGCTTGCTATTTGAACTATGTGGCTTATGAATGATATTTTGTCATTAGCAATCTTGCACCCTTTTCAACATGCTTGTGTAATGTATTATATATATATATATATATATATTAGTTGAGGGCATGCTTAGATTAATAATTCGATAAAAATGATGATGAGTAGAGGCCTATCACGAGATAGGATGAAAGGGGGTGTTTTAGTCCGCCGGGCTCTTCCCCTTTCATTCCATAATCCCCGGACCCAGATTATCTTTGGTTTCGCAAAAGATCAGTTTGCTTTCAAAATGGTTTCTTAATTTTCCAAAAAAAAAAATTAAGTGGCGACTCTTTAAATTTGAATTTGGAATTTGAAAAATGTTTTTTTTAAAAAAAAAAAAGTGGGCCCAAATGCCGGTATCCACAATCTGGCGACTCTGCTGGGGATCGAACCCAGAATCTCTGGTTTCGCAGACCAGGATTTCTGATTTTGGGTTCACTCGAGGATTAGACTTGAAAGCATCCTTTTAATCGAATTAACTAATTTTTGTATGCCCGTTGCATTGCACTTGCATGTCTAGCTAGTCGATTGCACGGAACTATGACCTTGGAGGCTCGGGGTAACCCGGTCGGTCAGGCCATCATGGGACTATGTGGTCACCCTTGATCTCGTACCATGCGTTGGTATATGAAGCATCCTATCGGGTGTGTGTCAAGGGTCCCTTATTTGACTAAAACCCGGTCTTTGCACAGTAGCTTCTATAGAACCCTTCGATCTTAGGAAATTAATTCTTGATTAGGATTATGTGCTAGGGAGTTTTGTATTCCCGAAAGGGATTATTTGAGATGATGACGATGCTTGCTTGATGAAAGATGTGTAACCCTTTAATCACCTTTTAGCGATTCCTTCTCATGTCCCACGACATTTGGGAACATGCTGAATCTTGATTATAAGATTACATCTCTTATATCTTGTTAGCTAAGCATCATTGACCTTGTATGCATCCGAATTCATGAAGAGTACGGCAACAATCCGATCATGTGATCCTCCTACCCAAAGAATTTTAAATACGTCTTTGGAAGCAAATAGATTTTTGCTATCTTTATTCCAAGGTATTCAATCGCTCTTTCAAAAATCTTTGGAGTTCACTTTTTGATTAAAATTTCAAGTCAACCATCTTTGAAGGAAGAATCCAAAATTCTTGGAACCCAAAATTCTTGAAAGATTTTGAAAAGTTTCACCAACTAAAGAAACGCTCTTCAAAGAAAAATTTTGACCCAATCACCTTTTAGTTGAGGAATATAATCCAAAATTCTTGAAAATTGTATTTGAAAAAATCTCCGCAATTAAAGAAATCATTTTCAAATGAATTTCAAAGCAAAGTTTCAACCCAATCATCTTTCGTCAAAAGATGTTGTTGCGAAAGCTTCTTAAGAATTTGAAAGATCCCATCATCTAGGGAAATGCTTGTCAAACGAATTTCAAAAATTCTAAAATTTTCAAACTTTGAAGGGGTAAAGAGGATCACAATGAAAGGAGAAATTAGCGCACTTGACATGGGTGAGGATTTTATGTGCTTATATGTTTATGTGTTAGGATTAGAATTTTCCTTTCTTTTGCATATAGAGTAGGCACACACACACACACACGTGCATTTCATCTGTGTGCCATGTGTGCGGTGCATGCATTTAGCCACATCAAATCATCAAAGCATTGTATGCATGTAGAATAGAAATTTAAACCATCCTCTGTCCAGTCAAGACCAAAGTAATCCAATAGTTCCTCAAAATTCCTTGCCTCCTGAACATCAATTCTGCATGCGGGCCTTTTCATGTCATGGACCTGTAGAAAGAGTGGAATAACCAGATCCCCTAGTGAGGACACTTCTAATCTTCTTGGGTTCGTCTTCTTGATTTTAGGAGAACATGGACCATCATCTTGAGATTGATCCGTCAATGGCCTTAAGAGCTTTGGAAGAGAGAGTGAACAAGCTGCAAGCCACTATTGAGCAGCAGAACTTAAGGGTGAATCAATTAGAAAGGGTAACGCTTGAGCTCTATCAGTTACTCAAAAAGCAAGCGGATTTGAATGAGGTAGTGATGAACAAATTGGAGAAGAGAATAATGGATTACCCGGCCAAGCACCAAAATCCACATCCAAGCCCAACAAATCACCAAAGCCCATATTCAAATCCAACCTATCCCCAAAGTCTATACCCAAGCTTAACCATTCACCAAAGCCCATATCCATGCCCAATCCCAACAAACCAAAGAGTTATTTCAAGCCCACATCTCAACCCAAAAGTCAACTCAAGTTCAAAGTCGAATCTAAAATTAAGCCGAGCCGGCAAGTCAAGAATATTCACCAACCTTGGCATGACATAATCCATGGCCCTTGGTCACCTCATCAAGAGTGGTCACCTCAATCCCCTGGACCCAAGGCTGCCATCAAATCCCTTACCTCACAAATATGACCTATCCTTGTACTATGCCTATCACCAGACTCAAGGCCACAATACCGATTCTTGCTCAAGACTCCGCCATGAGATCCAGGATCTCATTGATCAGAAAATCATCACTCCGCTGCCAAATCCACCGAGTGACCTTTGGCATAATGATCTTGACTTACAAGCTCTTCACTCTCCAACCTCTCAATCCCAGCCATCATTGAGAACCCTCAAGGGATTTGCTACATCCATGAGTGCGCAACAACCAACTGGCCCTAGCCCAACAACAAATGTGGAAAAGGCATTGACAGTACTTGGTATGAGTCAGATGAATACTATCCTGCTAAAAATTAGGCCATAGACGTGGATGATATTTCTGCACACATGCTATTGGGGGAAGGTGGACCCGGAGGTTCAAATGATGATAGTGAAGTGATAGTGTTTGGAACTGCTGTTGCTAAAGCAAATGTGGATGCTCTTGAAAATCTAATCAATTGAAAATCATCTGTGACACTCCAGTTGAGACCAAGTCAAGTCTAGTCCGGTAATCGAGTCATGTCAAGTAGGAGTTAAGTGTCAAGTCCAGTCGAGTCTTTGAGTCAGTTGGTTATCGAGTATTTTTTTTTTCAAGTCTCTTTTTATCAAGTCAAGTGATGTAATCCTTTTTCCCTACTAGTTGAATAAAATCGCATTCTGTTTGATTCAGTGTGCTAAGTCGTGAATGAATGGATCATTAAGCCAAAAAAAAAAATAATCACTTTTTCAAACGATCATGGAAAATGCTTTGTTAATAAATCTTTGCATTGAAAAGGATCCCCAAGTGATCAAAGCAAATTTTGTGCCAAAACCAAGGAGGAGTAGAGAATTGATTAGCTTTACTTTAAGAATTTAAAGATGCTCTTGCTCAATCTTAAAAAGATGAACTTAGAACTTGAAGCATGCTCACCATCCTCTTTTCTCAAATACCAAGCCTAAAAGATGAGCCCAACTAGTCCAAAGCCATAACTTGATCCTTGATGGTAGTTGAATATATTAAATGAACTTTTTCTTCCCAAAAAAGAAAAAGAAAAAGGAGCTCCCTAGGATGAAAACCCGAAAGGGCACCTAGGCAAAAGTTAGAGCACAAAAAAAGGGAGAAAATAAAAAAGAGAAAAGAGAAAGAAGAAGATGAAGAAGCTCGCTAGGATGAAAACCCAAAAGAGCACCTAGGCAAAAGTTAGAGCAAAAATAAGATTTGTGTTGATTTCAAAATCCGAATCCTAGCCAGTCAAAATCATGAAGAGAATAAGAGATAGTGAGGTAGAGAAAAGAAAGGAAAGAGAAAAGAAAAAAAAAAGCAGAGAATAAACAAGATTGAGAATTCTTGAGAACTTCAAAGCATATCATTGGTACATGAATTATCCCAAGACTTTGTGTTGTTCTCAACAAAGAAAAGAAATTGGAAATGAAAAGAGAGATTTGAAAGTATCAATTAGTATCACAATTTTGTGAGAGGCTCAATGGCTAAGTGGGCTTAAAATAATGTAAATATATCTTTGAGAAAAATAAAGAGTAATTTGGAGGGCTGCTATTGCTTTATGAGTATGGTAGAGTATGATTAAAACACGATGTGTTATGAGAGTTGTAAAGATTGACTGGCTAGTGAATAGGTGAAAAGAATCAACCGCCACAAAAAAAAAAAGAAAAGAAAAAGAAAATAAAAAGAAGAAAATAAAAAATAAATAAAAGGGAGAAGTAGTTCATGTTCTCATCATTTTGTTCAAAAGTTACCACAAGGAATCTGTTTCAGAAAATCTGCCCAGAAAAAGAACACTCATTGGACTCAAATGAAAACATGGCTCGAAAAGCCCATAATTCTTGAAGCCTTATTCTTTCAAGACCTCCAGAGTCGATGAACTACGTTTTGACCTGATTCCCACTTGGGGATACGTAGGCAGCCTATGCGGTTCGATCACAAACATCGTTGCACCACGTGATATTTCTCTTTCAAGCCTTAGGCGAACTACTTTGGACCTGATTCCCACTTGAGGATAAGTAGGCAAACCTTCCAAGGTTCTCGGTCTATAACCATTCCTAAACCAAAAGCATCACCCTTTGCACCTTTGGTTTCATCCTTCAGACTAGGGGCAAACTTGTGTTTGCTTGGAGCCATATATGTATTGCCAAATCAGGGGCAGACAAAGTTTGCCCATCAGCATTGGGTTTCCCGCTTCAGCCCACCATATTCATGATGATTACCTCTAGGTTGAGAGTAAATGCACTGCAGGCATCTTGTACCATCATGTTCTCAAAACCCTTGGATGAGCCTATTTGCCTTAAGATTAGGGGCAAACTTTGTTTGCTAAAAGCCCTCTATGCCAGAGGCAAGTTCTTAAGTAATTGAGTTTGTTTTGAAAGGATTGAAATAGAGTGCCTTTCATTCTATAAAGCACTAATTTGAAGCATACTCTAGATAGGCAAAGAATTCGCTAAATCAAAAAGGGGAAGTTTTCAAAGCTTAGATTTATCAGCAAAGGACTACCATTGTTAGATGATGAATAAATGAAAGGTGAGATGATAAATTATTCACGATGAAAGCACATTCATTTATAATGAATGTAGAGTTTGAGTCAGTCATCTCAAGTAACTAGCTTTGTCAGGTTTGTCCTCCTTTGATGAGTCAATAAATGGTCTCAAATGTGTGGGTTTAAGATGATGAATAAAGATTTGAAAAGTCTTCATGAGCATCCCAAGATCAGTACGAGCAGAGGTTTCGAACACTATCACAGCATAAAGTGGCAATATAAGAAGAGTCCAAAACTAGGGGCCAAGATGACTTCCCTCTTTTGACAGAATCGATGTGTTTCTTTGAAAGGTCCGCAAATGCAGAAAATGATTATTTCTATCAGTTTCGTTCAAATTCTTTGAGTCTCGTTTAGAAAATAGGTTGATTTGAGTTTGATTGACTCCCGATTTAAGAAATTGAACTGAAATGAATTGATTTGAGTATGATTCTCATTTTTTAAAAATTAAATTGACATAAGTCCTTGCGAGGCTATTGAACTTCGTTTTTGCAACATAAGTCCCCTAAAGGGCTGTTGATCGTCGCTTTCGCAACATAAGTCCCCAAAAGGGCTGTTGATTGTCGCTTCTGCAACATAAGTCCTTGTGAGGCTGTTTGAGCTCTACTTTCGCAACATAAGTCCTTGCAAGGCTTTTGATCTCTGCATTCGCAATGTAAGTCCTTATAAGGCTGTTGATCTTCGCTTTTGCAACATAAGTCCCCAAAAGGGGTGTTGAATGTCGCTTCTGCAACATAAGTCCTTGCGAGGCTGTTGATCTCTACTTTTGCAACATAAGTCCCCAAAAGGCTGTTTGATCTCTGCTTTTGAAAAATAAGTCCTTGAAAGGCTATTAACTATCGTTCTTGCTTGTAAGCCCCTGAGTGGCTATTGACCAATATCTTATCATGTTGATTAGTCCTCAATGGCAACCTTGCGTTAGTCCTCAATGGCAGCATTATCAGTGTTAGTCCTTAATGGCAACCTTGCGTTAGTCCTCAATGGCAGCGTTATCAGTGTTAGTCCTCAATGACAACCTTGTGTTAGTCCTCGATGGCAGCATTATCGATGTTAGTCCTCAATGGCGACCTTGCACTAGTCCTCAATGGCAACATCATTTGTGTTAGTCCTCAATGGCATCTGCATTAGTCCTCATGGGCAGCATTGTCGTTATTAGTCCTCAATGGCAATATTGCATTAGTCCTCAATGGCAGCATTATCGGTGTTAGTCCTCAATGGCAACCTTGCGTTAGTCCTCAATGGCAGCATTATCAATGGTAACCTTGCGTTAGTCCTCAATGGCAGCATTATCGGTGTTAGTCCTCAATGGCAACCTTGCTTTAGTCCTCAATGGCAGCATTATCGGTGTTAGTCCTCAATGGCAACCTTGCGTTAGTCCTCAATGGCAGCATTATCGGTGTTAGTCCTCAATGGCAACGTTGCGTTAGTCCTCAATGGCAGCATTATCGGTGTTAGTCCTCAATGGCAACCTTACGTTAGTCCTCAATGGCAGCATTATCGGTGGTAACCTTGCGTTAGTCCTCAATGGCAGCATCATCGGTGTTAGTCCTCAATGGCAACCTTGCATTAGTCCTCAGTAGCAGTATCATTCGTGTTAGTCCTCTATGGCATCTAATATTAGTCCTCGATGGCGATCTTTGCTGAAGTCCTCTAAATTGAGGTAAATCCCTGGTGAAGTCCTCTAGATTGAG
Source organism: Hydrangea macrophylla (assembly GCA_033977485.1). Taxonomy (NCBI): domain Eukaryota; kingdom Viridiplantae; phylum Streptophyta; class Magnoliopsida; order Cornales; family Hydrangeaceae; genus Hydrangea; species Hydrangea macrophylla. The sequence continues at coordinate 87,458,618 of CM066994.1, forward strand.
GCAAATCCCGGTTGAAGTCCTCTAGATTGAGGCAAATCTCTGTTGAAGTTCTCTAGATTGAGGCAAATCCGTTGAAGTCCTCTAGATTGAGGCAAATCTCCATTGAAGTCCTCTAGATTGAGGCAAATCCATTGAAGTCCTCTCGATTGAGGCAAATCCTTGTTGAAGTCATCTAGGTTGAGGAACTTCATGGCAGTGTAAGGCATAGAATGCATTCATATCACCAAGAAGAGCATGATCTTGGATCTTCGTGTCTACATAGCATGAAGCATGATATTTGAGCATGTGCATCACGTTAGGATAGGTGCATTCATCCGAGTGATTATTTGTGTCTAGGAGTTGTCCCTTGCCCTAACTACGTCCTGGTCTGATTCCCGATGGGATACGTAGGTAGCTCACCATTGAGCACGACCAACTTTTAGCTCTCTGCGCACTTGACTTATGCAACACACTTTTGTTTTTACCTGGATTCGACTGCTTGGTCAAAGGCTTGTCTTTCACACAGGCTTCGACATTCACTTGTGATATGCGTTACTTTACAAGCTCTGCCGAAGAGGGGCAAACTGTAGACACCCTGATTTTGACCAAACGTCAAATCCAGGGATTGGTTACCTCTTAAGACTGATGATGACGATGACCGGTGAAATTCGAATATTTCCAGAGAATTCAAATCCTTCAAAGATTCTTCAAGTGAAAGCTTCAAAATAAAAATGAAAGAAAAAGAAATTGGGTATTCGAGAAGAACCTGAACGTTGAAGAACGTGTGAGAAATCTGTCCGAGAATACTTCCAAAGAAATATGTCTAAATCATAATAAGATATATAAAATAAAAAAAGAAGAGAGAGAGAGAGAGAGAGAGAGAGAGAGAGAGAAGAAAAGAAAGAGTTCTAATATATATATATATATATATAAGGAGAAAGTAAAAAGAAAAAAAAACGAATTTTTAAAATGTCTTGAAAAGAAAAGAAAAAAAAAAGAGAGAAAAAAAGAAAAAGAAATAAAAGGGATTACATAGGAATGTATACCATGCATATGGGTACATTTTAATAAGGTACTATGCAAGTATAAGTACATAAGTATATACTTTACTATATAAATTAGGTTTATGTCAATGTATATGTTAAAAATTAAAAAGAGGGCAAAATTCTGTTAGCCCCGGCACGCGGGAAAGCCGGCGGCACTCACTGAGTACTGCCCGGCATTCAGTGAGTGCCGCCCGGCATTCAGTGAATGCCGCCGGCAGCCATCGAGTGCCCCGAACTGTAACAGACTGCTTTTCTCACATGTTTTAGAAGAAAACTTTGCACATGGGTTTCCACCTGAATTTACCCATTTAACCTTGATATGTTGGTCTATATAAACATGCCTTCATCTCCTTTGTTGGGAATTTTACTCTTACTTTCAAAATTTTTCACTAGAGAGAGATATAATAGAGAGAGAATTGGGAGAAGAAAGAAGAGTTTGATTGGAGAATTTTGAGAAGAACTTGAAGATTCTTGGAAGCATTTCACAAGGAATAGAAGAAACCTTTGAGATTTTGGAGGTAACCTCTCAATCACTTGGTAGAATTAGGCAATTCAATCAGAAATTCTTAGATCTAGGAATTTTACACATTTTCAAAACCTCTCTTCCTACCTCATTTCATCACACACCACTTAGAATTTGTGATTGAATATCATGGTGTTTCATTAATTTGGATTCAAAATTGCACTTTGAATTTATGAATAAAAGAGTTTTGACTTGAATTTTTCAAATAATATTTGATTTCCTTTCTTTTATTTATATTCTTCTCAAGAAATCTATGAGATCTTCAATATCTCCTTAGATTTCTTTGAGTTTGATCCTCTAATTCCCTATGATCTTATGATTTATATGGGGGATTAAAGTGGATTATGATCATCTCTACATGTAGTTTGTTGAATTTAAGTTTTGGTTCATGGTTTGAAATCTCCTCACTAAAACCTTATGGAATTCATGCTATATTCCATAGAGGTTTTTGTAGTTGGGATTTCATTTTGTCTCCAAGGACCATTAACTTGGTAGGAGAAATAATAATATGACTCTATATTCTCCAAGGACCATTAATTTGAGAGGAGAATAAGGTTTCATGGATCTATATTCCTCAAGGATCATATGTTTGAGAGAGTGATTAGGTGTAGATTTTCATAATTTATATTCAAAATTCATAAGATCAAGTAAGACCTTAGGATTCTCTTGCTAGATCTCCATCTATGTGATCTATGATAAGAATCCATCAAGGTTAAATCTATGGATTTCTCCCTACTTCATTATTTGTCCCAATAATCATAATCAAACTTGATTCTAGTCCTTTCTAGGATCATAGATCAAGTTGGTTTTAAACTATGAACATCAACTTAACAAAGGTGTAGTGTATCCAAAAACCAATTGTGATCAAAGATTTTTTATAGAGTCATGATTCATTGGAAATGGATGAGATCAATTGGAGGATGTTCATAACCCATCTAAGTACCCCTATGATTTTTGCTTTGATGAAATTCTATATCTAAGATGGTTTGGTCTTATGATTCTAAAATAAGCAACTCTCTGTCCAAAATTTCAAAACTGTAAGTCCGTTTTGAAATTAATAAATCAGAACCTTAATAGAGTTTCCAGGGTCTCTAATAATTTTTTCTAAGTACTTTAATGTGTTAGGAAGATACCCTAAAAAGATCTAAGTGTTTCCCATTTTTTTACAATTTTTAGAAAATCGTACAAGATCTCTGGACAGAGAGTTGCAGATTCCTGAATGATGTCTAGTGTTTTCCATATTCCCAGAGATCTAACCGTTCAAACCTTGATTTTCGTTTTGGGTTAGAAACTAGACTCACAGAGGCATATCATATCCAAACATCATTAAGATCCAACCGTTGGAAGTATGGGTTTTCCACCTTTTAAAATCTGATCTGCTCTTTGTAATTTTTGAAAAACAGTCACTGTTTTGTCTAATCTCATTGATTTTAACTTAAATGGTTCCCTAATGTCTTGGGACCCAAATCATGTTTTGAATAATGATAATTTAGCTTAAATCCAGAGGCTAAATGATCCAAATTAGTGAATAAATCCATATCTTATTCTTGTTCATATTCATTCATTCATGTACGTCAATGCTTATGACTAGAACTAGTTATCGAATAAAGTTGGACTTAGTTGAACCTAATTAAGCATAAACATGGATTCCTTATGATCATGTTGGAATTATAAAATCCCTATATGGACATTACATTGGCTCTTAGTTGAGGCTTGTATATCTATAGAGATGTTATGGCTCCAACTAATCAATAGGAATTCATAGTTTTGTCAATTCTTTCCGTGCTTGATAGATCTAAGCTAGAGAATTAGGATTGATTATTTGATATCATATTATTATGTGAAGCATGTGGACTAATATTTGTTTTGTAGCACATTTGAGGTACAATTTCTCGACCCTTCTCTAGTTTATTTGATTCATTGATTTTCTTGATTTTCGACTCCATGTGCGACACCTTAGACTAGGTCTTGCCTTATGTGTTTATATGCGTTAGAGACATTTTCTTAGGTTTATTTTATATGTATGCATTGCACGTTTAAATTCGTAGCTGGAACCCGTGTAAGTTTCCTAGTTTCCTATTTGCACATCATCTTGCTTGCTATTTGAACTATGTGGCTTATGAATGATATTTTGTCGTTAGCAATCTTGCACCCTTTTCAACATGCTTATGTAATGTATTATTTATATATATATATATATATATTAGTTGTGGGCATGCTTAGATTAATAATTCGATTAAAAAGGTTGATGAGTAGAAGCCTATCACGAGATAGGATGAAAGGGGGTGTTTTAGTCCGCCGGGCTCCTTCCCCCTTTCATTCCATAATCCCCGGACCCAGATTATTTTTGGTTTCGCAAAAGATTCGTTTGCTTTCAAAATAGTTTCTTAATTTTTCAAAAAAAAATAAATTAAGTGACGACTCTTTGATTTTGAATTTGGAATTTGAAAAATGTTTTTTTTTAAAAAAAAAAAGTGAGCCCAAATGCCGGTATCCACAGGATAACAGTGTTATTTGTAGAACATGAGGGGAAGCATGTGTTATAAGGCCTTACCTCAAGGGAATTAGATGTAATTTTTTTCCTCTCTATCTCTTTCTCTCTGGGGAAGATCCAAGCACTTACATCATATATGCTAATAATTTTGATTGTATAATTAATTCAAAATTAGTGTCGAATGTCCTAAATTGTGTAACGAAATATGGCTATTTTAAAATTTACTTACTAATAAGACTTTGTTACATTTTTATATGGGCACAACATTTTTACAACTTTTTGCTTATAATCACACTATTTCTTTTCATGGGTTTTACAGTGCCAGTAACACCCACAATATTGAGAGAGAGAGAGATGATAAAGTTGTGAGCAAAAAATTTGGGTGAAGATTGTACTTCAAGAATTACTCTTTTTGGATACAAGTTACATTGTCTAGGCATTTGACACCCAAAACTATTTGTAGCATGTAGGGTACAATGGGAAAATCTATCATACACGGCCTTAAAAAAGGGATGGGTGTCAATACATCCTACATCTCGTGTGGCTTAGATTTAGCAATATCACTAAAATTATTAAAAAAAATTTAAAATTAGTTATGAGAAATGAGAATTGTATATCTGTTTTGAGAAATATGATTTGTTGGTACGATAAATGTGTTTGGAGATAGACATCAAAATTTTTTACTGGGTGTGTAGTCTGACAGTCTAGCAAGTATCATAGAAATTTTCACAAAGTCAAAGCAAGTGGACAGAGGCCATGGAGTCACCGGACTTGCCGGAGTGTCCCGTGTGTCTTCAAACCTACGACGGCGACACCACAATACCTCGAGTGCTCGCCTGTGGCCACTCGGCTTGCGAGCTCTGCCTCTCACTCCTCCCCCAACCCTTCTCTCACACCATTCGCTGCCCCGCTTGTACCCAACTCGTCAAGCTTCCTCACACACAAGGCCCCTCCGGTCTCCCCAAGAACATCGACCTTCTCCGACTCTCCTCTCTCCTCCAAAACGATGATTCCCCAAAACCCAGAAAACCCAACAACAGACAATCGTTTATCGATAATGGGTCGATTCAGTTTATACCGAATTTGTGGTCTCAAGAGTTCTATTCCAATTGGAAGGACTGGGTTGTTGTTGAAGACGCCATTTTGGTTGAAACAATTGGTGAAGATGGGTTTTACTCTGCTTTGTGTGGAAGAATTGTGGGTTCTTTGAATAAAGTGGAGTCGCCGATCAGGTGTTTGTTGAAAGAGAATCAAAAGGTGAGTCTTGTTAGAGTTGGTTTTCCTTTACCTGAAAATGATTCTAAGTTTAATTACAGTTATGTTGCTAAAGTTATGCAAGTTTTGTATGGAATGAAAGAATCCGAAAGAGCTGAATTGGGTTTGATTTTGAGGGCGTCTTGTTCAAGATCGTTTAGAGTGTGTATAGTTTATGGGCTGTGGTACAATTCGAAAGATCGGTATGTATATTTGGTGTGTGCGAGGTATAGAGTGAGTTTTGTAGAGAAATCAGAATATTTGGCAAATGGATTTGGTGGTGGAGATGAAAATCATTCTTTGCTAAATAAATTGAATTTTGCGATGATTTCTATGGAGATATGTGAGGCATTGATAGGTTTGCAATCTGAAGGATTAATTACTGGTTTCTTATCTTTTTCGTGCTTTTATTTCAATGACTTTGGCCACCTTAGTGTTGATTTCAATGAAATATTAACGACGGGAAGGAGAGTTCGGAGGGTAGTATCAGAGGCTGCTAAGGGTAAACAAAAAGGTGATGATGAAGCATTGGAAATAAGCATTATAAAAGATGTATTGGAAGTCCATGGATTTGTTAGCCCAGAAATAATTGTTGAGTTGCTAGAAAGAGAGGGAATTGAACTAGGATCTGGAAAGGCAAGATCCTTAGTCGAATATGGCTCAATTATTTGGTCATTCGCTTGTGTACTGCTTTGGCTTTTTATGGGAAAACCATTTTCTAAAGAGATGTCCAGTTATTTACTTGGTCTTATCCCAAAAACTAATGATGAACATGGTTATGATAAAATGAGTTTTTACACAAACTTGAGGGAAAAAGTGTATACTTTGTTGGAAACTAAATTGGGTCCAGGGTTTGAATCAGTCCTAGAGATTCTATTGAAGTGCTTGCATTGTGATCCGGGAAGTCGGCCAATCATAACTGAAGTGTGGAAATGTATTCGGGGTTTGATTATTGAACCAAAATGCGAATCTTGTGTGGATCCGGTGCTGGAGGAGAAGACAGGTCACTGTGTAATTCTTGGAGAATTGTGTCAGTTACCACTGGAAACTAACAAAAAACCGGATGGAAGAGTAATAGATGGATTTCCAGGAGAAGAGGAAAATGGTGGAGTTGGGGAACTGAGGATTGAGAGAGATCTTGTTCAGAGCATCTCTCGGGGTGATGTCAAATGCAGAGATTTGAAAGGCCATCTTGATTGTATCACGGGATTAGCTATTGGAGGTATGAATTCTACATGGTTGTTTTGATCTCAACTACTATCTTTAGTGCTTTTTGGCTATGTTTTGGTTTGTCCACTTACGAAGGAAAAGGAAAAATGAAATAACAAGTGGGAAAACTATTTCTATCGTGTTTTCACTCTTGCTTATATGACATTGGAAAAAAAATTATTCTCAAAGTATAACAAGAACTCAAGAGAAGAGGAAGGTATGTGGCTGACAAAATTAAAAAAATGTATTAAATTTTACCCTATTTCTGTCACTTCTATTTTCCTCATCGTATTCTGTATGAAACAAACAAAGAAAAATGCTTTTTAGTGTTTTCTTCTCCTTTTCCTTTACTAAATCCATGGATGATGGACCAAACCGAGTCTTAATGTTAACCATTTCTGATGCTAGTTCTTCAATTATTTTGGGAGACACTGCAGTTGATAAATCCTAAAATATGTAGAGCTGTATTTGTCCAAATTCTCATGCTAGTTCTTCAATTATTTCGGGTAGTAAAAGAGGAAAAAAGAAAAAGAAAAAGAAATAAAGAAGAGATGGAATATTCAAAAACAGTCCAGCAAAAGCTTGCCGATTCTGACATTCCAAGATGTTGTTAAGTTTCCATACTTTTATTATGAACTTTGATACTGTAAAAGGACATTGATCTCCATGAAAAAAAAAGTTAGAAATTGGTTATGGAATGCATAGTTAGTTCTATATTTTAAGAGAGCTACTTTCGTGTTTCTTGTCAATTGATGACCTTGCAGTTTGATTAGAATTTTTCTATTTTTTCTTGTAGGGGGTTTTCTGTTTAGCTCTTCCTTTGATAAATCAGTCCATGTATGGTCTCTTCAGGTACACACCTTGAAAACAACATCTGAGTACATAGCTACTTTGATCTTAAGTGCATATTACTGAATATTTTTTGGGCATTTGAGCTTACTGTGATGATAATGAAATCATTTATAGAACAGTGTACCACCGAATGGTTATTTCACTTCCCAATGAGTAACCTACTGTCACGTTCCGGAGCAGCAAAAATAGAGAAGAATAAATTTCCTTTTCTGGCCCATAGGGAATGACGGGTGAATGTCACTAATTGGCCACACCACACCGTACTAGTCCAGCAAATATAAGAACAGTAAACAAACTGAATATATAATAACAATTCTATCCATTACAATATCAGAGTGGTCCTCAGGATCACAACAGATCTGGAGACAACATATGCCCAAGTACCCGTTACAAAAGCTCGACAGAAATAACAGAAAAGTAACTAAATATAACTTCTTCATCTCTAGCTGGCGTAAGGGTAATCGCCAGCATAATAATCTTCCCCGGCATAACCGTCATTAGTGGGGCCACCCTCTGCACAATCCATCCCCGGGTAGTAGCCATCATCGTAGGCTCCATCACCTGCATTAATAGGGACATGGTAGTCTGGACGAGAAATGTCCAGGCATAAACGCCGTCAGCTTACTTCAGCTGAATGAATAGAAACTCTCACAGTATCATAGGTATAAAGTCCTTACCAGATATGCACGATATAAAGTAGTGATACTAATAATATCTCTTCCTCTTTTAATCAGACACATCATTAATCGATTCTCATCGTCTCCCAACTCTAAGACTGATTGTACCAATCCCGACTGACTATACTGAATTGATTATATCAGCACGACATACTAGTGCTCTTATCCACCGCTTTTAAGAACTCTTACTGTTCACCGCTTTTAAGAACTCTTGCGAACACTATATATCGTTCCAATATAACAACTGGTCTATGGACGTACCCATACTCTTGCTATTCACCGCTTTTAAGAACGCTTGCGAGTACGGTACATACATAGCTCTGGCAGAAACAAACTATGGGCGTGCCACTACTTTTGTTCACCGCTTTTAAGAACGCTTGCAAGTACAATACATATATAGCTTTGGCAGATACAAACTATGGGCGTGCCACTACTCTTCACCACTTTTAAGAACTCTTACTGTTCACTGCTTTTAAGAACGCTTGTGAGTACTTTGCACTCACCCATAGCAGCTTCCACGATCTTGGTTAAATCCTTGTTACTCGCTTATCGGATTTAGCCTGAGCGAATCATCAACTTGACTAAACACAACATTGGAAGTAGCTAATATCCCACTGACTCAGTCACCAGGTTATCCAATGTTGCCCACCGTTATATCTCAAACCTTATCTCGTTATCACGTCGTATCATTACTACCGTTTCAAAACCCTACTACGTTACTCACCATGTTATCTCAATCTAATTATCGTATCCCTTCACCTCCGTAAATCCATAATATCGTATAATAGAAACATGGAACATCAATTAAACAGCTAAGCATTATGAATTATAAACTTAAAGGAAACATCCATGTTCTGTTAAGGTTCGATTGATTGAAGTCATTTCGATCGATTGAAGAAAGTGAAGTTCGATCGTTTGTAGTATTCTCGATCAATTGAAGTGAAGGTGGTCTCGATCGATTGAAGTCATTTCAATCGATTGAGATTCAGTGTGTTCGATCGATTGAAGCTATATCGATCGTTCGAAAGTCGTCTTCTCCAGATTCTGGCAGTGAACGTCCAGAATATGCTAAGGCGTGTTTGGTCCTCATTAAACTTCCAAAACGTGTAAAACATTACACTAATGCTACCGAGTGAGTTTGGAACTCACCCAACGTCGTTAGGCGCGTTTGGCAAAGCGCGAGCTCCGAGCATCCTCTCCAATGGTGGCCTCCTCTCTCTGCTCTGCCTTGTCTCTGTCTCCTCTTTCCTCATCTTCTTCTCCTTCTTCTCTGCTTCTCTCTCTCTCTCTCAGAATGTGTGTATATATACCGTATGTATGTGTGTATATATATGAGTGTGTATAATATATTTAACTCTCTCCCTCTCACAACTCTCTGGTTCAGCAAACACTCACAAACACACGAGCACAATGTATATATAGAGAAGAGAGGGGGGGGGGGGGGAATTCTTGCGCAGAATGGGATACAAATTCAGTCAAGTTCGATCGATCGAAGACTTGAGAGCAGATCGACTAGTTTTGATCGATTGAAAAGGGGTTTGATCGATTGAAATGGGGACCACGTCATAAATTCATGTCGGCAGGGTTTCGATCGATTAAACAAAGTTCGATCGCTTGAACTTAGAAATTCTTGATCGCTTGAACTTAGAAATTCTCGATCGCTTGAAAGTGGTTCGATCGATCGAAAGTGAAACTTCAAGTATGATCAAAGGAAGTTTATAAAATCTTATGTATTAATAATTACTGGAAATTAGGGCTGCACAAAAAACCCGTTACCCAAAGACCCAACCCGATTGGGTCGGGTCGGGTCTGAAATGAAATGGGTCGGGTCCAGCCAAAAAGATAAATATTTCGGGTCGGGTCGGGGCCGGGTCTGGGTCTGGGTCTGGTTTGGTCCAGCCAATAGACAAACTGTTTTTGCTAATTAATTATTTATTTTGTTGACAAAGTACTCATTTTTCTTTTCATTATATCCATGAATATATAAAACTTAACCACTTTATTAATTTGAACTTTTATAGGTTGCACATCATTATATCCATGAATATATAAAACATTATATCCACTTTTCTAATGGTGGGAATTAATTTTCATGACTCTCCACCCTCATCAATTTTTTTAATGGATATATTATACATAGAAGAATAGGTATCCACTAATGAATATAAATAAAAATACTAATAAAATAAAATATAAGAAAAAATATATATTTTTTTTAAAAAAAAAAACTGGGTTGTGGCCCAGACCCAACCCGACCCGAACCAAAGTTACTGGGTCGGGTCGGTCTGGGTCCAAACCTCATCGGTTCGGGTCTGGGTCTCAAAACATGGAACCATTCATAATCGGGTCGGTTCCGGTTCTGTAGGGACCCGACCCGACCCGACCCGACCCATGTGCAGCCCTACTGGAAATATAGGGTATTGCATCATCCACCATTCATTAAGGATTTTGTCCTCGAAATCGAAAACAAACCAAGGTCTAAAACAAAATGGAAACTTCTCTCGGATCTCTGCCTATAGCTCTCATGATGCTTCACCTTCATCATGATGCTTCATTGAATCTTTACCAACGTAATCTCCTTGTTTCTGAGCTCCTTGATTCCTCGATCTAAAATCCGCACTGGTCCTTCGTTGAACGTAATGTTGTTGTTAACTTCAATATCTTTGAAGTGGATCTTGTGCGTTGGGTTGTGAGCATATTTCCGTAGCATGCTGATGTGGAACACGTTGTGCACTCTTACCATCTTTGGCGGCAATGCGAGTCGATAAGAAACTCTCCCAACACGTTCAAGAATCTCAAACGGTCCGATGAATCGCGGCGATAGCTTGCCTCTCTTGTGACCAAATCTGACGATGCCTCGAACAAGTGAAACCTTGAGTAGCACATGATCTCCAACGGCGAATTCCAAGTTTTTGCGTCGCTTGTCAGCATAACTCTTATGTCGGGTCTGAACTGTTTTCATCTTCTCACGTACGATATGAATCTTCTTGCTGGTTTCTTGTACCATTTCTGGCCCAAAAGTTGAGTATCTCCGACTTCGGCCCAACATAGCGGCGATCGGCAAGGTCTTCCGTATAAAGCTTCTAACGGCGCCATCCGTATACTCGTATAGTAGCTATTGTTGTAGGCGAACTCGATTAACAGCAGGTGCGTTTCCCAAGAACTCTCAAAATCTATAACGCAAGCGTGTAGCATGTCCTCCATCACTTGATTAATTCGTTCGGTCTGCCCATTGGTTTGCGGATGAAAAGCTGAACTCAGGTTTAGTGTAGTTTCCATCACTGTTTCGAGACTCTTCCAAAATTCTGCAGTAAAGCGCGAATCTTGATTCGACACGATAGAAACAGGTACACCGTGTAACCGTAGAATGTGTTGTAGATACATCCGGCTCAATTGTTCCACGGGATATGTCTTGCTGTAGGCGATGAAATGTGCCGTATTCGTAAGTCGATCCACGATTACCCAAATAGCGTCGTAGTTTTGCTGTGACTTCGGCAAACCTACCACGAAATCCATGGTGATGTGTTCTCATTTCCATTGAGGAATCGATAACGGTTGCAGTAATCCAGGTGGTTTTTTATGTTCTGCCTTTACTTGTTTACAAGTAGGACACTGAGATACATACTCAGCTACTTCCCTCTTTATTCATTCCCACCAGAAATTCCTCTTTAAATCATTGTACATCTTCGTACCTCCAGGATGAATAGTCATCCGTGACTTATGTGCTTCATCCAATATTTCTTTCCGGAGATTTTTTCGTCAGGTATGCAGAGTCTACCTTTACATTGTAAAACTCTGTCTGTACCACTACTCCAGACTTCCGGTTCTTAGCTGACATCTTTTCGAACCATAGCTTCAAATCTTCCGTTGTCTGCTGAGCTTCTATGATACGGCTGATCAAAGTTGGCTGTGCCATAGGCATCCAAAATGTTGTCCTTTCGTTGGTTCTGCTGGTTGAAAATCGAATTCAGCTAAAACTTTCCGATGCTCGCCATTCTCGAATTAATAATACAACGATTTCTAGTCGAGGTTGTCGAGTTAAAGCGTCGGCTACGACATTTGCTTTACTCGGATGGTATTGCAATGAAAAGTCATAGTACTTTAGTAACCCCATCCGTCTTCGTTGTCGCATGTTCAACTCCTTATGAGAGAACAAATACTTCAGGCTCTTCTGATCGGAAAACAGATCAAGCTTTTCTCCATAGAGATAGTGTCTCCAAATCTTCAATGCAAACACTATCGCTGCTAATTCCAGATCATGCGTCGGATAATTCTTCTCATGTGCCTTCAATTGTCTGGATCCATATGCAATCACATTCCTATCTTGCATGAGCACACAACCAAGTTCTTGGTGCGATGCATCACTATAGATCACATACCTTTCTCCACTCTTAGGTATCGCGAGCACTGGTGCAGAAGTCAATCTTTCTTTTAACTCCTGAAATGCATCCTCATGCTTTTCGGTCCATTCGTACTTTATCTCATTTCTCGTCAAATTCGTCAAAGGTCCTGCAATCTTGGAGAATCCCTCGACAAATCTCCGATAATATCCTGCTAGACCAAGAAAACTCCTGACCTCTGTCGCGTTAGTCGGTCTATTCCAGCTTAAGACTGCATCGATCTTAGATGAGTCCACAGAGATACCATTTTGAGATATAACATGCTCCAAGAATTTGACCTCTTGTAGTCAAAATTCACACTTGCTGAACTTTGCATTTAACTTACTATCTTAAAGTGTCTATAAAGCTATCTAAAAGTGTTCCTTGTGATCCTCCTCCATCTTTGAGTAGATCAAGCTGTCGTCGATGAACACTATAATGAATTGATCCAAATATGGTTCTGAATACTCTATTTATCAAGTCCATGAATACTGCAGAGGCATTCGTTAATCCAAAAGGCATAACTAGAAACTCATAATGCCTGTATCTTGTCCTGAATGCAGTCTTCGTCACATCCTCTGGTCGAACCAATAGTTGATGATATCCTGAACGTTGATTGATCTTTGAAAAGATCATTGATCCTTGTAACTGGTCGAATGGATCATCTATCCGAGGAAGTGGATATCGGTTCTTGACCGTAACCTTGTTCAACTCCCTGTAGTCTTTGCAGAGTTGAAGTGTTTCGTCCTTTTTCTTCACAAACAGAACTGGTGCTCCCCAAGGTGACATACTCGGACGAACAAATTCCAAATCTTCAAGTTCCTGAACTTGCTTCTTCAGTTCCAACATCTCTGATGGCGCCATCCTATATGGAGTTTTAGATATCGGCAATGTCCAGGTACTAGTTCCACGCAAAAATCTATTTTTCTTTTCGGTGGAAGTTCTTTAATATCCTGGAATGCATCTACGAAATCTCGTACTGTAGTAATCTAATCCATCGTTAGTCCCGTACTCGTACTCCCGATTGTAGCTAAACAACTCGTGAGGACCAGGTCACTTCTTGACTGACACTGAAATCTGATCGTCGATCACCCTTGTACTGGAAATACAATCGTCCTAGTAGGGCAATCTAGGTTGGCACTGTACTTAGTTAACCAATCCATCCCTAGAATAATGTCGAACTCTGACATTGACAATGCTACCAAGTCAGCTGGAAGATTCCTATCTCCCAAAGTCAATGGGCAATCTTAACACACTTTACCCAGCTTAACAGTTACTTCCAATAGTGACACAGCATTAAGTGCTGGTTCAAATGTCTGGGGTTTCAACTGACGCACAATCTTAACAGCAATAAATGAACGTGCAGCTCCAGTATTGAATAAAATTTTAACTGGGCTATGAAAGAGTACTAGCGTACCTTCTGTGGATATAGCATTTTTCTTACCCACGGATTTTTTAAAATCTTTTTCAATTTTCAAATTCAAATACGAGTCACCACTTAATTTTTAAAAGGAACAATTAATAAACCATTTTAAAGCAAACTAATCTTTTAGGAAACCAGATTTTTCTAGGTCAGGGGATTATGGAATGAGAGAGGAAGGAGTCCGGCGGACTAAAACACCCCCTCCCATTCTATCTCGCGATAGGCCTCTACTCAACATCCTTTTAATCGAATAATTAATCCATGCGTGCCCTTAACTATAGATACATGTAAACATGCATTACAGAAACATGTCGAAATGGTGTAAGATTACTAAGGATAAAAATAACATTCAAAACAACATAATTCAATTTAGTAAGCAATATGATATGCAATAGGGAACAACAGAACTTACCCGGGATCCAGCCGCGAATATGGAAACGTGTAATGCATGCAAGTAAATAAAAACCTAAAGGGGTTTCTAATTCATATATACACATAAGGCAAGACCTAATTCTAAGGTGTCGCATATGGAGTCGAAAATCAATAAAATCAAGAAATAATTAAACTAGAGAAGGGTTGAGAAATCAGGACTCAATAGCGCTACAAAACAAATGGTTAGTCCACATGCTTTGAACAAGACATAATTTAAAAGTCCTGAATAACATACTCGAACTTCTAGCTTAAATCTATCAAGTATGAAAGAATTGACGTAATTATGAATTCCTTCTAATTAGTTGGAAATGCATCATTTCTATAGATATACAAGTCTCAACTAGGAGCCAATGTAATGTCCATATATAGATGGTGTAGTCCCAGCATGGTCACAAGAAACTCACAATTAGGTTCAATTAAGTGCAATTTAATCTCAACACAAAAATGGATCCTAATTACAAGTATCAACCTACATGGATGAATGCATATGAATACATGAACATAAACAAGGGTACGCTATGTACTATTCATCGATTTGGATCATTTAGCCTCTAGATTTAAGCTTAACTAACCTATGAAGCATGGACACTCCATTTTGGGTGCCGTTTGCGTTTCTGAAACTCCGCAGACGCGGACACGGACACGCGGGGACACGCCTGTATAAGTGTTCGAATTAAATTAAATTAAATGTTAATTTTGGACACTCCGCGGACACTCCATGACACGGCAGGACACGCCCGAGACACGACGTGATAGTTTTTTTGTATTTTATTTATATTTTTTTTGAGATTCGGTGGTAGTTTTAGGATATGTATTTCTTGGGGGGTGCAAATGAAATAAAAGGGAAATAAAAATATATATAAGGTCTGATGTATATTGGAAACCCTAGCCTCTCTGAACCAAGCCAAAACCCACGAAGCTGCGACTTGAGAGGGGATAGAGGCTGAAGCTAGTGAGTGGTTCTGGCAAGGGCTCCGGCGAAGGCAAAGGCTCCGGCGAGGTCGAGGGCTCCGGCGAGGTCCAGGGCAAGGTCCAGGTCGACGGTGAGGGCTCCGGCGAGGTCTTACACCGAGGTCAGTTCCATTTTTTTTTTCTTTTTCTTTTAGATGTTCATTTCTTCTTCTTTTTCTTTTTCTTTCTTCTTGATCTATTAGTCTCCAATGGTCTTGATGTCAGGGTTTACAAATTGATTTTTTTTTCTTTTAACTTTTTATATATACTACCTCTCCCTTTCAACCCAATCAATAGAAAGTGTAGTAATTAGTATTAATCGAAATTAGAAAATTTGTAAAGATATAGAAGATATTAATTATTCTTAATCTACTGAACAAGATGTAAGAATACATATATATATATATATATATATTTTTCCTTTTAGATGTTCATTTCTTCTTCCTTTTCTTTTTCTTTCTTCTTGATTTATTAGTCTCCAATGATCTTGATGTTAGGGTTTACAAATTGATTTTTTTTTCTTTAACTTTTTATATATACTACCTCTCCCTTTCAACCCAATCAATAAAAAAGTGTAGTAATTGGTATTAATCGAAATTAGAAAATTTGTAAAGATATATAAGATATTAATTATTCTTAATCTACTGAACAAGATGTAAGAATACAGATTTTCTTTTTCTTTTACTTTTAGATGTTCATTTCTTCTTCTTTTTCTTTTTCTTTCTTCTTGATCTATTAGTCTCCAATGGTCTTGATGTTAGGGTTTACAAATTGAAATTTTTTTTTTAGGTCAGTATTTGTAGGAAATATGTCTTCTTCCGGTGCTAGTAGTACTCCTTTTAGTGATCAGGATGAAAATAAGCCACTATGGAATTATGTGACTAAATTAGAAAAGATTGGAGGAGGAGGCAATTTTCGGTTTAAATGCAATTTTTGTTTTGGCAAGTTCAAGGGGTCATATACAAGGGTGAAGGCGCACTTGTTAAAAACTCCTGGGCATGGGATTCAAGTATGTTCTAAGGTGACCCATAGTGATATCTCAGAAATGACTAAGGCTGTAGATGAGGCTGCACAAAGGTTGCAAGGTTTGAAGCCCAAGAAAGTTGCTTTGCCTCCTCCTACTACAAATGTAAGTGGCATGATTATTCCCAGACTCAAGGATGGTTCGATGCAAAGAAAAGAAAGACGGGTGGAGGTGGAAGGGGAAGTGCTATTGAGAAGGCATTTAATAATGGAAATCGTGAACACCTGCATTCTGAAGTGGCTAGGATGTTCTATTCTGCAGGGTTGCCATTTAACCTAGCTAGGAACCCATATTATGTGAGTTCTTATACATTTGCAGCTAATAGTTCAATAGCAGGTTATATACCCCCAGGTTATAATTTGTTGAGAACCACCCTACTCCAAAAAGAAAGGGCAAATGTTGAAAGGTTGTTGCAACCAATCAAGAGCACATGGGAGGAAAAGGGTGCGTGAGCATTGTTAGTGATGGGTGGAGTGATTCTCAAAGAAGGCCATTAATTAATTTTATGGCTGTGACAGAAGGAGGGCCTATGTTTCTTAAGGCTGTGGATTGTTCTGGGGAGACCAAGGATAAATACTTTATCTTTGGTTTGTAGAAAGAAGTCATTCTTGAAGTTGGAGCAGATAATGTGGTGCAAGTGATCACTGATAATGCAGCAAATTGTAAGGCAGCAGGGCAACTCATTGAAGCTCAATTTCCCCACATTGTTTGGACTCCATGTGTTGTCCACACATTGAATCTTGCTCTTAAAAACATATGTGCTACAAGAAATGTGGAAGGCAATGAAGTTGCTTATGAACAATGTGGTTGGATTTCTGAAGTTGTTGAAGATGCCGCATTTATAAAAAATTTTATCATGAACCACTCAATGAGATTGGCTATTTTTAATGAATTTGTCAATTTGAAGTTGCTTTCCGTTGCAGATACTCGCTTTGCTTCGTCCCTTGTGATGCTTAAAAGAATAAAACTAATCAAGGGTGGTCTCCAAGCGATGGTTATTAGTGATAAGTGGAGTTGCTATAGAGATGATGATGTGGGGAAGGCCAGAAATGTGAAGGAGAAGGTGTTGAATGATCTTTGGTGGGATAGAGTTGATTACATTCTTTCCCTCACCGCTCCGATATATGATATGTTGAGGTTGTGTGACACGGACAAGCCTTGTCTTCACTTGATTTATGACATGTGGGATACAATGATTGAAAAAGTGAAGACTGTGATTTATAGGAATGAGGGGAAACGGCAAGAAGATACGTCTGTCTTCTACGATGTGGTGCACAAAATTCTTGTAGATCGTTGGAACAAAAACAATACTCCACTTCATTGTTTGGCACATTCATTGAATCCAAGGTAATTTAATCTACTTGTTCTATGTTAAACAATAAATAGTTGTAAGACATTTGAAACCAATTCACACATTTAAATTGTTTAATTATAAACTAAAAAAAATGCACTCTATTTTTGTTAAGGTACTATAGCGATGCTTGGCTTCACGAGGATCCAAAGCGTGTACCTCCACACAAAGATTCAAAAGTTTCAAATGAGGTAGTTAGGTGTTTTCAAAGGTACTTCATGGACCCGGTAGAGAGAGCAAAAGTCAAAGCGGAGTTTGCTTCTTTTACTATGAATAAGGGCAAGTATGGAGATGCAGAATCCATTCATGATAGATCTATTATGGAACCTCTTGATTGGTGGGCTGTTTATGGTGCAAATGTACCATTGCTCCAAGCTTTAGCTTTAAAGCTACTTATGCAACCTTCTTCCTCATCTTGTGCCGAGAGGAATTGGAGTACTTATTACTTTGTTCAATGCTTGAAAAGGAATAAGATGACACCACAACGTGCAGAGGATTTAGTTTTTATCCATAGCATTCTACGTCTTCTTTCAAGGAGAACCACACAATATACACAAGGGCAAACAAAGATGTGGGATATTGCAGGAGATGCATTTGGTTCCTTTGAAGATGTTGGAATGCTTGATGTTGCAACTCTCTCCCTTGATGAACCAGAATTGGAGAATGTGCTATTTACAGATGATGGGAGTGTTGATGATGAGGCTGTTGAAGTTGAAGTTGAGTCCGTTGATGGGTGATGAGATCGCGAGAGTTTAGTTTGTGTTGTTATTGTGCCTTCTTTTTTAATAATGGATCTTTCTTGTGGGTTTGTAATGCTAACACAAATAAACAATCTTGTTAAGTTGCTAGTTGTCTAGTTTCTATGGATATGTAATATAATGATGATGTTTAATCCTTCTTTTTTATTTTTATGTTTATTTTGATACTTGAAATTATATTAGGAGTAAGGCTGCGTACATCTCACCCTCCCCAGACCCCGCAATGGCGGGAGCCTCGTGCACTGGGCTGCAAAAAGATAGAAAGACTTGAAATTATATTATATATATAAAAAAAAAAAAAAATATTCGAAGTATCCCAGCCGTCTCCGTATCCTATTTTTTTGGGATTTGCCGTTTTCCCGTCTCCGTGTCGTATCGTGTCCGTGTCGCGTGTCCGTATCCGTGCTACATAGTAACTAACCATTATTAAAGCATGGTTTAAACTTCGGTCATAGGAAAGTCCTTTGGGCCATTATTTGCAAAGTTTATTAAATCTACAACGGAATTTCAAAAATTACAGGGAGTAGACCAGATTTTGAAAATTAGGAAAAGCATAGATCCCATGGTTTGATTTCAATGATTTTTTGACACAAGATGCCTATGCGAATCTAGTTTCTAACCCAAATAGAAAAATCAAAGATCAACGGTTCAATCTCTGGGAATCGGACAAAAACTAGACATCACTCAGAAATTTACAACTCTCTGTCCAGAGATTTTGTTTGATTTTCTAAAAATAGTAAATAAATCCGAATGACTCTAATCTTTTTAGGAGATCTCATTAACACATTAAACTTCATAGAAAAAATTATTTGAAGTCAAGAATGCTTGATTACGGCTCTGATATACTCATTTCAAGAAAATGTTACTGTTTTGAAATTCTGGACAGATTATGGTTGCTTCACAAAACTCATGACCAAGCCATCTTAAACATGAAATCTCATCAAAACAAAACTCACAGTGGTAAAACTTTGTGTTATTGACACTCTCCAATTGGTCTCATTCAATTCAATGGGCCATTATTTAATTAATAATCTTTGATAAAAAATGGTTTACGAATTCACTGCACCATTGTTGAGTTCATTATTTCGGTTGAATCTATCAATTAAACCATAGAGGTTGACTCATCCTAGAGCTAATCCTCCTACCCATTGATGGTCATTGGAGATAAAAAGAAGACTAATCCATGTGAGTCTCAATGGAACTTGAAAAGGATTTCATAAGACTTCAAGTTAGAGGACCTAAGTCATGAATTAAGACTTGGACCTACTAATTTTGTATGGATATGATTGTTCTCATTTGAGTCATAAGCTCATAGAGAATCTAAAAGGACCAACTTAAGGGAATCAAATGAGATATTGAGCATCTCATAAATCCCAAAAGATGAACATAATCAAAAGAAAAGGAGCTCAAGGTTCAAACAATGTCCAAGTTTTTTATTTATTTATTTTATTTTATTTTTTATTTATTTTTATGGTTTGTTTGGCCTTAAATTCAAGGCTACTTTGATCCAAATCAACAAAATGGAAATTCAATCACAAAATTAGTGTTGTGTGATGAAATGAGGTGGGAAGGGAGTTTTTGAAAATGTGTAAAAGATCCTAAGGAATTCTATATATTGTGATTGAACTCAAGCTAAGAACTTTAGAGATTACCTCTAATTATCCTCAACTCTTATGTTTTTGAAGGCCTTCCAAAAGTTGTTTAAGCTCCTCTTCTAGCTCTTGCTTCTTATTTCTTTTAATTTTCTCTAAGATTCTCTTAATTTTCTTTCTGAGGATATCAAGATACTTTTAATTCAAAACCTTAAAAATTGAGATCTTTTTCAAGCCCAAGATGGAGATTCAAGACCCCTTGTAATGGGATATTCATCCCCTACATATAGGCAAATTTTTAAAGGGTTATTTTGGTAATTTTAGGGGTAAAACCCTAATTCCGGATGTCCTTTTGATGTTACAAAACTTACTAATTCAAAGCAGATTGCTAAAAAAACACGGCATTTAGTGGAGTTGGAAGTGACACTCAGTAAGTGCCGGAACGGCACTCACCAATCACCGGCGCGTGATTCACTGAATGCCAATGCGGCACTCAATGAATGCCGCGGACAACTCCGCGGACTGCCATCTTTTCCGGATTTTTGATTTTCGCGGCACTTGGTGTGCTTTTACGGCATTCAGAGACTGCTGTTGCGGAAGTCACTGATTGCCGTTATGGCGACACGTGACTGCCGCAAAAACACCATGTGCCGCTTTTCTCTATCCTCCTTTTTCATCTTTGTTTTGTTTGAAATTAAAAGAGCCTTTCGAAGAACTTGAACCACCTTTGGAAATCCTAGTTTAGTCAGACATTGTCATTAGCATTAAAGCCTGCTCCCTCTGGGATGATAGCATACATCCTTGTCTGATCTGGGGGTCCTTATATTCCCTGAACGGGTGCCTCATAGTGTCCTCCACGTGGTGCACGACAATCGTTGCTCACATGGCTCTGCTTGTTACAATTCCGGCTGACGAGCTCCATTCGGCGGTTTCCCCTGGGGGCAGTGCAGAACTTCGCGATATGCCCAGGTACTCCACAGTTATAACATCCTCCAATGTTCGACGGTGGGATCGTAAGCAATGCCGGTGGTTGTGGCCCTGGCTAGTGGTGTTGTTGGGGTCGAGGATAACCCTGCTGAGGCTTCCTGGTTTCCTCCCAGGTTCTCTTGTTCCCTTGAAAGTTCCCCAGAGGTCTCCAACCCTGGGCATTTCTCGGTGGTTAGTGTTGGAAATTCCTCTATTGCTGGAAACTTCTCGACGGCTGGGGTCGATTCATCTGTTGTCGCTGCACTGGATAGGCGTCTTTTTCCTGACTCACATCAAGTCTAACCAGTCCTTTGAAATTCTGGTTCAGGTGCCCAATCATCATATGATGAACATGGGGGTTCAGTTCTTGATGGAACCGCTTAATCTTCTTCTGCAGTGTATCAATCATATGCTGAGCGAATCGAGACAATCGTTCAAACTTGGTAAAATACTTCTCCTGAAATCTTCCTCTGAACGTTTCCTAAGATATTGTCCTTGTAGTGTTCATTCCAATAGTGGCTCGTTTAGCTTCCCACTAATCCGCGGTGGCATAGGTGAGTTGGAACGTAGCAAGACGGCACTTTCTCCTGTTCACTGCACTCTAATGCTTCAAAGATCAATTCCATCTCTCTTATCCGCTATTTGGCTTTCCATGGTTCTGTTAATCCATCGAACTTCTCAGGACGTAATCCACGAAAATGTGCTAGTAATTTGTCTCCAGTTAGTCTTTGCTGAAACGGTGCAACTGGGGGTTGGACAGGTTGTTGATTGGTAGCATGGTTGTAGGTGTTGCCTACATGTTCCATCCTCTGCATAAAAGCTTCAAAGACTCCGGATGGCTCCATTCCCTTTGGAATAGGTGCTCTAATTCGTGCTTGATGATTTTTCAAGGGTCCTACCATAATGTGTTAGGGATGCTTACCTACAAGATACCTATCGATTAGCTTAAAGTCTTCTCGGAGAAACGAAATCAAGTTAGAGCTAGAAGCAAAAAGAACTAACAGTTCTACTAATTAGCACATATCATTCAAACATACAATCAATATCAAAAGTACTGCTCGTATATATATGTATCAAAAGAAGTACCGCATAGTACATACTAGTCAAACTGTGTACCATATGGGACATAGGCTAAAACAGTACTAAGGTCAGCTATATACAATGATACTACTACTGATCATGTCTATACAAAGTTATGGTCAAATAGTGTATAGTTATGGTCAAATAGCTATCTTTGAAGCTCCCAGATATCATGTGGACGACATGTCCTGATACAAAACTAACAAAAACTAAACCTCCTCCAGATCCTGACTTCAAAAATCGTCAGCGTCTGATCTTGCTGTGGGTGCCTCATCCTCTGGTACAATATCCATTTCTACAGGTGGATTGACCTCCACTGGCGCAGCAAGTCCTCCAACCACTACTCCTATATCCTAGTCCTCAATGATCATCTCGTCAACATCCATATCCTCAACACCAAATGCTGGCTCATCGATGTCGACGACCATCTCGGCAAAATCCCCAACTATGGCCATAGCCTCTGCTAATGCAGCCTCTCCTATTGGAAGTCCATCTGGCTGTGCAACCATCCTGCTACCCACTTGGCTGCCATGTTGGCAATGGCTGCCATAAGTAATATAGGTCTTGCTGGTAACTCTGGTATAATAGGTATATCTGGTACAACTACCTCCTCTACCTCAGGAATATCCCCTACTGCTATCTCCAAAATCTCATCTCCCTCCATCACTGCCTCATCCTCTCCAGCCATAACATCCTCGTCAACTAACTCTGGGTCCTCCTCTGGATCCTCTTCTGGCTCCTTGTCATCATCGATGGGCTCAATGTCCTCTGCAAGATCCTCCTCTGGGTCAGCATCTACTATCGGCTTGGCCTCCGGCGACTCTGGAACCGGTACCTCGGGTACTGGTGATGGTGGTGCTATGCTGCCTCAATAGGCCTCCAAGAATGGCTCGTAGCTTTTTAGTGTCCATCTCCAGCTTACTCTGGATCAACCGTAAAATCGCCTGAAAAATATCCCTACCAATCCTCGTAGAATGATAAACATCCATACGCATCTCTGTAGGGTGGGTCTTCCCGGTCACATAGAGAGCCTTCCACATATCCTCCTCCAGATACTGACTAGCTGTCTGGCGTACGCGCTCATGGTAGAACTCCGGGTTAGCTAGCTTCACGGTATCCCTATGGATCACATGTCCTCCATAGGCATGAGTCACAAACTTATGGAACTCTGGATCCATGATGCTAACCTGCAAAGGAAACTATCTATCGTCAGGAAGATGAACTTATTTTAAACTCATATCTCATCTTAGGGATCTTAAAATACTAGGATCGAATGGTGTGGGACGAATACTGAACGAACGTATCACAACCTAGAGCTCTGATACCAAAAATCCTGTTACCCCCCGGAGGAGCAAAAATAGAGAAAAATAAATTTCCTTTTGGGGCTCATAGGGAATGACGGGTGAATGGCACTAATTGTCCACACCATACCGTACTAGTCCAGCAAATATAAGAAAAACAATAAACAGACTGAATATATAATAACAATTCTATCCATTACAATATCAGAGTGGTTCTCAGGATCACAACAGGTCTGGAGACAACATATGCCTAAGTACTCGTTACAAAAGCTCCACAGAAATAATAGAAAAGTAAACTAGATATAACTTCTTCATCTCTAGCTGGCGTAAGGGTAATCGTCAGCGTAATAATCTTCCTTGGCATAACAGTCATTAGTGGGGCCACCCTTTACATAATCCATCCCCGGGTAGTAGCCATCATCGTAGGCTCCATCACCTGCATGAATAGGGATAGAGTAGTCTGGAGGGAATGTCCAGGCATAAATGCCGTCAGCTTACTTCAGCTGAGTGAATAGAAACTCCCACAGTATCATAGGTATAAAGTCCTTACCAGTTATGCCCGATATAAAGTAGTGATACTAATAATATCTCTTCCTCTTTTGTTCAGACACATCATTAATCGATTCTCATCGTCTCCCAACTCTATGACTGATTGTACTAATCCCGACTGATTATACTGAAGTGATTATATCATCACGATATACTAGTGTTCTTGTTCCCGCTTTTAAGAACTCTTACTGTTCACCGCTTTTAAGAACTCTTGCGAACACTATACATCGTTCCAATATAACAACTGGTCTTTGGATGTACCCATACTCTTGTTCACCGCTTTTAAGAACTCTTACTGTTCACCGCTTTTAAGAACGCTTGTGAGTACAGTACATAGATAACTCTGGCAGATACAAACTATGGGCGTGCCACTATTCTTGTTCACCGCTTTTAAGAACTCTTACTGTTCATCGCTTTTAAGAACGCTTGCGAGTACTGTGCACCCATTGCTTCCACGATCCTGGTTAAATTCTTGTTACTCGCTTATCGGATTTAACGTGAGCGAATCATCAGCTCGACTAAACACAACTTTGGAAGTAACTAATACCCCACTGACTCAGTCACCATGTTATCCAATGTTACCCATCGTTATATCTCAAGCCTTATCTCGTTATTATGTCGTATCATTACTACCGTTTTCGATGTTACTCACCATGTTATCTCAATCTCATTATCGTATCCCCTTACCTCCGTAAATCTATAATATCACATAATAGAAACATGGAACATCAATTAAACAGCTAAGGATTAAGAATTATAAACTTAAAGGAAACATCCAAGTTCTGTTAAGGTTCGATCGATTGAAGAAAGTGAAGTTCGATCGATTGAAGTATTCTCGATCGATTGAAGTGAAGGTGGTCTTGATCGATTGAAGTCATTTCGATCGATTGAGACTTAGTGTGTTCGATCGATTGAAGCTAGATCAATCACTCGAAAGTCGTCTTCTCCAGATTCTGGCAGTGAACGTCCAGAATATGCTAGGGCGTGTTAGGGTTCTCATTAAACATCCAAAACATGTAAAACATTACACTAATGCTACCGAGTGAGTTTGGAACTCAGCGAACTTCGTAAGGCGCGTTTGGCAAAGCGCGAGCTCTGAGCTTTCTCTCCAATGGTGGCCTGCTCTCTCTCCTCTGCCTTGTCTCTGTCTCTTTCCTTTTCTTCTTCTTCTTCTTCTTCTCTGATTCTCTCTCTCGCACAGAATATGTATATATATAACGTATGTGTGTATATATATGAGTGTGTGTATAATATATATATATATAACTCTCTCCCTCTCCCAACTCTCTGGTTCAACAAACACACACAAACACACGAGCACAATGTATATATAGAGAAGAGGTGTAGGTGGCAATGTTTGCGCAGAAACTGGGATACAAATTCAGTCAAGTTCGATTGGTCGAAGGTTCTTCAATTGCTTGATAGCAGATCGGCTAATTTTGATCGATTGAAAATGGGCTTTGATCGATTGAAATGGGGACCACGTCATAAATTCATGTCGGCAGGGTTTCGATCGATTGAACAGAGTTCGATCGCTTTAGAAATTCTCGATCGCTTGAAAGAGGTTCGATCGATCGAAAGTGAAACTTCAAGTATGATCAAAAGAAGTATATAGAATCTTATGTATTAATAATTATTGGAAATACAGGGTATTACACCTACCCACTATAAAGCTACATTAAATATTATATGCTTCTGATGATGCTTCTGCGGATAAGTATGGTGTTTTCAGTGGACGTCCACTTATCATATGATTGATGACTTGTCTGCCTCTTTTTAATTTGGCTAAATTACATTTCCATCCGCAGACTTAAAGGGAAATTTCCACCTCAAAGTTTGATATGTTTCAATTTGGTCCAATAGCAAACATTTCGTTACAAATTACTGCACTGTTCGTCGCTAAAGACCACTATTTGCGACAAAATGTTTGCTATTGGACCAAATTGAAACACTTGTCAATTTTGGAGGGCTAAATCGAGAAAATTTACCATATAGGGCCTAAATTGAAATCAACTCAAAGTGTGAGGGACACAAGTGTAATATACCCTTCTAATTTACTGCTTTGAATACAAAGAATTTTTTCTTAAACCATGATCTCTAGCAGAGGCTAATAAGTTTATTATTTTTGCGTC
Organism: Hydrangea macrophylla; assembly: GCA_033977485.1. Taxonomy (NCBI): domain Eukaryota; kingdom Viridiplantae; phylum Streptophyta; class Magnoliopsida; order Cornales; family Hydrangeaceae; genus Hydrangea; species Hydrangea macrophylla. Next base: position 87,484,590 of record CM066994.1, read on the forward strand.
TCAGTCTCTCAGAGCAGTCTTTTTGCATAGAAAATCCAGAGCACTCTTTTTGCATGGTACATGGTGAAAGTTCCATTAAAAGGAGGGTATAGAGAGTAATTGAGCTTGGTGCAGACATAATTTTCCAATTAAAGTCCAAAAGTCGGGTCTGTTTCCAACCTATTGTGGTTCAAAGTATTGTCCATGATCGAGAGGTTTGCCATCGTTTGTAAACAATACCTCGACTTGTTACAGAAATATAGCTTGAGAAAATTATTGCAATTGTATCATGATCTTATTTGAACAGTTACAATAAATACGAGGAAGATATTGATTACAATGTGTCTAAGTAGTCTATTTTACAAATAACAAGTATTTTTTAGCAACATTTGAAATTTTATAACTATACTAGCATAAAATCTTGTCGTAGAATTGTTCAATAATGCTTGTATAGAAGAGTTAGACATTATTAGACGCGGTTGATGGTTTATTATGTTTTTTTTGATGGACGGTGTTGTTCCCAAACAATGAGTGCGTTGCGCATGAGCTGTCCGTATAGCATGTGCCTTAGAAGCAGGAACCGTGTATATGGTGAACAATTTCCACCAAAATTTTGGTTCCGCGGTTCTTAGTGAGAATCGTCTAAGGATCGCGCTTCTCTCACTGGAGACTCGCGTTTCCCAGTGCCTAGAAACTGTGGTGGAAGATGGGAAGAAAAAAAATAGAACATAGAAGAAGAATAAGACGACGGCGACGAACAGAGAAAAACTGGAAGAATACATACCTATTTCTCAGATGTGACAACATTGAAGCCCGAAGACCTGATCTGAATGCGTAACCAGAGGCTGATGAATCTGTCGAGGTAGCTAGGTTTTTTTTTTTTTTGGAACATTGGTTCCGCAGCTGCGCTGCTTCTAGCGAAATGATACATTTGACCTAATAACTAATAACATATTTCTTTTATTTATGGACAAACCTAATAAGTTTCATTTATCTTTAAGAGAAGTCTTTATATATTCCCCCAAATTCATTTGCAAATTTCGAATCAACCTCAGATAATTTGCAATTTTACAATGTACCACAATCTGTGAGTTAATTTCCACTTGCACCCTTCACCTTTTAGTAGCATAATTTTATTTTATTTTATTTTATTATTTTAAATTTTATTTTTTTATTTTTTTTATTTTATTTTTATAATTCTACAATATCCCACAATCATTTAGAGTTTTCTCCTGCATATTAAAACTAATAATTTTTTAAAATTAATTAACAAGTACGCTTCCTAGACGCCCAAAGTTTAGACTCTTCCATGTATCACAGCTTCCCCGCCCCTGTCCCCTGCCCCGCTTCATGCTTCTAAGGCATGGGCTGTATCAAGAAACATGTAACCACGACTAATTCATGGTTGCATAGAATTAAGCAGCCATGACATGCCCAACGATATTTCAGAAACCCATTGCTGATAGGTAGCGTCTGATCCCATAGGCCCTTGAGCATCCCCAGTCAAATATGCATATAAACCAAGTGCTTGAACTGGTCAAGGTAATTAATTCCGTCCAATTTGACAGAACAACTATTGAAGGGAGGGATTATCACAAACAGTCCCTACATGACTCGTATTTTTCCCGTCACCAGCAGTCGAACCAGAAGTAAGATCAAAGCGGAAGTAAGATCAGACATTTTCCAAACAAACTAAAATCCTCAAAATAGCTGTGAACTCAAGTCAGCAAACCAAGAAAGTGCTAAATAGACCACTCAAAAGCAGTGAAACCAGAGACTGAGCACAAAAATAACCGAAAAGTGGGAAAAAGTGGCTAAAAAAGGTCTAGCCAGCCCCCAACACATAAGGGGCAACAAACAAGGCCCAAACAGCAACTTGCCAACCGTTTCTTGCAACAAAACCCCAGCTGAACTGCACTTCTCCAATTTTTCAACCAGTAGTGTCACGACCCATCCCGCTACGGGCGGAAATAGGACACGTGACACGCCACCGAGGCTCATCCAATTCATTCTATAACTCTAGCAGCGGAAAAGAAACTTAAAGAAACTCTTTAAAACATAGTTCATTTTGGAAGAAAAACAAAACATTGAACTATGAGTCCGTAAAATCCGTATCAATTTGAAAAGTTAATTATATTTCAAATTAACTATAAAAGTGTTATTAGGGACCTCAAATGTACCCTAAAAGCAAAATAGAACAGTTCAATATTTTCCGAAAACGGTACTTCCTTTGTAAAAACACTATTCACGGGCAGCACACTTTTGCCTATTTTTACTTTTTTGAAAACGTCGCAATTACGACAAAACTCAACATACAAATTCCCAATCGTCTGGAAACTTTACCAAAGGTATATAAACATATTAGACAGCACGTCTAAGTTTTGAAAACATTAACGGAACGAGTCAATGACTCATTTGGATCAAATCTCATAAGTGTTACGACAATTCATAAAACATGAAATTCAACTTGTTAAACCCTAAGACTTGAAACTCAATAGTTCCGATTCACTTCCAACCAACTTAAAAAGGTTTTCAAAAGAATATTACATCAACCCAAAACGATCCAGAGCTTCTATGATTCGGTTACAAGAATCTATACCCCAATTCCTCCGAATGATCCCAACAGCCTCATTCCTCGCATTCCATCTTTCCTTTCTTCATACCTGCAATGGAGTAAATCTCCATTGCTCAGCTATATGCTGAGTGTACAATTCTAAATATATGCATGTATGATAATTCATGCCTTAATATCATCACAACAACAAATGGTCGCTAGGGAGAGAGATACGCGTTCACCCGGTAATGGAATTGATGCCGTAGCTGGGCCTTCTCCCAAATTACTTATCCAGTGCCCTGGCTGGGCCTTCTCCCAAACCATGCACAGTAGCCGTCGCTACTAAATTCTCAAACATCGAGAAGCTTACCCCCGGCATGAATTTGTATAACCTCCCCTTTGACTCACATAGACATTTAGCATACTCACATAACCATACAAACATGCTTTCATACGTATTCGCGAGTAAATTAACGGGCCTAACTACCACATGAATTTTGCCCGGATCACAAATCATGTTCGATATTTAAAGCATCCAAAATTGACTATATAACATAAGTCAAGAATTCATACCTCGTGCTATATCTCTAATACTTCAGGGAAAGTACTAGGACACCAATTAAACGTCGAATATTCGATTATAAGCGATTCCTACAAGTATACACATGTTTTCCCCAAATTCTTAAAATTAGCTTTTCGGAAATAATTTGCCAAACGTGGCTTAATAGATATCAAAACATAGCTAATACCTCGAGGAGTCCGAATATAAAATTTGGAGAAAAGTTGACGATCGAAAGTTCGTCGATTTGTGTCTTGAAGCTCGAAGCCATAAATCCCCTTTTTGGCCTCCTCTTGGTTTAGGTTAGAAATTTTAACTAATGAAAATATCTCATGGTTTTCTATATATAGACACAACTTTCGAAAATCATGTTTAACTCCCCGCGAGTTCTCTAATCCTCCGATTATCTCTCAAAACGTCTTAAACGTCTAAGTTACTGATTCACGAGTGAAAATCTATAATTCGTAAAAGTTTTCGTCTAAGTTCCGTTTGAGTCCGTAATTGCGCCCTAAAACTAAATTCCATGGAATCTCTAGATAACCTACCTTTTATGCAATGTATCACTTACGTTCTCACCACAGGGTTCAAAATGATATTTATCAATATCAAAACTACTAGAAATTTACTCTACACAGGTAAATTTACTATTCACAATTTACCAGATAAGTCAAATAACATTTAAATCGTATAAATGTCATTTAATCACACGAATGCCTCAATGGGTATCGAATTACCGTGTCCTCACTTGACACCCTCCGTAGACCACAGTCAACCAATTCCACAATTACCAAATAATATTGATAATTCTCAAAATCTGATTTTGCATTTTTAAAACATTTAAGATTTTCCGGGATGGCTGTGACAAGTAGACATTCAAATGGTCATGGAAAACACCAATTAAGTCTTTGGAAGTGTAATCACACCCTCTAGACGCAGATTGAAGCGTCGAAAACTTTCAAAAGTTGCAGATCCGACATATTGAAAACATTTTGCTACTTTTCGATTTTTTTTTTTTTTTTTTTTGAAAATGCAAAAATCTCATCAAATGACTTCAAAGTTCAAACCAATCCGGAACAACATAGGAGCACTCAACATACATAGGCAAACGCCACAAGCCAAATCATGTCTACGGCCGCTGGAGAAAAGCAGACGTCGGCGTTATCATATGGATGAGACTTCAGCCGTCGAGTTGACTTCCTCTTGTTCTCTAATGTCTTCTGCAATGTTTTGAAGAGTTCTAGGAATTGATCTAGGCTCTGATTCCAAGTTCAAATGTGTGCTTTGACCTAACTAGGGTTTGTGGAAGAAAAAATTATGAGAAGAGAGAAGAAGAGAAGAAACAAATTTGGGGAATAGTGTAACATAATTACCTCACACTTACACATCTGTATATGTTACTTAATAGAGAATAATTTTATGCTTATTAGACACATGACCATTACTTTATGGCATTCAATTGAGTTTTGCCACATTATCATTCTAACATAAAACAATTCAGCTGTGGTTTATATGGTTAATCACCATCATCATCTTCTTGTCATCTCCATGTGATTCATTTCGTTCTCAGATTGTGGGACACCCTTCCTCTGATTCATTTAACAAAACGAATCAATAAAACTATAGGATTTACTGGGAAAGCCATTCTAGGATTCGACATTAACCATAGACTAGAAAGTCTCCTAAAACACAAATTTTTAACAACCCTGTTATATAAACCCCGTGGCAATTGACTAATTTATAAATTATCCCTTTTCGTAGCAATTTCTTTCTTGAATTTATTGATGGTTTCACTGTCAAAGAACCAGAATATAAAGCAATCAAAGAGTCTATCTACTTGTCAATAAAGTTCCAAAAATTTACTCCGAAAACGCTTTTCAAGTATCTTATGAAAAGAAGAAGAGAGTTACAGAATCCCTGGGTTTCTTTGAAACTTGAGAAAGAGCAAAGATCTAAGAGATATGGTGTTTGAAACGGCAGAGATCAGAAACAGAGAGGGACCAGATGCGTGAAGAAATGGCAAACGGTAAAATGGATGCCGTAAGACATGGTCTATGAATGTGGAGAAGTTACAAAGATACTTATTTTGACTATTCTAACATATGTCATGTTGCGTCTTTATTCTTCATGCGTCCCTGCTCCATTGATAATCACTATTAAGGTTAAATATATTTCGGTACCCTGTATTTTTTCCAAATTTTATTTTAGACCCTCCTTAATAAATTGCATCGTTTAAGAATTAAGACCTTTCGTTTTTCAATAAATTTCAATTGAGGCCATCATACGAAAAATTTCAGGCCATTCAAACATCATATCCCTAAATATTGCTCTCCGTTGAAATGGATTTTAAAACTCAAGGGTCTCAAGTGATTCAACTGATATTATAGAGCACAGATTGAAATTTTAGAAAAAATAAGGTACCCCCAATCTATTTTGACCCTAACTCTTAATTCTAGAAAGTCAACTTTGTTCAAGAATAACTATAGTACTGCTGATGTGTTAATTCAGGAGCTTGCTGCCTTTCCCTTTAGTGAAGTGAAATCATATTTGAGGATAGAACTGTACTGCTAATTGTAGCATACATTGGACTTCAGAAATATTTTTACGGTGATTACTGGTTATAGGTTTCCATCACCCATAAACCTTGATTTGCACAAACTTTCAAGAATCTTATGCAGGTTGTTAGAAGTGGTTGATACACGAGTTGATTAATGTTTCGTACAACTTGACACGTTTAAATTCCATACTGATTCATAAGGTTGAACTTTGAAAGTTTTTATTTTAAGTGAAAATTTTGAACATATTGAGCCCTGATATTGCATGAAAGTTGTTTGAAACTGATATTTTGTCCATTTTAAGCGCAATATATGTATTTTGAACAAAAATGCTACACCTGCATCTAAATCCACACCCAATTCCACAACCAACAATCTTGGCCCTTGATTCCAGTGGGCCCCATGTGGGTCCCACTGGAATCAAGGGTCAGGATGTGTTGGTTGTGGAATTGGGTGTGGATTTAGATGTGGGTGTAGCATTAATCTATTTTGATTGGAATGCAGTTACATATATATATATATTACTCCAGTATCATCATTATTATTCAATTTTCTAAACAAAGTGACTCTTCATATTCACGATTCGATATGATTCTTGATTCATGATTTTGGCGAACCCATTGACAATTCGGTTGACCTTTTGACAACCATGCTTATACTTGTTAGATCTACTAGTAAACTGTCTTTAGCTCAGCATGCTACAGATCTTTTAATTAGAGAAACTTTCTTTTAGAGGTTGCTACTGTTCAAATCATTGGAAATATTAATATATCACAACTATAACATTTTATAGAACTTTTTTGGATTAGTATACCAAAAAAGATGATTGTTTTCTTTTGACTGCCATTTTCTTGGGCTCCATTTGGTTTTGTTGCATTTAGAGGAGGAAAAGGAAAGGAAAATGAGAAGAAAAATTATTTCCTTGAGCTTAATAGCATTAAAAATTTTAAAATTAACAGATTTCAGAATATAAAGTAACTCAAGAAAAAAAGGAAGTGAAGTGACTTATAAAATTCAAAAACTTTAATTATATTTACCGATTTTTCTTTTCCTTCCTATTTTCCTCACTATTTTCCATATTAACCTAGCTACTAAAAAGTGTTTAAATTTTCCTTCTCCTTCCCCTGAGTAAATCCATGAACCAAACAGAGCCTTAAATGAATGTCCCTTGTTATTCACTTTTTGGGTGCATCTATCCCTTGCAGGACTTTACTAATGTGCATTCATTTAGGGGACATGAGCATAGAGTCATGGCGGTGGTTTTTGTTGATGAAGAGCAACCATTGTGCATTAGTGGTGATAGTGGAGGTGGCATTTTTATCTGGGAAATTAGTATTCCATTTGCTCAGGAACCAATAAAGCAATGGTCGGAGGAGAAGGATTGGCGCTATAGTGGTATTCATGCCCTTGCCACTTCTGGCACTCAGTATCTTTATACCGGGAGTGGAGATAAGTCAATTAAGGCATGGTCATTGAAGGTAATGGTTTCTATTGATTAGCTTATTTGGTACCCACAATTGCTTATCTGGGTTATTGAGAAACTGCTTATATCAGAAGCAACAGACTGCTGCTTTTTCAAAAATCCGGTTATGGAAAAACTGTCTTATTCCCAAAGCAATTCTTAACGGGCTCTACCATATTTTTAATTAGTGGATATATGATAAATTAGATTCTGTTTGGTAACGTGTTGATTTTCTGTTTTTTGTGTTGGTTTTCCGTTTCTTTGAAAATGCAGCAAAAAACGAGCTTAACAGGTTTGTCCGTTTAATTTTCTGTGAAACGTTAAAAAATTGTGGCTTCCAAAATTTGGGAAATGGTTTTGGGTAACAACAAAAACAGTTGAGTCTTTACCCTTTTAATGAGATACCACCATTGACACCTGCTAGCTGCATACTTTTCACATTTTCTATGAAGATAACATTGTTTTCTGAAACATAATAGTTAAGTTTGCAATCCAGGTTTAAAGTTTGAAGAGCTGAAGAGAGAGAGAGAGAGAGAGAGAGAGAGAGAGAGATGAGAATTAGAGAGATTAGGGTTGCTCAGAATTAAGCAAACCCATGTAATTTAGATATATATAGTGCCAAACAAAAGTACAAAAGTACCCTTAATACAGAAAATAAAATAAAGTCTCTAACAAAGTGACAGTCTACTTCGATATATTTAGTGCGCTCGTGGAAATAAGGATTATTGGCAATAAAAATAGCTGCTTGATTATCACAATACATCTTCATAGGACCAACAATATCAACACCAATATTCTGAAGAAGAGAACGAACCCATAACATTTCAGAAGCCGTATGAGCCATAGCTCGATACTCAGCTTCAGCACTAGAACGGGCAACATTTTGTTTTTTGCTGCGCCAAGCAACCAGGTTTCCACCAACAAAAGTACAATAACCAGAAGTAGAGCGCCTATTAGAACGACAACCAACCCAACCAGTATCACCAAACCCTTTATTTTATGACTTTGCACCGAGTGGCAGATGCATGGATTGAGTTGTTGCAGAGCCTTGTCTCACTTTGAACTTCAAAAGAGTCTGACATTCAAGTGTATGTGACGTCCATCTGTGCTGAGGGTCCATTTTTGTACAAGAGTCCCCTACCAGGAGGACCTTTAAGATAACGCAGAATGCGACGAATCGCCTCAAAATGAGGTTTACAGGGAGCATCCATGTATTGACTAATTACGCCAATAGCGTAGGTAATATCGGGTCGAGTAACCGTAAGATAAATCAATTTTCCAACCAATCTGCGATATCTGCCCACATCAGGAAAGACATCGCCATTCTCACCATCAAGCTTAATGGTAGAGTCCATAGGCGTATCAACGGCCGAGAACCTAAGAGACCAGTCTTAGATAACAGATCAAAGGCAACAAACAGCTTCAAAAAGGTAGAAAAAGACAGATCGCAGCTTTCACTCCCATTTTTTTGGAAAAATATTCAAAAATACAAAAATCCCTCTAGATGGCTTCAAAAAAATTCAAAGAAATAATTATTGTACTCACAAGACCCAATCGATCAGAAAAGGATGTTCCTTTCGTCGGAATATGCTGAAGTCATCGCCGGAAAGATGACATCAGCGTCGGAAAAGTGACATCAGCAGTTCCTTTCATTCCTTATCCTTTTTCAACTGATTTTGAGATATATTACGAGATGAACAACTCCGGATCTACGCTGCTCTGATACCAAGTAAGTTTGCATTCTAGGTTTAAAGTTTGAAGAGGTGAAGAAAGAGAATCAGAGAGAGAGAGACGTGGGAATTAGAGAGATTAGGGTTGCTCAGAATTAAGCAAACCCATGTAATTTAGATATATTAATAGTGCCAAAAGAAAGTACAAAGTACCCTTAATACAGAAAATAAAATAAATCTAACAATAATGTTTTTGTATTCTTTTTCATGATAACTGAAAACTTAAAAACGACATTACCAAATGCCACCTTAAGTTTTGATAGGTGGTTATATTATTATGTATCTGGTCAAATCGTGATATTCTGTCATCTTTATGCAGGATTACACCCTATTGTGTACTATGACCGGTCACAGATCAGTTGTTTCTGCACTAGCTGTCCATGATGGAGTTCTTTATAGTGGAAGTTGGGACGGGACAGTCCGATTATGGTGTCTTAGTGACCATAGTCCTTTGACAGTGTTGGGAGAAGATGCACTTGGAAATGTGACCTCAGTTTTATCTCTCACTGTTGAGGGGGAAATGCTCGTTGTGTCTCATGAGAATGGGTCCATAAAGGTATTAAATTTACTTGCTACTTAAGCCAGTCTGATTTGGAAAATATTGTTCGTGTGAAGATCTTTGTTGATTGTCAAAATATAAGTAAGCTCGTATTAATCAAGTTATATAATCACCGTTTTTATTGCTGTAAAAGTAAACATAAAAATAAAATGCTCATGATCTTTTAATAGCATATTTGGGATGATGAGCACAGTTAATTGGTGTATGTTGAGAGGTTGTTCAAGTTCGAATAACTATGGTTGTCAAAATCGTGAAGCTATGTGAATTATTATTTTGTTAAAAAAAATTACCAACAATCGTGCACTGCAAGTTTCAAAAAATTATTTATTTATTTAATTTTTTTTTTTCAGAAAATAACCGAGATGAGTATTTATATGTCTACTCTGTATACATGTAAAAACACAATTAAGTTATTCGCAATATCAAAGATAACAATTTTGGAAGTTTTCCACTTAAAGCTTCAAAGTTCATATTTATGAACTATGAATCATACTGAATCTTGAATTCTACTGTGTTGCATGAAACTCAAATCGACTCGTGAATCAACCAATTCTAACAACATGTAAATAATGTATGCGTGTTGGCTGGTAAATTCTATTTGTAATCAGTAGTTTCATTTCTTCTATGCTTTAACAGATTTGGAGGAACGATGTGCTCATGAAATCCGCAGAATCTCACAAAGGTGCGATCTTTTCTGTTGGAATGGAGGGACGATGGCTTTTCACAGGTGGTTGGGACAAGATTGTTAATATACAGGTACATTGAGCATTAGTATTCAGTTCGGTTCTGTCTACGTTATGGTAGGAAATTTATTCCACCGGTCAAATCTAAGGGGCTGTTTGGAAGGGCAAAGAACCGGTTTTTCTTTATAGGCTCACTAACATTTTTTTTTTGATTCATAGGAACTATGTGGACATGCTGTTGGCGTAGATGCCATAACTATTGGATCTATTGCTTGCCATTCTGTCATAACAGCGCTGTTGTACTGGCAAGGAAAGCTTTTTGTGGGCCATGCTGATAGATTGATCAAGGTATGTGATACTACACTATTTTGTGTATATGCCTATTTTTCTGTCTTGAGTAAAAGACTGTTGATTCCCTTTTCCTTCTATATGCCATTGCTTGTATCCAAGCGAGGTATCACAAACACTATTATCAACTGCCATGAAAAGCCTCTGTTTCATCATCATTTTCATTTTCAATTGTCCCCAGTATCTCAAATGGATTAGACACAGGAACATTGGGCACGGGAACATCAAGAATATCACTAGTCGAAATCTCAACTCTATTAGGCACCTCTTCAATATGGCTATTCTCCCCCTGAAGAGGTGTGTGAGGAGTGAAATAAGATTGTTCCTCGAAAAAAGTGACATCCATGGAAACATACCACTTCCGGGTAGGAGGGTGGTAACACTTACAGCCTTTCTAGGTAGGAGAGTAACCGACAAAAACACATTTGATAGCACGAGGATCAAGTTTTCCTCGTGTTGGAGCATGATTATGAATGAAACATACACAACCAAAGACTTTAGGAGGGATAGAGAAGAAAGCGGGAGGGCTAGAAAGTACTTCAACCGGAGATTTTTTGTTGCGAATTTGAGTAGGTAACCTGTTGATAAGATAAGCAGCAGTTAAGACTATCTCTCCCCAAAAAGGCTTTAGAGCCTGAGCAGTAAATAACATAGACCTAGCAGTGTTTAGGAGGTGCCTATTCTTTCGTTCAGCAACCCCATTTTGTTGTGGGGTGTTGGTGCAAGATGATTGATGAATTATGCCATGATCCAAAAAATAATCCTCAAGACCAGATTGAAAATACTCCCCCCCATTATCTGAACGAATAATTTTGACACGAGCATCAAATTGAGTACAAATCATTTTATGAAAATTTTTAAAGATTGAGTGAACTTCACTTTTTTCTTTCATCATGTACACCCAAGAAGCTCGAGAAAAATCATCAATGAATGTAACAAACCACCTATGACCCTTAAGAGCAGTAACACGGGAGGCACCCTAAACATCAGAATGAATAAGAGAAAAAAGGAACAATGCTTTTATTATTACTAGGATAAAAAGAAGCACGGTAATGCTTTCCAAGTTCACAATCTTCACACCGAAAGGTGGAAACAATTTATTTGATAATAGAGAGGGAAACAAAAAACGAAGTAAACTAAAGGCAGGATGTCCTAGACGTCTGTGCCAAAGCATGAGATCACCAGATTTAGAGTCAGCTACAGTAGTATGATGTGCTAGATGAGGTTGTCCCTGTGATTCCAGAAGGTAAAGACCATTCTCCTCTCTACCACTGCCAATCGTCCTCCTCGTGATAAGATCCTGAAACACACAATGGGAAGGAAAAAATGTGACGCTACAATTTAGATCATGGGTAATACGGCTGATACATAAGAGGTTATTGGCGAAGCTAGGAACATGCAAAACAGAAGTTAAGGACAATGAAGGACAGACACGGACTAAACCTGTGCCTGAAACCGAAGAGACGGTTCCATCAGCAATCTTGACTTTTTCTTGTCCTGAATATGGTTTATAATCAGAAAACACAGGAGATGAACCAGTCATATGATCAGATGCCCCTGAATCAATAATCCAGGGAAGACTAGTTTGGGAATTGAATGCACTCACAGAAGTAGCTAAATTACCTGAGTGAGCAAAAGATGATGAAGCAGTAGTAGGTGTATCCAGTCGAGTCATCAAGCGGCGAAGAGTTTCCAACTCGGAGGGAGATAAAGCATTGGATGAAGACTGAGGTGATTCATCAATGGTAGGTGAATCCATAACAATATTTGTATGGTGGGCATGAGAATTCCCTCCATGTCCCCCTGAGCCACTTCCACGGCTCCCGAAACCACCTCTACGACCCTTAGACTGTCCACTTCGGCCCCCTCGACCTCCTTGTGGATAACCATGAAGCTTGTAGCATGTCTCCTGGGTATGATAGGGTCGATTACAATGATCGCAAAATAGCTTGGATTTATCAGAAGAACTAGATTCGCCAGTTGATTTTTCCCTGTGAGGAGCCGAAACGAGAGTAGATCTTTCTGTGGACACTGAGGGAAGCATAGTAGAACGACGACTCTCCTCGTTTTGTATAAAAGCAAAGGCCTCCTGAAGAGAAGGTAAAGGATTCATACCAAGAACACGACTGCGAACCGGATCATACTCAGATTTAAGGCCTTCAAGAAACTTAAAAATCCTTTCTTCGGTAACCAACTTATTATAAGCAGTAGAATCCGTGGGACATACAGGTTTGTAGTCCAAGAGATGGTCTTTTCCAATTCGTGGAAAGAGATGTGAAGTACTGTAACACGCTCATCTCTCTCTGCTCAGAACGACCAATTAAACGGCGTAACTCAAATATCTGGGCTAAATTGCCCTTTCTCGAATAGGTGTTAGCCATAGTCTCCCAAATGTCCTGGGCAGTAGCCATGTCTAAGAAACTTTCACCAATTTCAGGGATCATGGAATGAATTAGCCACATCATAACAACGGAGTTTTCCATCTCCCATTTATCATAAGCTGCATCCTCGGGATTCGGTACTTTGATTCGACCGTTGATGTACCCCATCTTTCCTCTACCCTTAAGAAACAATGTCACAGACTGAGACCAAGCCAGAAAATTTTGACCATTGAAGAGGGAAGTAGTGATCTTTAAGTTCGGGTTATCGGGTTGAGCAACAACAATGCTCTCACTCCTAGGTGGCTGCGAATTGACGGTGGAATTTCCAGAATCGTCCGACATCGTAAATCAGCCCACAAAAAAATAAACCCGCAACTCTCACTGCCCAAACATCAAAGAAGGATAGGAACTAGATGAACACATCAACGGAGACGAAATACACATGATATGATCAAAGTACCATGCAGTCTTCAAGGATTAATGGTCCATTAACGGACCAAATAGAAACCAAAAAAAAAAAAAAATTGGAAGGAGAAACTTCAATCAAAACAGAAGTTTTTGTGGAGGGTTAGGTTTGCTGCTGGGCTGGGTTAGGTCAAGGTGGGATTCGGCTGCCTGGGTGAGATCAGGAAGAGGTTCGGCTGGTCTAGGTTAGGGCATTAGAGCAGCGGCTGGACTGTTGTAGGTCTGTTGGAGGCTGCGGCTGGGCTAGTTTAGGTCATTAGAGGTTGTGACCTGACTGGTTAGGGATATTGAGGGCTGTGGATGGGCTGATTAGGGCTATTTGGTGGTGGTGGATGATGATTTGGTGGTGGTGGAAGAGTTAATCCCTGCTAAGGGAAGCTCTGATACCATGTAGAATAGGATAATACCAAAACTTATTTTATTGATTAATCACCAATGAATATATAGCCAATGCTGAGAGCTAGAAAAGGAAAGAAAAAATCTCCTACTAAATGAGAAAATAAAATAGTCAACACGACCCAAAAAATAAACCAACTAATAAATAGAAATTCTATCTAAATGGCAGCTAATTATATAGCTAATGACAGCTAATTAAACAGCTAATTAGACAGCTAATTAAACAGCAATTAGACAGCTAATTGTCAACATGCTCTTCATTAACATTGAGGTTAATTAGAGCATCCACAATGGTGTGGGGTGAACTTAGGGAAACATTAGTTAAGTTGGGGTATGAGCTAATGGTGTCTTGCAGTGGCATAATACCCAAACGGCACACACAAAGCCGTTTCAACCCCATCCGGCACACAATGAGCCATTTCCAACATAAGTAATGCCAAATGGCACTAAGTCAGCCTTTTCAACATTTGTTTCAACTCTTCTTTAATCTAAACCTCTTACTCCAAACGGCTCCTTTTAGCCATTTACCTTCAAATGGCTTTCACTTTGCCGTTTCATGCTCAAACAGTCACACTGCTCTGTGATTATAGAGTATCTAAGGGGAGGTCAAAGTAATTTACCCTTAAAAGTTTCTATTTGCTCAACATATTTATGATGATATTCTACAATTTGACTAATGGATGGATTAGGGAAAAAATCTTAAAATTGGACACTCAAAATAAGCTGAGTTATAACCTTCATGAAATGAATGCAATAAATGCGGAAACAGTTATAGGCTGACAACATATTTGGTTGTCACTTTAATTTGAATAATCTCATTCATAACTTTTATAATGTTTTAAAGTAAAAATCCATCATCATGAATGAATTCATGTATATATAGGAGACTTGGTGTTGTTATATGACAAATTCTATGCTGTCTTGGAATGACAAACTTCATGCATATAAGCATCACTAACACACACAATTTTCTTAAATGAAACTATTCAAGATCATTATCTTGTTAGTTAAAATATTAATTAAAAGTATGAATTCAGTTATTGCACTCAAGGACACACACCCAAACAGACCCTTAATCTGTTTGATTGTTACAGGTGCATTACTGTGGATCGTGATCGAGTCTCCGTCAGAGGATCTTTGTAAAAAAAATATGCAACTCAAAAAGGATGTCAGGTGCGAGTGAGGGTGAACAGTACTAGAAGCATATTTCGACAAAGAAGAAAGAAATGCCTTTTTTTTTTGGGTCAAAGAAACTGAAAACAAATATTTCAGTGCAATATTGTATATGCAAAGTTGTAGATCACTTGATTTTTTTTTTTTTTTTTTTAAAAGAGGGAAAAAGTAGTAGAATTATCCAACTAAAATTCTCTGTATAGGAGGTTAGAAATAAGAGTTGAGACGTGCAGATTATGGGGTGAAGAGAAATTGAGGTGAATGTAAACAATAAGGTTTCCCTAAATGCAATTAGTGGTAATATGTATAGACTTGAGCTGAAAATTTGTATATACTCTTCTGCTTCATTATAGTTTGGCTTGGGTGTTCTTGGCCCGTGTTTCAGTGAAGACACTCCCTCATTATGCATGTTAATAGGCCTTATTTTTCCTACGTTTTCATCTTCCCGTACATTGATGAATTTCCTTGTACTATTGTACAACCTTTTGTGATGGAATCCTTTGAATGGGAAAAAAAAAAATAGAGAATAAATTGTTTGTTCTTTTTAAATTAGTTTATTCTTGAATTTTGAGCATGGTTCATTGGTTTGTGTTTGATCTTTGTATTTTGGTTATATAATAGTTGAAATCGTGCAATGCACGGGAGAGATTATTAAAACAAATTAAAGAATTAAAAATACTTGATTAGATAAATGAAGTGTGTTAATAAGGGGGGGGGGGGGGTAGGTTTGTATATGTATAGATGTATGAGTTTTATTTTTGATCAAAGTTTTGACCTTAATTTATGCATATGTAGAGATGAAAAAAGGATAGTTGGTAGTTTCCATATTATCTTGGTGTCAATTAGATTTTAATGAATAGTTTTAAATAAGAAAGATAAGATCTAATAGTGATTTAAGGAGGTGTAGGTAGTTTGAATTAATTCCATATTAGATAAAGATTTAAGATAGAAAAAAAAAAATCACAGAGCTATTATGTGGTAAGCTTCTGATTGCATTTTATAATATATACTAGCTTTTGAACCCGTGCAATGCACGGGATTACCTGTGCATATAGATATAGATATATATATATATATATATAGAGAGAGAGAGAGAGAGAGATTAGATATGATTTTAAAAGATAGTATAGCTAATGCTAATTGTGACCTTTTTTTAATCTATGTCGTTTGACTTGTGCTTTGCACATGCGTTAAAAAATATTCTAAATATAACTTTAATTGCAATTCTAATAAAACAAAATTACTACTTTACAACCATTAAGGTATTAGTGATTAAATGCAAATAAATTATGCAATTAAAAAAATTGATTTATACACAGTAATATATCAAGTTGAGATATCCATGAATCACTCGACAAAGTAAAATTCAAGAAGTCTTTCTTATTGTTGAAGGAATTTAGTATCAAATCTAAAGTCGTTCAAAGATCAAAAGTAGTCCAAAGAAAAGACGAATGTGTATTGTTGAGTCATTAGTTGTAACTATAAATTTTGAGAGTTTGAAGGTGCTAATGAATTTTCAATGTACTGTGTTACACAAATAACTAGCTTGTCACCCATGCAATGTACGGGAATAACATTTTTAAGATTGTATTAATTAAAATATATTTTAGTAATATAAAAATAATTGCATTGAAAGAATGAGATGACTAACCTTACCCAATGGATAAATCAAAATTTAACAATGAAAATAACAAAGTGAGTTAGATATCATATGTCAAATGCAGGAAAACTATTTGTTCAAAGCAAAACAAATTATCAATAAAGAAAGCTAAAAAATTATTAAGATCCAATTAATCAAGTTATTATTTCGAATACCCGTGACCATATAAAGCTAAAACCAAATGATCTAGTTACTGAGAAAGTACATATTTAATTTACCTCAAACTCACATCTGCAATTAGCCTCTCCTTTAGAACTTCTCATGGATTTCATTGTTCCAGTACCTCCAACACCCAATAACTTTTAATCATGGAAATTCTAGTTTGCATAATTTTGTGTTAGAGTAATTCACTTAATAAACGGATTCTGATACACACAAAGACGATGAAAAAATATATATATATATATATTTTTAAATCCTAAATCTTTGATTTGCCTATACAATATTGATATACATATTTATATATATGTATATATATACACACACACATACACAGAATAATGCAATGTATCATCAATGATAAAATAATGAGGAAAATAATGCAAGAGACTTGATTTAATGGGAGTATGAGGAAGAACAAAATCAATATTAAAAGAAAGAGAAAATGGACTAATAAATGATGAGCATTGGTTAGGCCAAACAATATATATCATATATTATTTGTGAAAGATAAACAAAAATTCACACAAAATGCCAAGTGGTAGACTTCTGCTTTCATATATGTATATTAGATTAATATATAATAAATGATACACTATACTAATGAAAACCCAGGCAATTGGGAACGAAAATAAAGGAGATTATGTAACTTGCAACTCCTTTAAATATGCAACTCTTATCAACCACTTTCTACCATCTTAGCTAAGAATCGCTAATATGTAACATGCAACAACAAAAATAATAAAAGAATCATTAATTCTACTAGATGAACTAAGTATGATAATAGTTCTACAAACATAAATTTTTGAACCCAATATTTTGAACCAAATCTCCAAAAAAACTATGACAAAGATGGTTGTTTTAAAGATGAATTTGTTTGGAAGGTTGAGATAGATGGGAAAGAGAGACATGAATGTTAAATTATTATTTTTTTCCAGTTTAGTTATTGAAAGCGTGTGAGTTGATATATACAATTTATACAGATAATGATACATATATGTTATCTAGTTCTCCACAAAATTTAGGGGAGATAATGGATTTAGAGAAAATTCATTATCTAATTCTCTTTCTGTTAACAATATAGGGTAATATTCATAAAAAAAATAAAATAAAATAAAAATATGGGATAATAGGATTGAATTGTGGATTATTCCATATGCAAATATAATTGAACAATATATGATGAATAACGATTAAAATTTAAATAATAACAATAATATTTGGTATATTTTTAAATTTTGTCAGAGAAAATATGATGAAACTTATCCCATGCAAATAAAAAGATAGAATTCAGATATGGATCCAATTCAATAAGTGAAGCATATATAATCCTATTTTATATTATATTCATCATGCTCATATAGAAAAATACAAATACTACCACCTTCTTAGAAGTAATTAATATTTTTGAAAAGAAGGTAAGCATTACATTTTAAAATTATTTTATAAGTAAATATATTATACTTAACTTCTAAAGTTTTATAGCCAAAGACCGATAAAAGAAGCCAATGCATAATTGGTTAGTATAAATTTAATTAGTTTAGGTAGGTTTTAACTTATCCAATAACACACACTCTCTCTCTCTCTCTCTCTCTCTCTCTCTCTCTCTCTCTCTCTCTCTCTCTCGACACACACACACACACACACACACGCGCGCGCGCGCGCGCGATTAGTAGTTAAAGTTTAGGAAGAAAATAAAAGAGTGTACGTATATAATAGGAATATCTATCTATGCTATTTTTACTTTTTTTTTAATATACAAAAACAAAAAAATTGAGAAAAATTAAGCTTTTGATTGCACATTATAATAATATTATATATATTTATATGATGTGTATATTTGGATATATTTGTATATATATATATATATATATATATCAAAACAGATTAAATAGATTAGATAAGAGATAGAGAGAGAGAGAGTATGAGATAAGGAAAGAGATAGAGAAAAAGAAAACAGAGATTATACATATACATATATATGTATTATTAATAATATAAAAAGAAAATATATATATATATAAACAGATTAGAGAGAGAGTATGAGATAAGGAAAGAGATAGAGAAAAGGAAAAACAGAGATTATACATATACATATATCTGTATTATTAATAATAAAATATAGGAAATATATATATAAACAGATTAGATAGATTAAATAAGAGATAGAGAGAGAGTATGAGATAAGGAAGGAGATAGAAAAAAGAAAAAAGAGGGATTATACATACATATCTGCATTATGAATTAAAAAAAATAGAAAAATTAGTTAGAAAAATCACAGTACTGCCATATGGCAGGCTTGTGTTTTCACTTTATATTATATATATATATAATATTATTAGATTAGATTCCAATCCACAAGTTGATTGTCCAATTTATTCAGACTTATGAGCAAATCTTAATAACCCACATGTTTCCATAAACATTTATTCACCAAGACAGGGCTCATGGTGGGTATATAGAAGATTAAATGCTAACTAAAATTTTCTAATTTGTACAGGTGTAGAATGAATGCTACGTGGTAATTAAGGGTTTGTTTGATAAAGCTTATAACTAAGTGCTGAAAATTAACTATTGAATTTTAAGTATTGAAAACTTTAAGCGATTGAATTTGCAATTTTGAAAACAGTGTTTCAAGAACTGAAATAGACTACGTTCTATTTTTAGGAACATTTTTTACTTCAAGTTTTTAGTGATTTTTGGTAGCTTTTTCAATCAAGTGGTACATGCACACTAAAAAAAATGAAGTGCTGAATTATTCATTTTCACCACTTGAGTTATCAAACAAACCCCTAAGGCCTCGTTTGGCAGACCGAATAAAATTGTCGGACAGAACAGGATACGGTAGGATCGGATAAGATAGTAATTATGTCGGATAAGCTGTTATGTTGTCTTGTGTATGGAACGTGATCGGATATTTATGTCTTTGTCATGTATTTGGTCGTGCCCAAATATAAGTTCTGGTCCTTCCGAACAATAACAAAATTATTGCTCTTAGGACACAATTAAACACACAATTAAAATACACGGTGCCACTTAGGAGAGAGATACAGATGGTTGTAAATGAGTTATAAGAATGAGTTGTACCCCTAGCATTACTCATTTTTATTTTATTAGAATATATACTGTGAACTTTTAACTTATGCAGCAAAGAGCAGTTTTTGAATTAAAAAATACAATGTCCAAAAAAAAAAAAAATGTGGTTATTGTACGTGTGCCCACTCTCACTTGCACATCATAAATCTTTGTCAAGTTCAAGCGCATTATCAGTTATTTTAGGGAATTATTATTTACACTCTATGGATTACTAAATGCACTTCATGGCATACTGTGCATGATGCCACTTACTTTGGGAGTGGTACCTGTTTGCTATAGTTTGTGTTTGGGCGTGCAGAGCCAAACGAATTCAATTGTGCAAACTAATTTTCTAAACTGCTCAAGCGAGTGATGCAAGAGGCTCTAAGATCCAACTTCTAATAAAACGATTGTGATGGACAAGTAGGAAAGTACCATTGCCCTAAGATTCTACGGCAATGTTGAAGCATACAAGCCTATTTGTGTAGAATTTACCAGATAAATAATCACAAACACAATTAATAAAACACCTAGCTATGAAAGATACTTTATTGAATGCCTAGAAACTTAAACACATTAAAGAACGAGATCACAAGAGGCTCTAATTGTTCAACAAAAAGATTGAAAAGAACAAGAAATATCAAAAGAGACAGACCTAATGATATGAGTGCAAAAAAACAAGAATGCTGGGTTGAATGCTTTTGGATGCTCTATGTGTGTGCTATTTTTTAGAGAGATGCAGAGTGAGTTAGTAGCTTGGTCAGTCTCCCTATTTATAGCAGCCATAGATTAGGATATGGTAAGTGATGATGCCAAAATTTGGATAAGAAGAAATATACAAAAGAGATAGATGGACACAATGAGGTTTGTATGTGGTTCGGCCCCTGTTAACGAGGTGACCTACGTCCACGGGTGCGTCGGAGCACTTCACTAGCAGATCACCGGCAGGCCTGGTGAGCAAACAATTGGGCGGCACTTCCAGTAAAACCGACCGGGTATATGTGTATGAGTGTGTATAAATTGTTATTCTCTAGGTTCAGAATGCCCACCCCCCTCCATAGTGGGGGTAGGCGGTCTCTTTTATAGATGCAAAGACCCCCTGTACATAGTAAGTTTTGTAGATTAGGAAGCCTAATCTGATTACAGTTATCTTGCATGAATTTGGGGGAGTTTCCTAAGTGGTTTAGGAAACGACTATATTCATTCCTTCAATCTTCTAACCGGATTAGGAGACTGATCAAAAACTTGTTGGTCAAGCTGGATTCGCGGAATGCCGCCCTATGCGCCCTATACCAAGCGGTTGTAGCGAGCAAGCTCAGGATCACAGAATTGTAGGCACCTTCGACGGAGTGCTCGGGGATCCTCTGATGATGTGGCGACTTGATCCATGACCTGATAATTTTGGACATATCAGTTGCCCCCCATTTTTGAAACTGAGGCGAGGCCTCATCGGATAAGATTAAAAAATTAGTATCCCCCCAGGGGACTGTCCTGTAGAGAGATCGGTATCTACCCTGGGTCAGACCGGTCGCATAGATCAGCCGGGTCCAGACGAGAGGTGACCCTGCAGGACCATGGTTGGCATCTGCCATGTGTCAACTGATGGTTGGCTTGGTTAGGATCCAGCGAGGCCGGTCTGAGAGTAATCGAGCAGTTACGTGATAACCGAACCATCCCATCAAGCATTTAATGCGCGCGCCTTTTGAGGCGACGCTTCACATGCCCGAGGTTACAATTGTCAGGCAGTTTTGGCAAGAAAGTGCCTGAACCGTTGGATCTACTTTGATCTTGGTCGTCCGTGCTCCTTATA
This sequence comes from Hydrangea macrophylla, assembly GCA_033977485.1. NCBI lineage: Eukaryota > Viridiplantae > Streptophyta > Magnoliopsida > Cornales > Hydrangeaceae > Hydrangea > Hydrangea macrophylla. Next base: position 87,506,135 of record CM066994.1, read on the forward strand.
TAAGGAACACTTGTCCATTTCTTGAATTCCTGCTGCCAAGACGTATATTCCCGAGCGGTTTGAGAGCAAAAAGTCCCCGGTCAGGATTTTTGAGCCCTTTCTTGCGTTTGATTTTTGTAAGTTCCTTTTCCCTCCAAGTTCCTTCTTACCCATTCTCCATTTGTTTCCAAAATGAGGCTGGAGGGAGTGAACCCCCTGGGATTCGAGTGGGAGTGGGATTTTTTCCTCCTTAGATTCTGTTCTTTTTTTAGGTTAGGAGGTACCTTAGACCACTTGAACCGAATGGGTGTCACTGGAGTAGTCTTGAGAGAGTGCCACCTAGTGTTGAGGACCATTTACTCTTTGCCTTTTAGGTTAGTGACCCTGCCCCCTTTGTATATCAGGCTCGGGGTCTCTGACCCATACTTAGGCCGTAACCTACTTCCCCACCCTACCATAGGAATACCAGAGATGGAGCATTCTGACTTCAATTCTGCTTCCCGATCAGAGGGCGAGATGTCTCGATCGGGAACGCCTGACACCAGCTTGGATCCACCTTCCACTTCCCCATCTGACCACCAGAGTGAGGGCACGATTCCTGTTCGTGTATCCGATAGTGAGTCTGACCAGGAGGCCCTCGTTGCCTCTGTTTCCCGGGGCTCGGGTGATGAAACACCAGGGAGACCTGACCCCGAGATAGTGTTTGCCTACAAGTCTACCCCCTCTATCCTGTGCTCCAAAGATCTCGTGCACATTAGGGAGACGTATTCTCTCCCTGTTGGTTTCTCTTTAGCCGTTAACCCCGGCGGAGCACACCTCTACCAACCAGGCTTCATCACCCTGTTTGAGGATGCATTGATGGCTGGCCTCTACCTTCCACTTCACCCAGTCACCCGGGATGTCCTGATTTACCTCGGGATTGCTCCAGGGCAGTTAGTTCCCAATGGGTAGAGGTTCTTGATGGGGTCAATCTCCCTTTGGCCCTAAGCCTTCGGGTATGAACTCACCTTTCAAAAGTTCCTATGAGCGCACCGTCCGTTCCCAGTACACCGGGAAATTGGGTTCTTCTCTTTTGTAGCCCGGCAGGGCAGAAAGATCATTGTCAACTGCCCAAGCAATAACAAGGGATGGAAGAGCAAGTTCTTCCGAGCGTCCACCCTTAGTCTTTGCGACCCGGCCCCGGGAAGCCAGCTAAGGACTTCCTAGGCGGGGGAATTGAGTGGTAAGACCGCCCGGTATGCCTCTTTTTTGCTTTTCTTTACCTTAGAAGGTTGTAAATCTGCTAACTGTTTTCATATTTTTGGTTGTAGCTTGGTCGACCAACCCTCCAGGGATCCTCGGGGTATGCCAGGCCAGGGTCTTAGGTTTGGCGAACCTGCTTACCAATATCTGGAACGTACTGTCCCAGACGGGCGATTCTGTCCAGTCCTACTCTCCAGAGGAACCCGTCCAAGCTCCCACTTCTCTCCAATCATTCCTGGTGAGTGTCTGGGCTACCCGTCTTCCCGTTCCACATTTCCTTTTTTGCTGCCTCCTCCGTTTTCTGACTGGGTAGTTTTCTTTTTTGCAGAAATGGCCCCCAAGAGGGATCTGGAGCAGCTGAGGACTAGATAGGCCGCTGCCGTTGCTGCTGCCGTCGCCTGATTAGCGGTGGCACATGGAAAAAGGCCCACCGCTGAGGCCTCGGGTAGTGAGCGTCCCCTCAGGCGGATCCGACATGGGACTGCAAATCGTCCGGAACCTGTGGGGGGTGTCAGCTCCCCGAGTGGTGCTGGTAGAGGAGACAGGACCCCGGGCGGACGCACCTTCCGCTTTGCCAATGGGGGTACCCACTGAGGTTAGGGAGAGGGTGAAGTCCTCCCTAATCCCTAGCCAAGTGGAGACATGCGTAGACCTGTCTCCCAAAGACTTTCAGGGATGGCTCTACAGCCTCCCTCATCTGGTGAGCTTCTTCACCTCCTACATGGTTGCTTTTTCTCTATCTTTTGTTTTATTTGCCTTGTTGACTGACCAGTCTTCTTCCTTTCATGGCAGGTTGGTTGTATGGTCGTCGGGTCTGAGTCTCTCCTATCTTCTTTGGCCGGGAGGGCCAGTACTGCCGAAGCTGCCTTGTCAAAGGTGCGGGCGGAATCGGAGGCCGGGAAGACCTCCCTGGCCATCGAGAAGGATAAGACCAAGGCCTTGTCCTTGAGGTTGGGTGCAGCGCAGGCAGACTTGGCGGCTGCTCAGGCCGATTTAGAAGCTTCCTGAGCCCTCACAATGGTGGCTGAGGACCGAGCAAAGGCCACAGCTGAGGTGATGGCTGTAGGGGCCACGGAAGAGGCATTTGATGACGGCTTCTTCCAGGGCTATGAGGATCTGAAATGGCGGGTTGCCCGGGATCACCCCGAGTGGGACATCTCGTCATACGAGGGGATTGATTTGGACTACTGGGACGTCGGTCCCGCGACTGTGAGGATCCTGTTGGTAGTGCTGGAGCTGCTGAGCTTACCCCGGGCGGGGGCTCGGGAACTGAAGAAGGAGCTGCCCCAGAAGAAGAGGCTGGGGAGAGTGAAGATGTGGTCGAGGTGGATGACTAAGGTCCCCGACCTGTTTTCTTTTTGTGTTGTTGTTTTTTTTTGGGGAGAGGCTACTACAACTGCTCCCCAGGTCCTGTACAAATCATTTTTAATGAATGAAAAGGTCCTTGAGACCAACTTTTCCATCAATTATTTACTATTTCTGCACTTGTGTGCCTGTGGTTGCCAATTCCCTATCGGTTTTGACCGATCTAACTCCCTGCCTTAGCAAATGGTTTAAGACCGTAACCGGTAGAATTCGTGGTCTTCTTGACCAGTTTTAAAGGTCCCGCCCGATGTACTTTAGGAGCTTGTCCTGTTTTACTGTCCGAACGGTTTTCCTCTGATCACTGTAGGTACTTAGAATTATAGGATTCCTAGCCCTGTTAATGACCGGTGTGATTTCCTATTTTGGTATGGTATCCCCCTACCTCCCAAGCATTTTGCTAAGGCGAGTGTCTAGGAGTGAAGGACCGTAGGAAACCGACCTGGAACATGGGTGGTTGCAGGCTCCTTTGAAGCTTGCCATCATCAGCCACCTAGGGAGTTTGCCCCCATCGTCGGTTGGGCAGCGAAGCTTTATGTGATTCCCTGTTTTGGTCGGGTATTCCCTTGCCCCCCAAGATTTTTTTCCAAGAGGGTGTGTGTGGAGTACCGACCGTAGGAAACCAACCTGGAACATGAGTGGTTGCAGGGTCCTTTGAGGCTTGCCATCATCAGCTACCTAGGGGGTTTGCCCCCATCTTCGGTTGGACCTAGGCAAAGCCTGTGCCTCGGGGTTAGGCCCGAGGTCTTTTTGTGCCTTGGTTTTGAGCCAAGGTCTTTTATGCCTCGGGTATAATCCCGAGGTCTTTGGAGGAGCTTCAGGGTTATGCCCGAGGTCTTTCAATTTTGTACGAAACACTGTTAGGAATAATTTCACGAAGTAAAATAGAAAACCTTTATTTTATTTGAAATTTTACAGTGATTGCTCAAGTAGAGCTACAAAAAATCCTAGCCAGTGCTAACCTGCTCGTCCCCGAGCACTACTGAAAGTATTTGCGGAGGTGTCGTATGTTCCATGGGTGAGAGAGCTCATGCCCATCCAGAGTTTGTAACTAGTAGGTGCTCGGTCGGTTGATCCGGGTGACTATATACGGTCCTTCCCAGTTTGACCCCAACTTTCCATGGCTCAGGACTTTGGTAGACTAGTTTATCGCCTTCAGAACGAGGTCTCCCACTTGGAAACTCCGATGCTTGACCTTGCTGTTATAGTACCGGGAGACTCTTTGTTTGTATGCTACCACTTTTAGATACGCCCGGTCTCTTTTTTCTTCTACCAAGTCAAGTTCGGTTCTGAGGGCCTCTTTATTGCTCTGATTACTAAAGTTTGCCACCCGGTAAGAGGGCAACCCGAGCTCTGTGGGGACCTCCGCCTCGAAGTCGTAGGTGAGTGAGAACGGTATTTTTCCTGTTACCTCCCGGGGAGTGGTGCGGTAGGCCCACAAGAGGGTCGGTAGTTCCTCTGCCCATAGTCCTTTGGGGCGTCTTCAAGCCTTGTTTTAATTGACTGAAAATAGTCTGGTTGGTCACCTCGGCTTGGCCATTGGCCTAGGGGTGCTCAGGGGATGAGTAGTGATTGGATATCTAGTAGCCCAAGCAGAACTACCTGAATAGCGGGGTGTCAAATTGCCTACCGTTGTCACTAACCAGAACCCGGGGGACGCCGAACCTGCTGAGGATGTTCCTCTCCACTAATCTTTCCATTTTCTTCTCATTGATTGTTGCCAAGGGCTCGGCCTCTGCCCACTTGGTAAAGTAATCCACGACAATGACAGTGAACTTGACTTGTCCCTTTCCCGTTGGTAGGGGACCAACGATATCAATACCCTATTGAGCAAACGGCCAGGGGCTAAGGATTGGTGTTTGGACTTCTCCTGGGCGGTTGGTCATCCGGGAATATCTTTGGCACTTGTCACATTTCTTGACATACTCCAGGAAATCCTAGGCCATTGTGGGCCAGTAATATCCCTACAATAGGGCATTTCTGGAAAGTGCCCGGCCTCCGATGTGATTCCCGTACACCCCTTCATGGATTTCGTACATTATTTCTTGAACTTGCATAGGGTGGACACAGCGGAGGTATAGTACAGAGAATCCCCTCTTGTAGAGGATGCCGTCTGCAAGATAATACCTTGCCGCCCAGTATCTGACCCGGCGAGCTTCTCCTCTGTCATCCGATAATGCGCCCATTGTTAGAAATGCCATGATTGGGTCCATCTAGCTAGGTTCCGAGGTGACCGGTTCGACCTCCATGCATTCTGAGTTGATCACACTTGGTTCGGGCAGGTACTCTATCCTTATCCCGGGCAAGTCTGACTTAGAAGATGAAGCAAGGAGGGCTAATCGATCAGCTCTAGTGTTCTCCTCCCTCGGTATCTGCGTGACGGAGAACCCCTAAAGTTTCTTTGAAACTGCTCGAACAAGGGCTAGATAAGCTACCATGTTATGCTCTCGAGCCTCATACTCTTAATTGACTTGATTTACCATGAGTCAAGAGTCGCTGTGCGCTTAAATTTGTAGTGCACCCATTGAGGTTGCCATTTGTAATCCGACCAGCAAGGCTTCGTACTTGGCCTCGTTATTGGAGGCTTTGAATTCAAACCTGAGTGCATACTCAAGCTGGATCCCATCGGACATGGTTAGGATGATCCCTGCTCCACATAAACTACCCAGGTTGGGATATCTGACTGTAGTCTGGGCGGTAAGGCTGGTGGGGCAGGATCTTTAACTGGGTTTTCTTGGTATGTGAATTCAACAATGAAGTCTGCCATTGCCTGTCCCTTGATCGCTATGCAGGGTCTGTAGACCACTTCAAATTCCTTTAACTCCAAGGCCCACTTGACGAGCCTTCCGGACATTTCAGGCTTACTCAAGATCTTACGGAGGGGCTGATCCATAAGGACCACGATGACATGGGCCTGGAAATACGGGCGAAGTCTCTGAGCTGAAGTGATGAGGGCGAAGGCGAGCTTTTCAATGCAGGAGTATCTACTTTCTACGCCTTGAAGTGCTCGACTTATGTAATAGACCAGGAATCATATCCCGTGCTCTTCTCGAATGAGTGCCGAGCTGACCGCTGAGGGTGACACCGCCAATTATAAGAACAATTCCTCGCCTGACGCGGGCATTGAGAGTAGAGGGGGCGATGCCAAGTACTTCTTGAGTTCCTGGAACGCTTCCTCGCACTCTTTTGACCATTAAAAGGCCTTACGAAGGATCTTGAAGAATAGCAGACACCGGTCAGTAGCTCGGGACACGAATCTGTTTAGTACAACCACCCGCCCAGCCAAACTCTATACCTCTTTGGTTGATCTGGGTGACCGTATGTTTATGATGGCTTGAATTTTTTCAAAGTTTGCCTTAATCCCCCACCTGCTGACTAGGTGCCCAAGAAACTTCCCGGACAAGACACCAAATGTGCACTTGGCCGGGTTCAACCTCATCGCAAACTTTCTCAAAATGTTGAAGGCCCCAGCTAAATGCTCAAGATAGCCAGACTCGTCCCGGCTTTTAACCAGCAGATCGTCAACGTAGACCTCCATGGATTTCCCGATCAAGTCCTTAAACATGTGATTGACCAGGCACTGATAGGTTACCCTAGCATTTTTTAGGCTGAACGGCATGACTTTGTAGCAGTAGGTCCCCTGATCCATGATGAACGGGTTTTTTCTTCATCCCTGGGGTACATGGTAATCTGATTATACCCGTAGTAGGCATCCATGAACGAGATGAGCGAATCACCGGCTGTGGAGTCTACAAGGAAATCTATCCTGGGCAGTGGATAGTAGTCCTTGGGGCAGGCTTTGTTCAGATCAGTGAAGTCCATGCACATCCTCCACTTTTTGTTGCTTTTCTTGACCAGTACTACGTTTGCTAACCAATCGGGATAGTGGACCTCTCAGATAGATTTTGCTTTCAGGAGCTTCTCTACTTCTTCAGACAGCTCTGTTTGCCTTTCGGGAGCCATTCCCTGTCTTTTCTGCTTCACCGGCCGGTAGTCCAAACTGACGTTAAGTTGGTGAGACATTACCCGGGGGTCAATCCCGGGCATATCTTCGTGACACCAAGTGAAAATATCCTGGCTCTGCTGCAGAAATTGAACTAGTTCCTGCATGCCTGGCTCTAAGAGAGTACCAATGCTGATGGTCCTGTCAGGAAACCGAGGATCCAACACCACTTGTTCTAGCTCTTCTATTGGACCACTCCATCACTCTTGCTTCTAGGGTCCATCTCCTGAATGTTTAGTGTTTCCGTAATGGCTTCCCGGCGCAAGGAACTGACATAGCGACTCTGGATGACGGCTTGGTCTCTGCGTAGGCTCCCGGGCCCTTGGGGAGGGGGGTTAGGAATTTAACCACCAGGCTGTGCGTTGATATGACCGCCCTGGCCTTGTTGAGGGTTGACCTCCCAAGGATGACATTGTACGCAGATAGAGCTTCCATGACCACAAAGCTTTCCAGTACAGATGCCAGCTGAGGGTAGGCTCCCATGAGGACCGGGAGCTCGAGGGTACCGAGCGATTGGGTGTTGGACCTATTGAACCCTACCAGGGAAGTGGCCACTAGTCAGAGCCGATCCCTGGATATCCCGAGATGATCGAATGCTGAGACAAACATGATGTCGGAGGAGCTGCCCGTGTCTACCAACACCCTTTTAATCACATAGTTTGCTACGGAGTGCGTCACCACCAGCGGATTATCATGAGGGTAGTGCAGGTCTAGCATCTCCTCGGATGAGAACGTCAACACGTTGGTTGGGGGAGAGCGGGTGGATTAGACATGCCAGACATCTGATCGGGATGCCCGGACATGCCGCTTCCTAGCCGACTGTGAGTCCCCTCTGCCCGAAATGCCTCTGGAGATTACATTGATTTGCCCGAGGGGTCGCGGTTGCTTGGGAGCCCAAGTTTCTTGCCGAGGTCGTCTGTTTGCTGCCATGAATTCAGCTAGGTGGCCCTGCTCGATCAACTTCTCAATGGCAATTTTAAGCTTAAAGTAATCCTCTGTGTCATGCCCGTGGTCTTTGTGGAAGTGGCAAAACTTGTCCCGGTTCCTCTTACCGGGCGGGCTTTTCAATATGGCAGGGTGAACTATCTCTGCAGCGGCCATAACTTTTTGGATTGGCCGGGAAAGTGGGGTGAAGGTAATCGAGGCCTGATCCCGAATGCCTTTCTGCTGATCTTGTCTGGGCTTCTTTCTCGGACCCTTCTCGGAGCCCTCCTGTTTTCGTTTAGCTTTTGGGGACTCTTATCCCGTAAAGCTGGTGCACCCAAAAACCTTGTCACACCTCGGAGTAAGCCAAAAATCGGGAAAATAAAAATGTTCGTTTATGGGTCCGTAGACACGTGACTAGTTTGTTAACCGTCCTGTCTTTCTAACTCCGCACCGTGCAATCATAAGGGAAATGCTAGAGCATGAGCATGACCTAAAATTATCAGAGTATAAACACAGCAGCGAAAATTAAAGAAGAGTTACAATAACTTCAATCCTAATTCAAGAGGCCATACTAAACAATTTACATAAGCTTAAAAACTTGAGAAACTATCTATCAGATCTTCGGCAAGGCTTTATTCTCCTTGGCTCCACGGCACTGCATCCTGAACTCTTTTATCTATCTCCAAACCTGCAACACTCTGGGCATACAAATGCCCAGGGCGTAATATGTCGTCAGCCTTGGAACAAGGCTAAGTGAGAGTCTCAACCGCACAATAATCAATAAATACAAAACATCTCTCGACTCACGTCATAATTTAGTATCTTAAGATATGGTTAATCTCTTATCAAAAGACGCAATCTCACCACGGACATAGCAGAGGTTTCAACAAGGCAGGTAGATAGATAAACATAACATCATAGAATACATTCTCCTTATTATATCCTCGTGCGTGCAAATGCATGACCAATGCGACTCACTCCCAACTCTTACTTTTAAAACAGACACTTTTCAAAACCATTTCATTTTAAAACCAAAACTTTCCAAAACCAAATCATTTCGAACCAAACCCTTTTATTCACCAATTAATTCTCATCATTCACTTTCTCTTTCTCATCCACTTGACAACACGTGGTATATCAAGGATGATAACATGCTATAACAGCCGATTCATACTTATTCCCTTGATAGGCCGTCGGACGTCTTCACAGCGCCCACTACCTGTAAATATTGAAACTGGCGCATGGGACGTCTTCAACCATGTGTATACTCTCACCGGTCGTCTACACGACTGAGAAGTATATTAGAGCACTAGTCGGACGTCTTCAACGATACATGAGACGTTTTCAACCACGTATGTGCATCACCGGACTTCTTCAACGGCGAAAGGCGCACTAGGAACCCTAACCGTTCATGTCCACCCGGCTCGTCAGCCGTTGATCCATCGGATCTAGAAATCACATCTCTTTCACATTCACATATCTCATCTTATTCACATTTTAATCAAACAGCTCTCTTTCTCATACAATGCATGCTAACACATGTCATGAAATACAAGTGAGTCCACTACCGATACTCATATGCAAAACCACTTTCATTTCTCTTTATTATTAACATAGCATGCGTTACCTAGTCTGGTTAACAACCATCGTAAAATGTGCATTTAACAGTTAGCAGCAGAAACATAACATATAAAACATGGATCACATAACATGGATTTGAAACCAATAATCATATAGATAGAACCCTTAACATGTTCACGTATGCGATAGCACTACCATAACATGCTTTGCATAGTCTTACAATTATTGGAATACAAGTAGCATCATAAATCAACATATTACTTATACAAAACATCATGCAGGTAACTTTAAATCATCTTATGTTAATCTTATTAGGATTAGAGTGAGGTTAGGAAACTCACCTCGAGTCACCGATCCTCGAAAGCAGATAAACGTCAAGTTCTACAATAATAAACAGAAGAAACAACAATAATGTATGAGTACAACTATAGGGGCAAAATGGTAATTTTACCAAATTAGGTTATAAATCTCAAGGTAGTGATTTACGTGTCATTCTAAGTCCAACGCCATTGAGTAGACTCAAATCGGAGTCCGTCGTGTTTTACGAGGTAATATGAAGGGCTTACTACACTAATGCGGGCCCTAAAAGACAGGCTGTATTTTCGAATGAGTCGAAAGGTCACTAAACTTTAAGGGAATGTTCTAGACATTATTCTAAGACTCTAGGAACTGACCGCGTAATTTTCGGAGTTCTAGATTATTTATTATGAATTATTGAAAATAATATATATCAGAAAATACTCAAAAAGGGGTTTAAATACATAATTATAACTATACTGAAAAATCAATACTTAGAAGTATTTTTATTAAATACTAGATATTAAAATACACTACCAGTATTTATCTTATAATTTTCAGAGTTCATTTGGTATTTTTAATAATTGATATACTCATAAAATAGCTCTTTATTAATTATTAAAAATATTAGACTATAATATTATAGCTTTAAAACTTATATTATATAATAAAATAGTCTCAGGGTCATAAACCTAATTTTCTAGAATTTATAAATATATATAGGTATTAAATATCCATTTAAATACCCTTAAAACTATTTATATTATACTTATAAATTAATAAATAATTAATAATCATATTATTACCATAATATAATTATACTCAGTACATTAGGAATATTATATAATAATACTCCATAGCTTGAGAATATTTATAAATACATATAAGTATCTACTATTTATTTAATTACCATTTAAAACTAATATTTATTATTTATTTAATACATACTAAATAAATACTAATTATATTTTCAGAATAATATAATTACTCTCAGAATATATAAAATGTTATATAATAATATTCCATGATTTAAATGTACTAATAATACATTTTAATACTATTTATAATAATTAAATCATTTAAAATCTATTAATACTAATAATAGTAATAATAATAATAATCATAATAATAATAATTATAATAATAATCCAGACCCGACGGGTCAACCCGAACCGATCCAAACTCAAATGGATAACCCAAATATAGACTCAAAGGGATCCAACCTGACAACCCATCGGGTCAAAACCGACCCGACCCTATCCTAAACGGAGTATCCATTTACACACTCACGCAAACCCACGCCAAAAACCCAATCGGGTTGGACCAACCCGAACTCGAGACCCATACTCATTCACAAACTAACCCAACCCACAAACCTGACCCGGACCTAACCCGTAACCATACCCTAATCCAATTACACTCATAACTCGACCTGTCCCCAAACCTGAAACCCGACTCGAAGCCAGCCCGATGTCAAAACGACGTCGTGCTACTTAAAGGCCCCATGGGTCCTAATAACCCGACCCGTGTCCTCTACCATAACCCACTAACACTCACATCTAAACCCACCCACGACCCGACCCTAACTCGGGTGTTATAACCCGAGACGCAAATTGGTCGTCTTCTTCCCCAGTCAACCCAGCCTGCCGTCGGCGAGCCCGCGCCGCCGAAAAATCTTCTCTCTCCCATATCTCCTTCATTTCTAACCCAAAATGCACGAGACCAACGGCAATGTGACCGGTTTGGGGTCCTCTACCACATACTAGGAGCTGAAAGGTTAGTTCATTTGTTTAGATCTCCTACTCGAGGATTATTCTTTCGGCCAAAACCGAGAATAATGGCCTGCATGGCCATTCAAACATTCCCCAAATCAAAACCTGCTACAAGGGGGTTTATCTGGGTTTGAGGGGGTCACAATGGTATAGCTTTTAGGAGCTATGGTGATGTTTCATAAATCAAGCTCCAGTGAGGAGCTTCAATGGCCGCCTAAGCTTTTCCAGAGCTTAAGGCTCTGTTTGGTCAATATGCAAGTGATCCTAAGGGCATCTAGATGACATACAAGGGGTCAGGGGGTGAATGGAAGGTTTGATTACCTCAATGGGGTCTTGAATCCTCTCAATCCCTCCTATCACTTCTTCGTCTACCTTCTTCTCCTTCGGTCTATCTTCTTTCCTCTCTATTGGTATGCGTGTGTGCTGTGTACTGTGAATGAGAGGGAATGGGCAGAGAGAGGGCACACACAGAGAGGGGAAGTGTGAGTGAGGGAGTGGTGTGTGGGCTGTGTGGTGTGGATCTTCTCAAGCTCTCTCTCTCACTATCACTCTCGGGTTCTCTCTATGTAGAATCTGTTTGGACAGATTGGTGGGGGGAGTGTAAAGCTGTGATTTGAGAGTGTTATGAGGGAGGGTGAGGTCCATTTATATAGGGAGATGGGTGGGGATTTTATTATGTGCATTGGGTGCACACAAGTGCACAAATATAGGTACATACATGTATGTTTGTGTGCCCAAGGGTAGATAAATGTGGGGTCCACGTGACTGTCAAAAGGGTGGTATGGGTCCCACTCTCAGGTAAGTGCACTGGGATGTGTGTCTGCATCCTAGTGTAAGTGAATTGCTTGGAATGTGTGTGCACAAATGAGAAGACGTATGTACGAGGCTGTGCACAAGCCCTAGGTGTGAGTTGTCCCATGGATTCTAAATGAAAAGTAACATCGAAGCTATGACCACTCTAATCCATTTGTGGTTATGTCTATGAATTCTAAAATGGAACTAAAGCGTAGAGGATACGACTATTTTAGCAGGTACTAGATTATTACTAACGTCGTCATCGTTAAGACGATTAGTATAGGATCCAATAGAGATTTCTAATTAAGGTCATCTTAATGGACCTTCTGTAATCGTCAGCATGGTGACGTCACTATTTCTAGTTATCTGTGGAATTTCTGGGAGAAATTCAGGGTGCTACAGCTTGGACTTCAAAAACTCCTCTGTGTCGATCTACTTTCCGACCCTCTCTGAGAGTTCTACTAGGGTTGCCAGTTGGTCGCGGTGGAACGACGTGGCAACTTTGGTGTGTTGAACCCCCAAGCAGAAAGCCATGATTGCGGCCGTTTCGTTCAGGTTGCGGATCTGGAGCCTCTGTTGATTGAAATGGTCCACGTATTCCCTCAGGGACTCCCCCTTTCGTTGGTTGACAGTAAGCAGCTGGGTGTCCGGTTGTGATCGGTCGAGCATCCCCACAAACTGGTTGATCAAGAGCTTGCTCAATGTCTTGAAGTCATCAACCGTTCGGGATTTCAGAGCATGGAACCACTGTACGGCTGGGCCTTTAAGGGTACTAGGGAAGGCCAGGCACAGTAACTCGTTGACCGTGGTGACTAGTGCCATCTGAGCCTTGTAAGTGCGAACATGATCCACTGGGCTCCCTGAATCGTCATAAGAGCTGAGATGTGGCAGTTTGAATTTTCTCAAGATGGGGAATGCGGTCATCCAGGCAGTGTAGGGCGACTCGGTCTCTGTATTGATATGATCGTGGAGCTGCTTGCGGTTCAGTTTTTCAATTTGTTGCTGTGAGTCCTCGATTTGGGCCTTTACATCTAGCCCTGTTCTCCTTTCTATATCCGAGCGGTACGTTGGGTTTGATGATGAGGCCTCCTCCTCGAAGTGCGTCATCCTTGGGGATAGAACCTGACTCCGGTTCTGGGTAATCGTATGCTTAAGATCTCCCCGACTCCAGACCAGAGGGTCTTTGGCTGATTCCCGGGCCTTTTGTCCTAATTCCTCCCTCGTGGTGGCGCGTCGTCTGTTGATGATATTTCTAGCATCTTCCACCCGGCGAGGATTGGTCCAAGCTTGCTGCCTGGTACACCTGGGCGCTCTGCTACGGTCACCATCCCGGACGTGTTCCCAATCCGACGAGGATGCCGGTGCAGAGTGGGTATGGTTCCGGACTTGTGCGGGCTCCCGGTCGGGGAGCACTCTTCTCGGTCAAGTTCTCGGATTAAGGACGTTTTTCCTGCAAGGCCAACAAAGCTTCGATTTACTGCTGGGTTTGCCGCTGGCCTTCCAGAAGTTGTGCGAGCGCCGGTGTCACTTGATCGGAGATCATGGAGGTAGCCTGTTGCTCGAGCTGCAAGTTCTCCTAACCGGCCAGGGCAGTATTTTTCTTACCCATCTTCGGTGGCATGTTGATCAGTCAAGAAATTAGTTGGTGAAAAACTTATCGTTTCCCACAGACGGCGCCAAACTGATGATGCCAAAATTTGGATAAGAAGAAATATACAAAAGAGATAGATGAACACAATGAGGTTTGTATGTGGTTCGGCCCCTATTAACGAGGTGACCTACGTCCACGAGTGCGTCGGAGCACTTCACTAGCAGATCACTGGCAGGCCTGGTGAGCCAACAATTGGGCGGCAGTCCCAGTCAAACCGACCGAGTATATGCGTATGAGTGTGTATAAACTGCTATTCTCTTGGTTCAGAATGCCCCCCCCCCCATAGTGGGGAGTAGGCGGTCTCTTTTATAGATGCAAAAGACCCCCTGTACATGGTAAGTTTTGCAGATTAAGAAGCCTAATCTAATTACAGTTATCTTGCATGAATTTGGGGGAGTTTCCTAAGAGGTTTAGGAAATGACTATATTTATTCCTTCAATCTTCTAACCGGATTAGGAGACTGATCAAAAACTTGTTGGTCAAGATGGATTCGCGGAATGCCGCCCTATGCGCCCCATACCGAGCAGTTGTAGCGAGCAAGCTCGAGATCACAGAATTGTGGGCGCCTTCGACGGAGTGCTCGAGGATCCTCTGATGATATGCCGACTTGACTCCATGACCTGATAATTTTGGACATATCAGTAAGGATTCCTTCCATCACGCTTCTAGTAGGATAGGATGCCTAGAATCCTTCCCAAACCCAACTCATTTCCTTCCTTATCAAGATTGAATCAATCCCGAAATTCATGGGATTTATCTTCCATATCCATTTGGATCAGATCAAGTTGATTACCAAATGTACTCTTCCCCTTAAATTTAGGATATCTACTTCCTAAACAGATAAAGAATGAGCTACAAGCTTCATCAGTTAGTTTCTGCTCCTTTTTTATCATCGGGCTTCTTCCTCATCACCAATTTGCCAAGCCTTCTCTTCATATTAAAATGTTTGAGCCCGATGACGCCTATGTGTGTGCCTCTGATCCATCGGGCTTGAATTCTGAAAAGCTGCTTGATATTCCTCCCAAATATAGTGCCCAATGACTTTATATATTTCCTACTCACTCCCTTTCTCTCAAGGTTGGGCTCTATGCCTTAGCCAATTCTAAGCCACATGATGGCTTACTAATTGAGCCCGACCCACCTTCACAATCCTTTGGCCTACAAACCAAACATATCACGGGGCGAACATATCCAAGCCCATTCCACCCCTTTCATTCGGTCTTGAAAACCTTTGGCCATTTTTGGGTACAAACAATTGCCCCCGAAAATGTCATATTAAACATTTCACCTTGATTGATGTGACATTTTAAATTTCAAAAATGACACATAGCCATCATGCAAAGATTGGTAGTTCTTGAGAATCCCACTAGTCACGCCACATTAAATGCCCAACATATATAATGTTGGGAGTTTGTGCAAACTCCTCACTTTCCCAATTCATATTCACCTTCCTCTTTCTCTCTATAGAAAATCGAACCAAAGGCTCTTCTCCTTTTCCAACTCCAGCGACTTTTTCCCACCACTAACCATAGCATTAACCCCTAAAATTGCTCCAGTGGCCTCGTCTAAAGCTAGAAAGCAAAAGGCTTTACTGGACGCACCACTACCACAGAACCGATGCAGTGAAATCAAGCAACCACCGAAGACTATGCCTCTACCATTTCCATAGATGTCTTCACCTCTTACAGCACCACTGATGGTACTCCGGTGGTCCCTGGCTTAGGACTGGCATTCTATGGCAACCTTCCTACAACCTTCAACCAATACTTTCTCCATGTAGCCAACGAACCCTTCCTTAAACTTCCCTTGTGCTGGGACAAGGTCTGGTCGGTACCCATCCGATTTGGGCTTGCACACGCACCTGATTGCGACAAGTGGCTGATAAGCGTTTTGGCCTCTAAGGCCGAACTCTAGAAATAAACAGGCATCCACAATGCCATCATGCTTAGTCGGTCCCAAATTGAGGTAGACTGATCACTCCTCTTCTCTACCCTTCTGTTCTGGTCACAATCCTGCAACGAGTTTATGTTTCGTTGTGGGCTGATGGGTTAACCGTAAAGGATGTTAGCCACCTTCTCGGGCTGTATCCCCACGAATAGGAAATCAGACCATGTCTGAATATGGGAGCGACCAGCTTTTCTTACCCTCAAAGCGAATCCATAAAGGATGGGGTTGTCTTCCATAAACCTATCAATACCTACTAGCCTTTCCTTACTACCTGCATCAGTGAGGATGGGATTGCGGTGACCGACGCCGAGCATACCGCCTTCCTTATCTACTGGTTAAATAGGTATCTATTTTTTTTCAGCCAGCCAAGCTATTACTAGAGAGTACACCACTCTGGTTTTTGCCCTTGATACTGGCCATCGCTTGGCCTTAGCCACTCTTGTTTGGGCACACCTAGTCAGAGGTGTGGTAGATTTTATTGATATGGGCTTCAATTCTGGAGGGAGCCCGATTTGGATTCTGCAGCTTTGGCTTTAATCTTACTTCCCAGAGCGTCGGCCAACTGCCCGAGAGTTAGCTGAGGTTCCCATTTTTGCCCTTTTTTTTGTAGACATTCCTCCTGCCACTCACTCATTCGAGGAGTGCTTTACCTTTTTCTATGAAGGCTGATCAGTTCGGGCTCCTTCCTTCTTTAGCCCCTTTTCACTTCAGACCGTTCTTACAACTTTCTAAAAATCCTTCCAACTGGGGCCCAGGCACCCAAATTACTTATAATGAGGTGTTCTCCAACTATCTGGTAACCAGAGGCATCATTTATAGCCCAACCATCCCTCCTAACAACAAGTGTGGGGTGGAATTCTACTTTTTCCCTCTCTTTGCCCGTCAATTTGGGCTAACTCAGCTAGTGCCCCTTCCCTTGCTATCACCCTTAATTAAGAATGGGTAGAACAAGGCCTACTCATGAATGACGAGCAAATCAAGAAAATAGAAGAACGGGCCGAAAAACTTAAAACAACCTTCACCTTCAAACCCTATCACCATTGGCTGATAGCTTCCAAAGAATTCAACAGGTGGTGGGCCAATCGGCCAGCACTAATCTTTAAAGACACTGCGACTGAGATGGTTTTGTGATTCATAACTACGTCGGCCACTAAAGCCAATGAACCTTCCACAGACCCTATGGCTTTCCGCAAAAAACAACAGGCTAAGAGGCCAGCCATAATAAAGGCCACAGACTATGGTCTCCTAGCCAAGAAGAAGAAAATGGTCTCAACTAGCCAGGTATAACTTTGTCTTTTGAAAACCATTGTATTTCACTTTAGCTTTTAACCTAACAACTCTCATTTCATTTCAGTTGGTGGATAAGGGCTCTGAAAAAGAAGTGCCACCAGCTGAC
This sequence comes from Hydrangea macrophylla, assembly GCA_033977485.1. Taxonomy (NCBI): domain Eukaryota; kingdom Viridiplantae; phylum Streptophyta; class Magnoliopsida; order Cornales; family Hydrangeaceae; genus Hydrangea; species Hydrangea macrophylla. Next base: position 87,523,087 of record CM066994.1, read on the forward strand.
CCTATCAATCAGCCAGCATCCGTTCAACCACAAGTTGTGCTTCCCCTTCTTCAAGTCCCTGCCACGTTTGAACGGGCTAAGGCCAGTCTTAAAAAATGGCGAAGAAAGGCCCGATCCCTCTATTGAGGGACAAAATGCTAATCCTACTAGTGAGCCCGAGACTGAATAGATGATCATTTCCTCAAGCAACGAGGATGCACCAGAGGACACCGGTATGGACGATGAAGTTAACCAGATGGTGAACGTGGCCTTGGACTGGGCTAAAGTTGAATATACAGGCACTACGGAGGAGATGGTAGACACTCGCAATACGGGTGCCACGGAAGAGACGGCTGATAATTGAAAACCAGCCACCATCGGTAGAGCCCTCCTTTGTTGAAGAAAACATTCTGCTTGTTGCAGACACTAATCCTGAAGCTCCATCAGAGGTAGCTGTTAATCCTACTCTAGATTTTGTGGACTCACCTCTAGCTCCAGCTCCAGTCCAACAGTCGGACACCGTGGTCGCTGCTTCCTCTTCCTTAGCACCTATCTCTCAAGGATGCTCATGTTGGGATTGTGCCCTCAAACTATTACTGTATGCATGAGACATTATAGACACCCCATTTTTTCGGCTATCAGATTTAGGATACCTATAGCTTGGTGGTTCACAATGATCGAAAAGACTCAAAAAGGACTCATGGAAGTTAGTTCTATCCCTTAAAATGCTCAGAAAGTGGTACAAATGACCAAAATGCCCCTAAAAGCCCGAACACTCCCAAATTTGGACCGAGGGTTCTGAAAACATGCTACATCATAAAAAGTACTAAAAAATGAGTTTTCAAGTAAAATCAGAAGAAATCGTCAGCTCCCAGAGACCCCCAGAAGTCCCGGAAGTTCCCAGAAAGTCCCCATTGACCGGTTTGACCAAGGTTTGACCAAGTTTGACCAGGGTTTGACCAAAATCATCCAAATTTGCCGAAAAGTTTTGGGATCATTCTAGATCATGAGAAAAGTATTAAAATGAGTTAAAAAGAAAAATCGGACAAAAACGTCAACTCCTGGGAGCTCCCAGAGGTTCCCAGAACTTCTTGGAGGTCCCTGGTTTGACCAGTTTGACCAAAAGTTGACTTTAAACCCAGAGCACCGTATCATTTTTCAAATATTTTTCATGGATACTAGAGGTCAATAGCTTTCCAACGGTATATCGCACATAATTTCTGGATTTAAAATAAATTTATTATGAATTTCCGAAGGTGAAAAATACGATCAAATCAACTTTTATCATGAATACCACAAAACTTTTCAAAGTGACCTATCTCCAAACTATTTTCTATAGAATATAGACTCCATTACCTTTCCAATGGTATATCACAAGCGCAGTTTGGAGTTCATATACATTTTCTGTGAATTATGGACGAAATAGGACCTTTTAGCAAATGCCGGAACCTCTGGGGGCCTAAAAAGAATTATCCGGACGAATGAGGAGCAGTGTCGCAGCAGCACTGGCCCACTGGCACCGCGGTATAGGCCCAATACTACCGCAACACTCTCCCCCAGATTGGTCTATTTTTGTAATTTCTTTTGGGGGTTTAAATGGATTAATTAGATACCAAAACGACGTAGTTCTATGTTCACAGATGTTTGGGACCAATGGGAGTACTTCTAAAACCCCAAAACCATCACAAATTGGCCTATATTAACCCCCCTTGACTTCTCATTTTGGGGGGTGTCAAATGCAAGCTTTGAAAAGTTTTAGAAGAAAGTTGTAGAGATAAGGTTAGAGTAGGGAGAAAAGAAGCTTCCTTCTTTGATTTCCAAATAAGAGAGTGAGTTTAAACTTTGTTTTTACTTCATTACTTCCATTTACTTCATATTCAATACACCCAACCAACATTTTAGTGAGCATTTAAGAGAGAGGAAGCTACTTCCATGTCCAATGTCACCACATATGAGTGAAACACCAAGCTACAAGTCCAATACATCATTGAATATCATGTATTGATTGTTTATATACTTGTTTGCTTACTTTGATGTTCATCTCCTCTTATCTCATTTCTTTTTTCTTTTTCTTGTTTACTTACTAGTTCATCATCATCTAGATGAGGAAATGAAGTTTGAGGTGAGTGAATCCTTATGGATTACTAAATCTTGACCTCAAAACATGTTTGATAGATGATGGTTACAACCTCAATACATCCCCATGTATTCTTGAGGTTATTTCCAAAATAAAACAATGTCTCCAACAATCTTGGAGGTTCTTGATATGAGTTCAAATGTTGATATTTCAAGTGGTCATAATCTCTATTTAAGTGCTGAAAATATACTTTCAAAACTCCTATTTCAAAACCTCTCTAAAACCCCAATATTGGGATTCCACGAAATAAATCTTATTTCTCTAAAAAAAAATCATCAAAACAGTGAGCTGTTTGATTCAAAGAATTATTCTGAGTTCAATACTCAAGGTATGGATGCAAGACCACTTGAAAAATTTTCCTAATTCATTATAGAACACCCACGATTTTTGGCTTGACTTGAAAGCACTTGAAAGGGGTCCATTTTTGTCCAAACATTCCTTCCAAATATTCTGTCTTTACTGTCACAGCAGCTTGGTTGATTTTCAACTTGTTTTCTGGAAAACTTTTCCAAAAAGAGTGGTCCCAACTTATTTTTCCCTTAAACTTCAATGGTTGAAGAAACATTCTGTATAATATGGGCCTCTAGATGTTTTTTATTCATTTTATAATATGTTTCAACATTTCAGTCGACAGTACGGACTCTGTTTCTGAATAACCTCTATTTTTAATATGATTTCTCTCAATCTGTAATAGTTATTGAGGATTGGCTTTTTGATTTGTGTTCTAAACACACTAAGGATGATCGCCATAAAAAATCATGCATTGAAAACATTCTTAACTCTACTTTGGATTTTCCACAAGATCAAGTCACTATTCTATCCACTATTCACAGCAAGTATACTTTTACTTCCATCCTTTGATTTGATGTTCATATGCCTTCCAAATTAGTTCATCTCTTAGGAAGTAATTCACACTACATTTGTACATATTCTATGATGATTTCCTTCATGCATTCATGCATATTTTAGACTTCTAAGTCACTTTAGAAAGCCCATGTACACAAACACACTACAACCTTTGCACATTCTAGGATCATATATTGCATTCATGCAAGATTTGGGGCTTTTGTGACCCCTAATCTAAGAGGATTATAAGAAATGAACTTGATCACACATCCATGCTTCCCCTCGATCTAATTGTCCTTTCTCGTCCGTCCCGGGGATTGAGAGATCTTCTTTTCTCGAAGATTAACATGCATCATACTAGCTTGCTAAGCATATTTTGATTTCTTTTTATTTATTTGTTTCAAGAACAATCCATGTCCCCTTTAGATTAGGAGAACTTAATTACTTGGTATGTGATTAGACGATTTTTTCTAGGTTCTTTTGTGTGATCTTTCACCTTTGCATTGTGTGATATTTGGCTTAGATCTTAAGAAAGATATCTTATCTTCTGATCTTCCATTTCAAGATTCTTATGCAATGTAGTATACTATCATAGTATTAATTGTCGAACCAAACATAGTATAAGATGATTATTCGGATGCTAATTGAGGCCCGTCAAAAGACAGGGCGAGTTGAGGGTGTTTTAGTCGTGACAAAGGCTCATTCCTCTCTCGTACCAAAACCCCGAGCCAAGCTCTTTGGTTATGAAGGGCCAGTGCCCTTTATCCATTTGGGTGAGTCAAAATTAGGTTTCTTGGTTCCTTAAAGACCAAGTAGTGACTCTGTATCTGTTTTCAACAGACCTTCTTTTCATCAAATCAACATTTTCCTTTCAAAACGATTTCAAAACAAACAGAAAGGAAAGCGGAATTCCGCGTATCCACAATTTGGCGACTCTGCTAGAGATATTTATTTTCAAAACAAAACAATACAGAGGTTAGACTCATAAGAAGCATCCTTAAAATCATCTTTTTACTGTGTCTGGTTCACCGCATTGCACTCTTGCATTTTCCCCCTCCGACTGTGTCTGAAATGCGACGCTGACATTGTTCAGGTCTTGCTGTGCTAGGGCATAAGTCACCGTTGATACTGTACATTCCAAGGTATATCAAAAAGAGTAAAAACCTCTATACTGTCTCTTTAACGGTACATTGGAACTCTCGTCAATGGACCCTCTTTGACTAAACCCAGCCTTTGCATATAGTTGTAGAACCTTTTATAGGACTGTTCATTTATCTTTTCAGATAGGACAATGTGATACAACTGCTGTATGCCCTGACGGGATTACCTGATCGGCGTAGACGCTTATGTGGCATGAGGCAGGACCTCTTTCTTATGATTCCCAAGGCAATCACTCACATGTGATCACATTGAGTTGACCTTCCTAGGCACCATGACAAGGATGTCCGCTCTATGCTCACAAAGATATACACCACAAACCTTGTTTATCGGTCCTAAGACATCGGAGTATGAAAACTTGCTAGACAGTATGATCACCATCATCACATGCTCCTGTAAAAAAAAATACATATTTCTCCCAGAAACTCTGTCCAGATATCCCAGATATAACCATATTAACTAGTTTCTCCAAAAAAACTCTGTTCAGATATCCTAGATATAATCATATTAACCAGTTTCTCCCAGAAACTCTGTTTAGATATCCCAGATATAACCATATTAACCAGTTTCTCCCAGAAACTCTGTCCAAAAATCCCAGATATAACCATATTAGCCAGTTTCTCTCAGAAACTCGGTCCAAACCAACCAGAAATGCCCAGATATACCAGTTTCTCTCCAAAGCTCTGTCTAAACCAACCAGAAATGCCCAGTCTCTCCTAGAAACCTTCATAAAACTCTGGAAACCCCTATTATCCCTTGGTGATCATACTGGAAAACAAAGTTAGCACACTTTATATGGTTAGGACCTTATTTGTTTAAACTGCTATCTATTAGAAATAGGAGCATCATATAGATTAGGGCTTACATCCGCGTGCTTGTCTCACATGCATGCACCATTTCTATCGTTTTGCACGCACTATCTCGGTCAGTCTTGCATAAGTCAGTCCACGTCTATTAACATCACTGTCATTGTCCATCTAAAGTCCTCACTGTCAGAATCTGATACAAATCCTCTCGAATCTGTAGGGTCACTATAAATTCTCAAAGTTAGCAACTGGGATCTTCGTCCTGGACCAGAAATTCAAATAATCATTTGGTCAGAATCAGCCCGCCGAATTATTTCCACATGAATCAAGAAGAGCTAGAAAATAAGGTCACCGAATTGGGAGCCACCATAAGCCAGCAATCCGACAGCCTGGCCCAGGTCCTGAAGTTTATGGAAGAACTGAAATAGCAACGGCAGTAGTGTCCCCCTGAGTTCCCACCACCACCACCATTTGGATTCGTACCGCATCCCGAGAATAATGGAGAAGAAGACTGGTTTTAAGGGGCCCCACCACCGACATATGAGAAAAGTTCTAAGAGAAAATGGACAAAGTCGATAAGTTGGAAAGCATATTGAGGAAGAGTAAAGGGGTTGATGATTACATGCTAGACCTGGAAGGACTTTTCGAGCCTGTTAAGCTGAAGTTGTCAGAAAACTTCAAGATGCCTGCCATTGACCGTTTTGATGGAACCGGGAATCCAAAAAGTCACGTAAAACTATGTATGAACATTTTTCAATCAATGGACTGCATTCATGAGCAGATTGCAATGCTGTTCCCACAAACTCTCGCGAAGTCTGCACTGTCATGGTTCCTTACCTTGGAAGCTTCTAAAACTCAAGCATGGGAAGATATTGTTTGGGTGTTCATGGACCACTATTCCTATAACCAAGAACTTGATGTTACTATCAGGGATTTAAAAACAACTCGACAAAATAACAATGAATCTTTCGCTGCATTTTTGAGCAAATGGAGGAATAAAGTAGCCCAAATGACCCACTGGCCGATTGAAAAGGAACATGTAAGGATGCTAATCCGGAATCTGCAACCGCTTTACCATGAGAAGTTGTTTTACCAGTCCATCTCCACCATTGAGGAATTGTTTGAAGTTGGAACTTGAATCAAAGACGCCATAAGGGAGGGAAAGATAAAAAAAGAAGAGTCTCCGAGTCAGTCAAAAAGGCCCAACTACTTCCGCAACCCTCCGGATGTTAATGCCATTAGTAGTCAACCTATGGCTAACCCTCCTAGGCTGTACCAACCTCCCAACCAAGCAAACTCCCCTAGACTCCCTTTCCCGAGGAAGCCTCCTTATAACTTCTCCAAATTGGAAATCCCCCTTTCCTCAGCCTTAGACCGCCTCATCAAAAAGGGCCACCTCCAACTCCTTCTGCCTCGAAATGCCCCGCTACCACCCAATTGTGATATGTCCAAAAGATGCACCTACCACCAAGCCCCTGGTCACCACACTGATGATTTCATGCGCCTTTATCATGATATCCAAGACCTCATTGACCAGAATATCATTGAGCCCCCTCCTAAGCAGCCTCATGTCACCCAAAATCCCCTACCAAACCACCAAAATATCAGCCTCATTGAATATGACCCCACTACTTTCGATCCTTCTACTCTCATAATCCCCATAGGACTTCCCTTAGCTCGCATTGACATCCCGGATTTTGTGGGAATTCATCTGATCGAAGGAGGGGATGATGAGTGGCAGCAACAACTATCTGATGAATAAGATCTATGATCAAGTACATTCATGAGAAGGAGGTGAAAATCATCCTCGGCAATAGTTGGGGTAATAAAGCCTTTCCAAGCTATGCTCCCATCTTTAAAATCCAAATACCTGAGCTAGAAGAAGGAGAAATCGGAGGATTCTTCATGGAAGAGGTCCACATGATTAGTGTTGGAGATAGGTTCCCTAAAATCCACTTTGCAGTCGTCAACATCATCCGTAAGATGAACTACTTTCCTAGAATGGGATTGGGCCGACGCCAACAAGGGATTCGCAAGTTCCCTCAAATCAAAGGACAAAAAGGCACTTTTGGATTGGGGTACAAGCCCACCAAAGAGGACATCAAGCTACAAAAGCCATGGAAAAAGAGAGTGAGGAGTCTCCCACCATACCGCAAGACCTTGAACGGGCAATTCATCAAAGAAGGGGATGACTTCCCTTACTTTGGGTTCCCTGAACCTTGGATCCATCAGGCCACTGGAAAAAGGCACCCTGGGCTTGAAATCTTCGCTGACTGCGAAAGGCCCCCTATCAAGATCCATTCTATCCAGAAGAAGCTGTCAAAACCCCAGAAGAAGATTGGTTGAAATACCTGGACACCGAAGCTATCAAGAAAATGTGGGAAGAATTTGCTGAGGAAAAGGAAGGAAAGAGGGCCAAGAGCCAAGATGATCAGATCATGCCAACTGAGGCGGGTCTGAGCAACCAGGCTGTAGAGTCATCTGTTTGTGTCTCCCAATTCCCTGTTCCCACGAAGTCTGTACTTCCAATTATCGAGTCTGTACCAGAGTCGGTTGCTGTAAGCCCACCACTGTCTAATGTAATCACTCCACCTGTCATGAATGAAATGAAAGACAATTCTGCTTACTCCTATGTGTCTAATACTTGTGAATGCACGGATCCCTCCGAGGATCTCCTAATCAAACTTAAGAAACTAATTGAAAAACCACATACTTATAAAATAATCGAAGATACTTTATCAATTAACCTAGGTGAAAAAGGTAATCCACAAATTATGCAAATCGGCTCAACACTTAATAAAGAAGAAAAAGAAAAACTGACTCTTTTGCTAAAAGAATTCAAAGATGTTTTTGCTTGGTCTTACGAGGACATGCCTGGGGTCGACCCCAACATCGTCCAACATCATATTCCCCTCCTACTTGATTCTAAACCCGTCAAGCAAAAACTTAGGTGCATGAGACCACAATGGGCACTCAAGGTCAAAGAAGAGGTAGAAAAGCAGTTCAAGGCAGGGTTCATCATTGTTACCAAGTATCCAGAATGGATCGCCAACATCATGCCAATCTCCAAGAAGGATGGAAAAGTTCGCGTGTGCGTCGACTTCCATAATCTAAACAAAGCAAGTCCAAAGGATGACTTCCCGCTGCCTCACATTGATATTTTGGTAGATAACACCGTCGAACACAAACTATTGTCATTCATGGATGGTTTCTCGGGACATAACCAGATTCTAATAGCTCCAGAAGATCGGGAAAATATGACATTCACCATACCATGGGGGACCTACTGTTACAGGGAAATGCCTTTCGGACTCAAAAATGCTGGGGCAACTTACCAAAGAGCTGCCACAACTCTGTTGCATGATATAATTCACAAGGAGGTAGAAGTGTATGTATATGATATGATCGTAAAATCCAGAGATAGAAAGGGACACTTGGAGGCCTTGGAGAAGTTCTTCGAAAGATTGTACAGGTACAAGATGAGGCTGAATCTGAAGAAATGCACTTTTGGTGTGACCTCTGCGAAGCTCCTAGGTTTTCTCATTACATAAAGAGGGATAGAGGTCGATCCCTCCAAAATCAAAGCAATTTTAGAAATGGCACCGCCTCAAAATGAGAAAGAAGTACGGGGGTTCCTTGGGAGAATCCAATTCATCAGTCGTTTCATCTCCAAGCTCATAACCACACGTGATCCCTTGTTCCAACTGCTAAAGAAAGGAGAGAAGTTCCAATGGGATGACCAATGCCAATTCGCCTTCGACAAAATAAAAACCTACCTCCAAAAACCACCCGTCCTTTCACCGCCCACCCCTCATAAGCGTTTGCTTCTTTACCTATCTGTCTCCGAGAATGCCATGGCATGCATGGTAGCTCAAGAAGGAGAAGAAAGTCACTCCGAAAAAGCCATATATTACCTTAGCAAGAGGATGACTGGGTATGACCTCAACTACTCTACCCTCAAAAAAACATGTTGGGCTTTGGTTTGGTGCACTCGTCGATTGAGGCACTACATGCTAGCCTTCCTGATTGTGCTCATATCCCGCATGGATCCTCTAAAGTACCTCCTCGAAAAACCCGCCCTGATCGGTCATATATCCCGTTGGTTACTTCTATTATCCGAATTTGATATCAAGTACGTTACAAGCAAATCGGTAAAAGGGAGAACCACAGCTGAATATCTTGCTGAACACGCCATTGATTCTGAAGAAAATGGAGATTTTCTATTCCTGGAATAGAATATCATGGAAATCAAAGAAGAGCAGTGGAAGTTGTACTTTGATGGGGTAGCCAACTTGAAAGGCTACGGAATAGGAATGATCCTAGTATCACCAAATGGGGACCACACCCCACTGGCAGTCAAGCTCAGTTATAACTCCACCAACAATACTGCTGAATACGAGGCATGCATTCTGGGGATGGAAGCAGCCATAGAACTAAGAGTTCAAAAGTTGGATGTCTTTGGAGATTCAAACCTCATTATATCTCAAGCTAGAGGAAAATGAAAGTGAAAGAAGAAATGTTGAAGCCCTATCATGATCATCTCGATGGACTCAAGAGACAATTCAAGAACATAACATTCTTCTACTTACCTAGGGAAGAGAACCTGGTAGCAGATTCATTGGCTACCTTAGCCTCCATGATCAAAATTCTCGTGAGAGTCAGGATGATGCCTTTGGTAATTGAGCAAAGATACGAACCTTCATTCAACATAGCCGCTGCGATCGAAGAAGAAGATAACGAAATACCATGGTACCAAGATGTTTGGGACTTCATAGAAAAGGGAGTGTATCCCCTAGAATCTTCCAGGAAAGACAAAAGAGCAATTCGAAGGTTCGCAGCACAGTTCATCATTTGCGGGGAAAAATTGTTGAAGAAAGGGTACAATGGTTACAGTCTAGCTTGCTTGTTCGGAAATTGCGCTAGAAGAATGATGGAAGAAATACACAAAAGGGTGTGCAGTCCATACATGAATGGTCACATGCTAGCCAAAAAGATTATAAGACAAGGGTACTACTGGACGACATTGGAGAAAGATTGTTGTGAATACGTGAGAAGGTGCCACAAGTACCAGATCCACGCAAACGTGATGCATGTACCACCATCTCTGCTCTATAGTATGACCTCCCCATGGCCGTTCTCAACTTGGGGAATCGATATCATCGGTGAAATTGTTCCAAAGGCCTCAAACAGAAATCAATACATTTTGGTGGCCATCGACTACTTTACAAAGTGGGTAGAAGCTGTATCTTACACCAAGTTAGGGGCTAAGGAAGTGGCCAAGTTCATCAAGAAGAACCTCATCTGTCGCTATGGAGTCCCCCACGAGATCATTTCAGATAATGGTAGTCATTTCAAAGCAGAGGCCAGGGATCTGTTTGAGGAATACAAAATCACCTATCATAAGTCATCACTGTACAGACCTCAAACCAATGGGGCGGTTGAAGCCGCAAACAAGAATGTCAAGGCCATACTGCAGAAATTGGCTGATACCTACAAAGACTGGCACGAAAAGCTACCGTTCGCACTTTAGGGATACAAAACATCGATAAGGACGTCTACAGGAGCGACTCCTTACTCACTGGTATATGGGATGGAAGCAGTACTTCCGGTTGAAATAGAATTACCTTCCCTACGAGTGATGGTGGAATGTGAAATTTTAGAATCTGATTGGTTAAGAGAAAGATACGAAGAGTTGGCTCTCATAGATGAAAAGCGCCTAGCCACGATCGACCATGTCCTAATCTATCAAAAGAGGATAGCCCGTGCTTTCAACAAAAGGGTTCATCCGAGGAAAATTGTCAAGGGTGGCCTTATTCTTAAGGAACTCCGAGCCCCGATCTTTGATCCATGTGGAAAGTTTAAACCCAAATGGGTCGGCCCTTATATCGTCAAGGCCAACCTTTCTGGAGGAGCGACCTACCTCATGGACCTCGATGGTGTCGAATTCAAAGAACCAATCAACATGGATCGCCTAAAAAAGTACTATGCTTGACCATTCCCCAAACTTCTTTCAAAGCCTTGCCCTGAACTGCGCTCGTCCTGATTCCCACTCGGGGATACATAGGCAACCACATCGGTTCGATCGTCCCACCCACCAGAAAACAAACCTCTTCTTTACTACCTTGGCCCGAACTACTTTGGACCTGATCCCCGTTCGGGGGTACATAGGTAGACTTTCAAAAAGAAAAGAAGGGTGGCTCACTAGGTCAAAAATTCGAAAGGATGCCTAGGCAAAAATTAGAGCTAAATCCAAAGTAAGCAATAATAAAAGAGAGAAAAGAGCTCACTAGGTCATTCCACTAGTGCCTAGACAAAAATTATGAGCATGGTCCCTACTATAACCCGGAAACCGCCCTTCACACTAGGGGCAAACTTCGGCCACCTGCCTCGTTTGCCTAAATCTCTTTACACTAGGGGCAAACTTCGGTCACCTACCTCGTTTGCCACGCAACCACCCATATCCCAAGCAAGGGGCAAACTTCGGCTACCCGCCTCGTTTGCCTCTAATTGTCCTAGCATGCCCAAACAAGTACCAAAAGCAAACATCTGATCAAAATCATACTGCAAATATTTTCAGAAAGCCAAATGCATAAAATAAGGTTCTCTAAGTAACGAAGGTTCGCCGATAAAAAAACTTCGAATAATACATAAGCAGGGGTAAATGAAAACAAAAGAAGTTTTTTCAGAAAGTAGTCACAAATATCAAAGACACATGAAAGAAAGAAGCAGAATCAGTTAAGTCTGGTTTTATTTTTGTGTCTTTTATTTCTTCAAAGGTCTTTAGAAGTAGGCTTTTACTCGACAGGCCCATCCACTGATGAAAGCAGCAATAGTAACAGCTCTGACTCTAGAAGCAAAGACCCTCTCAGTAAACCTCTGGGGGACCTCCTGAACCCGCGCATACTGTCTGGCCAATCGACGAAGATGATAGAAAGAAGTCTCTCTCAAACCCATTAGCCACACTCTTTGGTAATCCCCGAGGCTAGTGGTCACAACATGGAGGCCCCAACGCCCCACAATCTAGCAAATGTCAGCCTCAGATAAAGCACCCATCATACTAACCCAATCGGCAGAAGTGTAATGAGAATGAAGCATAGCCCTGCATAAGTAAACTGGCGGCACACTACTAGTCCATAACTGAAGGCACTCGTAGAGCCAAGCCTGTAAAACCAAAGGCGCCCCGAAAAGAAGAAAAGTTCCTTAGTTAAAAGTACGATACAAACCATTCAGAGTTTCAGCTAGAACCATAGCCATGGGGTTCCTACCCCCCTTCAGTCCGAGGCACACATGCACCAAGTCGCTAGAAGTACTCAAAAATAAGAAGTGCGAAGTCATGCACAAAATCATAGCGGCCCCACGGGTAGCGTCGTATACGTTGGGATCTCCAGGATCAGCGTAACAGGAAATAACAGAAACCGATGTTGAGAACTTCACCTTGAATCAGTCGACGAGAGGCAGCGTTTGAACAGTTTAGGAATTCAGCCAAGCCGTGTATGGGACTGGGAGTATTGGCAAGAGGAAGGATCAAGTCCGAATCCGGATCAAAGCTAAGGATATCACAGAATTCCTCGAACATTGGACACATCTCCAAGCCGTTGAAACTGAAAACGTGGTTTACCGGGTCCCAGTGGGCAATAGCAGCATGCAAGAACTCAGTGTTCAGAGCCACGTGATGAAGAGAGAATAGCTCAGTCAAGCCGTAGCTAAAAAGGTTGATCCATTCCACACCATCCCTGATGTTTAGCCAAGCCGTGAGTTGAGCAGGATCATACAATGCCATATTTTCTGTCGCGGCTCTAGCAAAATTCAAAATTTCGGTAGCATCTCCCTATTTCACGGACTATCCCACCTGCAAGGAAAACACACTCACTATTACAAAGGTGCTCATCATAGTAACATCAACAGTCACAGAATCACAGTGCACATATATCGTCACATGATCACCAACCAAAACAAGCACACAATCGCTCCTTCAAACCGGAAGCTATCCGGCTCAAAAGGCAAAACATCATAAAACTCTGTCGAAGGTGACACATCATCCTACACATTGTCCATAATTCACTAGTATAACCCAATTGAAGACATGAAATGGAGACAAAACAAAATCCCTGCTTAGGAGGCCTCAGTCCTCCTATTTTTCATCCTCTGTCGGACCACCCGGGGTATACATCGGCGATGGCCTCCTCCTGCCACCCCTGCACCGAGGCCTAGATCTAGACGAACCAGCACCGCCGCCATGACACTACACACATAAATAAAAATGGTCAACCGTGAAATAAAAAAAAGTACAGAACAGAGTTGAGTCAGGAGCTTACCACGGACGCCATCTAGCTAGTGGCAAACTGCCGCATGCCATCCATCTGCCAAAGGGTAAAATCTAGGGTTAGAACCTCATAACCTTAAGGAGCACAAAATTAGAGACATACCCGGTGGTCTCATATAAGGACCAAGGATCATAAGCTAGCCGCCAAGGCGTTATCCTCCTCAACTTAACTCCAAGGAACATTGAGGATGCCCACTGGTTGAGTAGGATACCTACATGTGACTCGTGGCACCTCTATAACCTAGGGGGAAACATCGGCACCTAGAACATTGACAGTCTAATCCCAAGGAGGGATAGGGTCGAAAGCCGAAGGAGCCTGTCTTCTACACATCTCGTGAAAATGTAGGCACAAAACAAGTTAGGGAAAAGATGAGTCAAAAACATGAGTGACGAATAGAGACAAAAGCGTAAAAAGACTTACATCCAGGAGTGGCAAGTTCAGCATCAGGAAGCGGCTACGGTATGTCTCATAGCCAATCTCGGAGTGGATGTGATCCCAAACATCAGCGCCAGCTAAGGCTGCTAACAAAGTGGCACCAGAAAGGTCACCAGCGTCCATCATAGGAGGATCATGAGGAACAAAATACCTCGGGCTACCGATCGCCTGCCGGGATACTCGCTCGCCAAGGTACCATTGCCTGCCCTCGGTACTCTTCATCAAGAGGCGACAAGAAGCAAGAGGCCTAACCGCCTATATCTCCTCAGGAGCCGCATAAGAAACACCGTCCTAAGGTGTCCAGTCAACACTGGTAACTGTCAGCTCATATAAGAAGTTCCTCAAAAGGACAATCCAATGGCCCCGCTCTTGACCCCGATGACATCTCTCTGCCACCTCAAGCCCCGAGGGAATAAAGGCACAGAAGCCATGCCATCCTCATCCTCACCCTCACCTGACTCATCAGTAAGGGTAGGGGCCAGCATCTTCAAGTACTCAAAACTCCAGATCTGCACAGGAAGGAAGTAAAAATCAGAAAGCAGAAACAAGAAAGGGCCAAAAGAAAAAGGAAAATTCACAGGACATACCTTCCAAACTCGCCAGAATCCTCTAGTGGATTTTTCGCCACCACGGGAGACCTTATCCATGTGCTTATAAAGGTGGGCCAGGGCAGCACCGCCCCAATCATAGGAAGGAATCTCGTTAATGGTTGCCAAACAAGTAAGGAGCCGCAGGCTCACCTGGTCTTTCCATGTAGCAAAAATTGAACAGCCAAGAACATACAGCAGAAAGGCCTGTAACAACTGCCGGTCATTCAAAGTGTGTCCCCCTCTTCCGTAGGCCCGATAATGCCAGCCATAGGGTAACCAGTGCCTCTCCAGATTAGGGGGAATAGCCCCAATCAGTATCTCGATAGCTTCAGGGTCAATCTCATAGAAGTAATCCAAGACTAGGCACTTCCCGCCAACCCTCAAGCTGGTAATCATCGAGAAGTCAAAAGGTGTCATCGTCATCTCGCCGAACGGAAGATGGAAGGTATTAGTCGTGTCCCACCACCTTTCAGCAAGAACATAGAAATGGGCCAAGTCATTGGTACTCTTTGAAACCAGACGTACGAAGCCGCAAAAACCTGCATCATCAACCATCTGCTTGACGGTGGACGACAGTTGGGTATACCACAAGAAAGCATGGACAAGGCTACTATGGCCCTTCAATGTCACTTCCGGCACCTACACATATCAAAAATGGCAACAACAAGCACAAAATCACTATTCACAGCCCGAATTCCAAACTTCACAAAATCAACATTTGAGCACAAATTGAACTTCTAATAATCTCTAGGTGCACACTACAACTCACAAAACTAGCACAATGCATAGGAATAGTCCTGAACTACCGAAAGTTTCACATACCTGACGAGCTAGAGCCACGACCAAAAGGTGACATTGAGGGTCGCGCAAAACCAACTCCGGAGGTTGACTCTCGGCCTTTACCCATTCCTTGGCCTTCTTGGACGACCTCCTTGAGCTTGAAGCCATGGATCTGCAAAAAAATAAAAATGGGAGCTCAACTTTCTTCTTGAAATTTTGAAAAAAGTAAAAATCCAATCAAAATTCAAATCATGGGGAAAGATTACTCACCGGAGCATGCACAACCTGCGTTTTGACGAATTTTGGCTCAAAAAACACTCAAAAATGGTCAAAAATGAGCTTAAAATGCTCAAAAACCCAAGATAGACATCCATGGAGTCCGGCCACCCAGTGCTACCGTGACACTATTCACTACGGGCCCCGCTTTGCTCTGTTTCAGCCCGTTATGACCCATTTCAGCCCATTTTTAACCCCGATTAGCCCCGGTGGCCCATTTTAGTTAAGATTTATGAGGTTTTATCCCCAGCAGATCCATGTTATCCCCAGCAGATTCAGTTAATCCTCCGAGGACAGAAACAGAAAAATATCAGCTTCCAAAGGCCCGAATCGGCTTTTTGGACTGACCATTGCAAAGATCTGATCAACCGTGAGAGATTTAGAGATGGGTCCTAGTTCCCAATCAAGAGACAGTTAAGAGAGATTCCCCGAGAGTTCTATATCATCCCCCGAGGTCAAAAACAGAAAGATATCAGCTCCCGAAGGCCCGAATCGGATTTTAGGACCAACCATTGCAAAGATCTGATCAACCGTGAGAGATTCAGAGATAGGTCCTGGTTCCTGATCAAGAAACAGTTAAGAGATATTCCCCAAGAGTTCTACTTCATCCCCCGAGGACAGAAATAGAAAGATATTGTCATGCCCCGACATAGGATAAATATGGAAAGCGTTTAATTTCCTTTATGGACCCGTAGGTTGCGATAGTTTGAAGGATCGATTCCATCCCAAACGTCGAACAACATAAAACCATAATAATCAGAGCAGAGCAATCAAGGCTTACAATATTTTTCTAACTTATTACATATTACAATACGGGGTCAACTAAGGCACAAGCCGCCTTAAAACAAAACAATAACTTAACATCTATTACAGTCATCCTTATTACAAAACAGTTCATAAACTAAAGCATAGGATAATGATAACAGTTCTATCTTCCAAAGCAGCCATTCTCAGTTAGCGTAATCATAATGTTTCGCTTGATCAAAACCTGAAAAGCCTGAACACGAATGTCCAGGGCGCATCAACGCCTTCAGCTTCAAGAAGCTGGTGAGTATTAAAAACATAACTTTGAATGTAAGACATACTCACTTACCATTATCCAATTCTCAATTAATTCAACAAGTTTACATTAAATAAAGAGTTCATTTTTAGAAAACAACCACAATATCATTTGAAAGCTTTAATTCACATATATGTAACCCTGTATGAAAAACAATGCACCATCTCATCTTACCGACTCTATTCTCTCGACAAACACAACAACCCACTATCTCACACCAATATCCTTGTAATACTCCAATAGCCACACTTTAGCACAGGGGTGCCAGGGAATGTCCAGTTTGCTTCACACTTTGGTCCGGGGTACCAGGGAGTGTCCAATGCCTCACACTTTAGTACCTAATCCGCCTCGCAAATACCGGAGGTAACCTCATGCAGTATCCAGACTCGGGTACCAGGGAGTGTCCATAGGCCACACTTTAGCACTACCATGGGTGCCAGGGAATGTCCAAGTTCGGCGTCACACACATTAACGCTACCATGGGCGTCAGAGAGTGTCCAGTTTTGCCACTGTCGCATTACAAAGATACTCTCACCGCAATCTCAACACGTCACACTTTGGTACATAATTACCGGGGAGTGTCCACAACACAAACTCAACCACACACTCTTTTCGACTCTGACTACCACACACCATGCATGTACAACTGACTCCATATGTATGTCATGAAACCTTTAAACAAAATTAAAATTCTAAATTATAGGAACAACGTACGTGCGGGGACTGTAAGTTATAATGCATCATTTCAATCGTCCAAACATAACCAAATAGGTTTCTGTTTTAGTAAATTTCCCAAACAGAGCTTTAAAAGTCCATGAAACATTACCCAAACAATTCCTTGACATGAAACAAGCAAAAACCAAAAACTGTCCAAAGTTGTGCGAGCGGGCCACTCGCGTGAGGGGTCGCTGGAGCGGGCTGCTTGCGCGGCATGCTCCATTTGTTTTTTATTATAAAAACTTTTCTATCTACCAGAATTCACACAGCTCGCGCGAGTCGCTCGCGCGGTCCGCTCTCGCGATTACCCCTTTTTCTGATTTTCTTTTATAAAACTTTTCTTTCTGCCAGAAACACAGCTCGTGCGCGCGGGCCGCTTGCGCGAGGGGTCACTCGCGCGGGCCTCTCGCGCGATGGCGCGAGCGAGTTAAGGCAGTAGCTTCATCTTCTTCGTTGGGACTGCCCTGTTTCAGTTTTCAAAACCCATTTTGACCCATTTTCAAATTTGAAAGTATATAGGACATGTAATATATGAATCTCTTCAGTTTTTCACAAGGATTATGAATACAAAATCAATTTTACATGAATCCAAACGTAGTTCACGAATTTTACAAAAAACTAAAAGATGACAAAACTTCAATCTTAATATACTTTCTCAATTGAGTAAATTAGACTCTAATACCTTAAACATGACATATATGATATGAAATCTTTCATATTTATCTAAGAAATCAGACTTTGGTTAAAGTTGAAAAATTATGAGTTTCAAGCTATGGAGTTCATACACAAATTCATCAATGGTGATTTACAAAATTAAACAAACACACAGTAAATAAGCATGTAGTACGTTCTGAGTGAGTTATAAATACCCACTGAGATTGATGGTGAAGAGTTGCTGAGAAAGAAATACAAATAAGAACTCCAATTGCACTTGGCTATGGAGAATTGAGAAGCTTTCTCTCTCTCTCTAAAAATTTTGTAGGAAAATCTCTGTGACCTCTCTAAACTCTCTCTCTTTCTAAAAATTCTAAAAGTTCTTATCTCTCTGAATACTCTCTAATTCTCTGTACATCTTCTAGGTTGTGTGTGTAATGAGATGGAGTGTGTGAATATATAGGAGTATAAGAACTTGGAGGCCAAGTTTAGTGATCTATACTCAACAAACTCACTTGTTCTCTAATTTGCTAAATCACAGCTTATGTGATATATGATTATTCATAGATGTAACTCAATCAGTTAATCAAGAGCCAAGTATAGGTGTATAGGGGGCAAGTTGAGTGGTTTGGGAACTCAGCTTATGGGCACAGACCAAATACACACCAAAATGCATTCCCAAACTAGGCATGATCAATCATTACTTTCCATAAATGGAATAAAGCATGTGTCACTTCATGATTGGTGGAGTATCCCATATTGTGAGAGATCATCGCAGCACTGACAGGTTGAACATGAACTAGTATTTTCGCGGTGCGGTGTTCACCACAAAAATACAAAAAATTCATTTTAATGTAACAAATGATTTTCTGGTTTTATAAAAATACTAATTGAGTCAAAAGCAAACATTTCCACCGTTTTGAAATACAGTTTTAAAATCCAACACAGGTATTACTAAAATTTTAAAATTACAGTTTGACCCCAACAAGAATTTTAAATGTGAAATATCACAAGAAATCATATTTCAAAACATGAGAATTGCAAATTTATATTAACACCAGGAATACAAATTAAATATGAAATGCAAATTTAAAATTAAATAAAATGCAGGTTGTTACAGATATCAGCACCCGAAGGCCTGAATCGGCTTTTTGGACTGACCATTGCAAAGATCTGATCAATCATGAGAGATTTAGAGATGGGTCCTGGTTCCCGATCAAGAAATAGTTAAGAGAGATTCCCCGAGAGTTCTTCATCATCCCCCTTGGACAGAAACAGAAAGATATTAGCTCCCGAAGGCCCGAATCGGCTTTTTGGACCGACCATTGCAAAGGTCTGATTAATCGCAAGAGATTCAGAGATGGGTCCTGGTTCCTGATCAAGAAATAGTTAAGAGAGATTCTCCGAGAGTCCTACACCATCCCCTGAGGACAGAAACAGAAAGATGTTAGCTCCCGGAGGCCCTAACCGGCTCTCTTGGATTGAGCACCGCAGGATCTGATCAACCGCCAGAGATTCAGAGGTGGGTCCTAGTCCCTGATCAAGAAATAGTTAAGAGAGATTCTTTGAGAGTCCTACACCATCCCCCGAGGACAGAAACAGAGAAATGTCAGCTCCCGAAGGCCCGAATCGGCTTTTCGGACTAACCACCGTAAGATTTGATCAACCACGAGAGATTCAAAAACGGATCCTGGTTCCCTATCAAGAAAGATTTCCGAAAGTCTCCCACTGTCCCCGGTAGAAAATAGCAGAAAATAGAATCGAGATCGGTTACCAAGATCGACCAGAACACCGCCCGTATCCCGATTCCCAGGACAAACGCTATCTATGCATGGCCCCGCGTCTTTTTGATTATCATGAGCTTTCTCACCTATCGGTTATCATCAAAATCCCCCAAATACCGTTTATTGCAAGAACTCTCGGTCATCTTTGGTCATCATCGTCAAGGACCCCGCATCCGATCCCTTTTGCTTGTTAAGCACACTTCCCAAAATTCAAGAAGTTTTCCCCAAGACCCCGAGTCTTCAACACCTTGGTATCCTTGTCAGGATTAACCACTGCATTAAGGACAAATAAGCATCGGCACGGCATAAGTCCACTCGGGGTGACACATCACCATCTCACACAAAGATCGGAACACTAGGCATGATAGGACTCAATACACCATTCATATCACATCCATGAATTGCAAATCATCCTCATAGCATAGCATCCGAATGTCTTGTTGTGCATATGTGATTTGTTCCTTTGTGCCCCGAACTACGTCCTGGTCTGATTCCCCTTGGGATACGTAGGCAGCTCACGAAGAGCACAACCAGTACTAGCCTCAGCATCATCCTTCCATCTTTCGTAACGATTTTATCCTAAATCTATAGCCTCCAAAAAGACCTGTCTCTTCAAAGCTTAGGCACTCGCATGCGATATGCGTTGCTTCGCAAATTCATGCCAAAGAGGGGCAAACTGTAGACACCCCATTTTGTCGGCTATCAGATTTAGGAGACCCATAGCTTGGTGGTTTACAATGATCGAAAAGACTCAAAAAGGACTCATGAAAGTTAGTTCTATCTCTCAAAATGCTCAGAAAGTGGTACAAATAACCAAAATGTCCCTAAAAGCCCGAACACTCCCAGATTTGAACTAAAGGTTCTAGAAACATGCTACATCATAAAAAAAAGTACTAAAAATGAGTTTTCAAGTAAAATCAGAAGAAATCGTCCATTCCCAGAGAGCCCCAGAAGTTTCCAAAAAGTCCCCGTTGACCGGTTTGACCAAGTTTGACCAGGGTTTGACCAAAATCATCTGAATTCACCGAAAAGTTTTGGGATCATTCTAGATCATGAGAAAAGTATAAAAATAAGTTTAAAAAGAAAATCTGACAAAAACGTCAGCTTCTAGGAGCTCCCAGAACTTCCTGGAGGTCCCTAGTTTGACCAGTTTGACCAAAAGTTGACTTTAAAACCAGAGCAACATATCATTTTCAAACATTTTTCATGGATACTAGAGGTCAATAGCTTTCCAACGGTATATCGCACATAATTTCTGTATTTAAAACAAATTTATTATGAATTTCTGAAGGTGAAAAAGATGATCAAATCTGCTTTTATCACGAATACCGCAAACCTTTTCAAAGTGACCTATCTCCAAACTATTTTCTACGAAAAATAGACTCCATTACCTTTCCAATGGTATATTACAAGCTCAGTTTGGAGTTTATATACATTTTCTATGAATTTCGGACGAAATATGGCCTTTTTGCGAATACCGGAACCTCTGGAGGCCTAAAAAGAATTATCTGGACGAATGAGGAGCAGTGCCGCCACGGCATTGGCCCACTACCACCGCAGCACAGGCCCAATGCCGCCGTGACACTCTCCCCCAGAATGGTCTATTCTTGTAATTTCTTTTGGAGGTTCAAATGGATTAATTAGAAACCAAAACGACGTAGTTCTATGTTCACAGATGTTTGGAACCAATGGGAGTACTTCTAAAACCCCAAAATCACCCCAAATTGGCCAATATAAAACCCTCTTGACTTCTCATTTTGGGGGTTTCAAATGCAAGTTTTGAAAAGTTTTAGAGAAAAAGTTTTAGAGAAAAGGTTAGAGTAGGGAGAAAAGAAGCTTCCTTCTTTGATTTCCAAACAAGATAGTGAATTCTAAACTTTGTTTTACTTCATTACTTCCATTTACTTCATATTCAATACACCTAACCACCATTTTAGTGAGCATTTAAGAGACAGGAAGCTACTTCCATGTCCAATGTCACCACATATGAGTGAAACACCAAGCTACAAGTTCAATACATCATTGAATATCATCTATTGATTGTTTTTATACTTGTTTGCTTACTTTGATGTTCATCTCCTCTTATCTCATTTCTTTTTTCTTTTTCTTGTTTACTTACTAGTTCATCATCATCTAGATGAGGACATGAAGTTTGAGGTGAGTGAATCCTTATGGATAGTAGCTCTTGACCTCGAAAACATGTTTGATAGATGATGGTTACAACCTCTATACATCCCCATGTATTCTTGAGGTTATTTTCAAAATAAAACAATGTCTCCAACAATCTTGGAGGTTCTTGATATGAGTTCAAATGTTGATATTTCAAGTGGTCATAATCTTCATTTAAGTGCTGCAAATATACTTTCAAAACCCCTATTTCAAAACCCCTCTAAAACCCCAATATTGGGATTCTAAGAAATAAACCTTATTTCTCTAAAAAAAATCTTCAAAACAGTGAGTTGTTTGATTTCAAAGAATTTTTATGAGTTCAATACTCAAGGTATGGATGCAATACCACTTGGAAAATCTTCCTAATTCATTATAGAACACCCATGATTTTTTGCTTGACTTGAAAGCACTTGAAAGGGGTCCATTTTTGTCCAAACATTCCTTCCAAACATTCTGTCTTTACTGTCACAGCAACTTGGTTGACTTTCAACTTGTTTTCTAGAAAACTTTTCCAAAAAGAGTGGTCCCAACTTATTTTTTCCTTAAACTTCAATGTATTAAGAAATGTTCTTTATAATATGGGCCTCTAGATGTTTTGTTTTCATTTTCTAATAGTTTTCAACATTTCAGTCGACAGTACGGACTATGTAATATAATTCCTCTCAATCTGTAATAGTTATTGAGGATTGTCTTTTTGATTTGTGTTCTAGACCCACTAAGGATGATCTCCATAAAAAATCATGTATTGAAAACATTCCTAACCCTACTTTTCATTTTCTACAAGATCAAGTCACTGTTCTGTCCACTATTCATAGCAAGTATACTACTTCCATCCTTTGATTTGATGTTCATATGCCTTCCAAATTAGTTCATCTCTTAGGAAGTAATTCATACTGCATTTGTACATATTCTATGATGATTTCCTTCATGCATTCATGCATATTTTAGACTTCTAAGTCAGTTTAGAAAGCCCATGTACACAAACACACTACAACCTTTGCACATTCTAGGATCATATATTGCATCCATGCAAGATTTGGGGCTTTTGTGACACCTAATCTAAGAAGATTATAAGGAATGAACTTAATCACACGTCCATGCTTCCCCTCGATCTAATCGTCCTTTCTCGTCCGTCCCAGGGATTGAGAGGTCTTCTTTCCTCAAAGATTAACATGCATCATACTAGCTTGCTAAGCATATTTTGATTTCTTTTTATTTATTTGTTTCAAGAACAATCCATGTCCCCTTTAGATTAGGAGAACTTGATTACTTGGTATGTGATTAGACAATTTATTCTTGGTTCTTTTGTGTGATCTTTCACCTTTGCATTGTGTGATATTTGGCTTAGATCTTGTGAATGATATCTTGTCTTTTGATCTTCCATTTCAAGATTCTTATGTAATGTAGTATACTATCATAGTATTAATTGTCGACCAAACATAGATAAGATGATTATTCAGATGCTAATTGAGGCCCGTCGAAAGACGGGGTAAGTTGAGGGTGTTTTAGTCATGGCAAAGGCTCCTTCCTCTCTCGTATCAAAACCCCGAGCCAAGTTCTTTGGTTATGAAGGGCCGGTTCCCTTTATCCATTTGGGTGAGTCAAAATTAGGTTTCTTGGTTCCTTAAAGACCAAGTGGCGACTCTATATTTGTTTTCAGCAGACCTTCTTTTCATCAAATCAACATTTTCCTTTCAAAATGATTTCATAACAAACAGAAAGGAAAGCAGAATTCTGCGTGTCCACAGACATTGACATTTTATATATGGATATCAGTTTACATTTTATTATGTATATTTCATGAGATGATTGTTTGTAATCCTTAAGTATTATAGTAGGTAATTCGTGTATGTATGAGATACATACATGAGAGATACGAATTACTATTCTTTGATACTTGCAACTTGTCACAGTGGATGATAAGACTGGATATCTCATTAGGTATACACTATAGCATGATTAACTACCATTGGATGGAGGGATGAATCTCAATCACTAGAGTATGATTCTTAGGTAATATGGTAGTGCTTATAGTGCATTGATGGACTATGAGCTTTCCTATTGACATCTAAAACTATCAACTGTCAAAAAAACTCATAACTTCTTAATCTTGAGACGTTATGGACACAAACTATAGATGTGACTGCTTTTGACTTACCAATTAGTGAAGTCTTCAAGATCAACACATGGGTAGATTGGGTAAGTCATGTTCATAGGGTTGTGAACATATATTGTCAAGATAGAATTTACTCTCTGATAAAGAGTAAGCATTCCCTTAAGAATGTCACCAAGTTGATTACTGAGAACTGCAGTCTTGTTGGTAATAGTTATCAACATGTTTGGTAATCATGAGAAGTGAATGAAACTCAAAGAATGGAAGATGTAATCATCACTCAGGTTGACAGTAATAGTTATCTGACTACCTGAATATGATTATGAATGTTGACAGTAGAGGGACATTAGTACACCATACAAGTCTAGTTATCGCTTCGGATATGTTCTTTTATGTTAAAGTGCAGTTATAGTTATATAGTGGAGTTAACATTAACTGATCTATTGGTTAATTCACTGATCAAAGAGTTTGATCATAGGGCTTAACAGCTGATCTAAGCCAACAATAAAGAACCTAGGAGGTCCAATTCTTAGCTCTGCAAGAATACTTGGAAAGGCAGAATGAGGTAGATCAATTGATTGAAAGTGTTTCAATAGATTGAAGATGTTTTAATCGTTCAATCGATTGAAAATACTTCAATTGATTGAAAATGTATCAATCGATTATAGTTCAGTTCAATTGATTGAAACTACTTCAATCGATTAAAACCAAAGATCGGTTTGAAAACCTATAAATAGAAGAGTTACATGCAGAATAAAGTTGAACGTCATTTTGATTACTCCAACTCTGCAAAAACTATTTTAGGGTTTTCCCCAAACCATTTTCACCTCTCTATTGGGTTCTAACAAACCCTAAGCCTCTCTGTGAAGTGTTCATTGAGACATAAGGGTGAAGATTTTCTGGAGGAAGTTGCTGCACATTGAAGAAAGGAGACAAAGTCTGAATTGGTTTTAAGACACAAAGGTATAATCTCTCTTCCCTACGCATCTATGGATCAATAAGAAGTAGTTCTAGCATATCAATAAAGTTTTGAACTTTATTTTCCGTTGCGCATGATTTTAAGTTTTTTGAAACCTAAATCCTATAATTGGTATCAGAGTCACGCTTATTGAATCTCTGGATGCATTTTTGGAACACTAGTTTGATTTGTATTTATGCTTTTAGTACTTTTTTTTGAAACTGCATCGTCACAGATATGCTTCTGTAGTAATTTTGCTATAGAAAATAAATCTGTGATTGTATTGGATACATGGCACTTTAGATCGATTGAAGTAGTTTTAATCGATTGAAATTGGACTGTGTGCAATCGAATGAACATGTGTCGATTGATTGAAAATGTCTGTGTTCAATCGATTGAACATGTGTCGATTGATTGAAAATGTCTGTGTTCAATCGATTGAACATGTGTTAATTGATTGAAAATGTCTTCTCTGTCCTGGGGTTTTCTCAATTTTAAAACTTGAAAAAATTAACTTATTTTAACCTTTTATACCATTTTGGAAAGTTTTAAATCCTTTTCTGAACTTTTTGTTTCAATTGATTGAACGAGTTCAATTGATTGAAATTGTTTCAATAGATTGAACTATGACAGAGAACAAAGATACAGTTTTAAAGTACTAATTTTTCTATGAAGTGTTTGTGGATTATGTGAATCGGTTAGGGGGTTCCAGAATATATATATATATATATATATATGTATTTTGTTGTATATATGCATGGTTGGTTGTGTATCTAACCTTTTGTAGCAAGGATTAGTCTACTATCTCCCATGACACCAAGTTTTTCAAATTTTATTGTAATTTGTGATTGGTGACTATTTTAATTTTGGTTTGGATTAAAAGGCATGTGTAAAGGGCGCTGCGACTTCATTCTTGGAAAAAGGAAAGTGGCACCGATTTCCCTAGCCTCTTTTATTTATTGTTGTTTCCTTTCTAGATAAATTGTAAGCTTCAAAAGAAGCATAGGGAAATGTAATAGAGTAGGACATTCCATGAAGATGGATAAGCAAGCCGATGCCCATGAAGGTGGAGTCGGAGGTGATCAAACCAAGAGATGGGTATACAAAGATAGAGCTATGGGAGATAGAGGCATTTTGAATGTCTTTATTTCAAATTTAGTTTTTTGTTTTTATATGCTTGTTTGTGATTGGCATTTTAAATATTGTTGCTATATGCGTGTAACACACTAACCCTCCTCTTTTATCCGGGTTTGGGACCGGCAGTGTTGAAACAACCCAGGCAGAGTTAGCTATCTTGTTAAAAAAAAGGAAAAAAAAATTGTGTGTAAACTTTGGGAGCACTATAGAACTGTTGTGTAGGCAAATATATGAATTAGGGATTTTGGAAGCACTCTTTATTTTTAGTTTTTTTTTTACACATGAATCGGAGACTTGTAAGAAGTATCATGGATACAAGCTACTAGTTATTTGATCGTAGAAATAGGATATTTTGAACGGGATAAAAGTTATATTTGGAGATTGGTTTTATATAGAGCAAGAAGTTATATATCCTTTGGAATTCTTCCTCGACTGACTTGATGTTGATATATTTTATGCAGTATGCTAGTCTTACCATAATAGAAAGATAACATGAATAATAGTGACAAGAAGAATATGTCATTTGATCAGAATATAGTTGCTTCTGATAGTGATTGGTTATGTGAGTTTGAAGTATAGTGGATTAAAAAAAAAGGAATTTGAGATATTAAGTCTAAAGATCTTTTTGAAGTGAAAGTTTTAGACTTGAATAAGCAAGATGTGTTTACCCCCAACACTGTAAACTTGTACAAGAGAACGACTAATAATGATATATGTGGGTAATCAAGAAGGTTTTGATCAAATGGCATTACTCCTCGAGGCACAAAGGAATTACTGTTTGAGAGTGTTGAAAATTTCCAGTTGATTTATCAATAACTATAATATAAGAGCCTTAGGAAAATTTACTATTCATACTTTTGAAATGTGATTTTACTGATTTACCCTTCGTTGTTTCACTTGATGCCTTCATTGCTGAGGGGCATTTAAGCCCTTTCACAGAACAAGATGTTCTACAAGACGTTCTACATCAGTTTGTCTCATCAACAGATTACCCTGCACTGAACCCAAGACTCAAGAGCACAAAATGACCCCAAATACCCCTGTATATGTAAGGACCAAGCCAATGAATGGAGGGCAAAAATATATATCTGACCAATTGGGCTTCCAATGTCATGCCCCGACGTAGCATAAATAAGGAAAGCGTTTAATTTCCTTTATGGACCTGTAGGTCGTGACAGTTTGAAGGATCGATTCCGTCCCAAAAGTCAACAACAAAAACATAATAATCAAAGCAGAGCAATCAAGGCTTATAAATATTTTTCTAACTTATTACATATTACAATACGGGGTCAACTAAGGCACAAGCCGCCTTAAAACAAAACAATATTTATCGTCTATTACAGTCATTCTTATTACAAAACAGTTTATAACTTAAAACATAAGATATTGATAACAGTTCTATCTTCCAAAGCAGCCGTTCTCAGTTTGCATAATCATAGGGCCCAGTATAGTCATAACCTGAAAAGCCTAGACACGAATGTCCAGGACGCATCAACGTCGTCAGCTTCAAGAAGCTGGTGAGTATTAAAAACATAATTTTGAATGTAACACATATTCATTTACCATTTTCCAATTCCCATTTAATTCAATAAGTTTACATTAATTAAAGAGTTCATTTTTAGAAAACAACCACAATATCATTTGAAAGCTTTAATTCACATATATGTGACCGTGTATGAAAAACAATGCACCATCTCATCTTACCGACTCTTTTTTCTCGACAAACACAACAACCCACTATCTCACACCAGTATCCTTGTAATACTCCGATAGCCACACTTTAGTACAGGGGTGCCAGGGAATGTCTAGTTGCCTCACACTTTGGTCCGGGGTACCAGGGAGTGTCCAATGCCTCACACTTTAGTACCTAATCCGCCTCACAAATACCGGAGGTAACCTCACGCAGTATCCAGACTCGGGTACCAGGGAGTGTCCGTAGGCCACACTTTAGTACTACCATGGGTGCCAGGGAATGTCCAAGTTCGGCGTCACACACTTTAACGCTACCATGGGCGTCAGGGAGTGTCCAATTTTGCCACCGTCGCACTACAAAGGTACTCTCACTGCAATCTCAACACGTCATACTTTGGTACACAATTACCAGGGAGTGTCCACAACACAATCTCAACCGCACACTCTTTTCCACTCTGACTACCACACACCGTGCATGTTCAACTGACTCCACATGTATGTCATGAAACCTTAAACAAAAGTAAAATGTTGAATTATAGGAACAACGTACTTGCAAAGATTGTTAACTCGTAATATATCATTTCAATCGTCCAAACATAACCAAATAGGTTTCTATTTTAGTAAATTTTCCAAACAGAGCTTTAAGATTCATAATACATCACCCAAACAATTCCTTAACATAAAATAAGCAAATTCTAGAAACTGTCAGAAGTCGCTCGCGCGATATGCCCAATTTTTCTTTTCTTTATTTCACTTTTCAAACTGCCAGAATTCATGGAGATCGCACGCGCGGTCAGCTTGCGCGATCTGCCTATTTTTCAATTTTGTTTATATACTTTTCTTACTGTCAAAATACACACACCTCGCGCACGGGGGCCGCTCGCGCGATCGCGCACGCGAGGTTGTGCAGTAACTTTGTCTTCTTTGTCAGAACTGCTTTGTACAATATATGAATCTCTTCATTTTTCGACGAGGATTAAGAATCCACACCCAATTTAACATGATTCAATCTGTAGTTCCTGGGTGATCTCGTCAAAATCAAGATATAAAAGTATACTTTACTTTTCTAAAGATTTGCAGTGTGGAAGTAAAGGTCGAATCCACAGAGATTGAAATACTACAGTGCTTTAATTTTAAAACCCAAATCTAATTAATTAAGAAAAATAGATTTTGATTTGATTTTAATTAAACTAAGAACAATATAAGTAAATCTAAATTATGAAAGCAATTAAAGTTGTTTTAAAGATATTTGAAGGGAACCTAGGATTACAAATCCACCACTAGCTTCATAATGGGAATATTTATGATTTACTTTAGCCTATTAAGTTGGATGATAATGGGGAATTGTAGCTACAATCCCAATTCCTCCGTCAAGAAAATAACTATGGTTCAAGCACCAACATAATCCATCTTCGGTTAGCACGAATTATCCCACACTAAACTAGGGTTGTGACATAATCAGTCTAACCTAGGCATGGACTATTCGGATATTGATAGCACAATTCAATTAAGCACCATTACATGTAAACAATCTATACAAGAACAGCAAATATAGATCATTGAGCACATCACAGTCAAAATAGATCTAAGACAAGAATAAACTTTGAAAGTAATGATTTAATCAATAGAAGTACACTTTATTTATAAAAATCCTCTAAACATGTAATCATCATCCATACATAATAAATCTAAAAGAAAAGTATAAAATACACCCTATTACTTGGCTAGGATTTTATTGAAACCCTAGATCTTGAGTTTAGTTGTCCATAGAATTGATGAATGGCAAGAGGTTGATGGAGGAGGTCATGGGAATCATTGGTCTTCTTCTTCTTCTCCTTGCTTTCCTCGCTTCAATGGCTGAAATTTTAGTTGTATATGAATGTATCTAATGTTGTGTAATGTTGTGTAACTACAAAATTGATTTAGAATATGATTTATATAAAATTTGGAAGGATTTAGGAAGCTTTCCTAAGCCAAATCGTACTAAAACTGCTATATTTACGTTTCTGGACGTCATATGCACAAACCACCTTCGCTGGGCACTTTAATTTAACAAAATACGCATTTTTGGTTTTTTCACAGGTCACTCGCGCGGCCTGCTCGCGCGAGGTCCTTTTCGCTGTACTGCGCGACTTTCGTAGAATTGCGATAACATTTTGTTCGAAACTCGGATTGACTCGCCGTTTGCGGCCACGCGTCCGTAACTCGAAGATCTACATTTTATATCTCTGGAGAAATTTCTCAAATCTGAAGTATTCCTTGTCAAAAATGAGATTTTCCGAGGCTACTACTGCATTCAGCTTTCATCGGAATCGCCATTTGAGCCCAGAATGACATTCAAAGCCACTAATCATTGAATTTTTGTGCATTTTAAAGTTAAAGCTTCAAATCCTACAAATTTTAGAATACTTATTAAAAAATAACTAATAACTACATGAAATGGGCTAACAAATGGTATTTGTAAGACTATAAACGGCAACTATTCGTCGCCGATCACACCCCCAAACCTACACTTTGCTAGTCCTCGAGCAAAGAAAAATATAAAAATAAATACTACTATACTACAAATACTACCCCATTTTCGCATGGATCACGATTGCATTTAGCATATGCAACAAGCCTTTTAAACCCCTAGGTGTCCCTAGTCGGACAAGTGAAGTCTCGTGAGGGTTCTCGTCAACAAGTCACACACAACTATCTTTATTAACTTATAAATTTAAAAAGTTTTATTCAAACGAGAATCAAAACAATCAATACTCCTTATCATAGAACGATGATTTGAAATAGAATAACGAACATAAAGAAACATAATGAAACATCCACCTAAGTCATGAAAAACAATCCCAAGCACATGCATCGTATAAATCAATAGAGTTTCTCATAAAATTGCATGTGTGTGATATGATAGTCAAATGAACACGCGCATGTCATGAACTTGGAATATAACTCGGATGACCATCTAACTATGCTTCGACTACGAATCTCACAATGTTAATTACACTCTCAAATGAAACACTCAGAAACAGGTGTAATTTTTCTAAAATATGTGAGTAAAGGAAATATGTTTTCAAAATGAGAAATGCTCACATATGACTGGAAAAAGACACATGACACGAAAGAATAGTAGTCTCATGGATAGGATGCCAACAATCAAGAAAAATTAGTCGTTACCATGTTTTAATCCCCCTCCCATCGTTTATATATCCAAACCATGTTTCTAGGATCAAATAGGACTTTTCAAAGGTTATAATGTAACTCAGGTAATGAAAAAGGATAGAAAGGATTCGTTAGGTAGTTTTAGAATGACATTGTAAGGCATGTTCGATTTCTTTCATTCGTCTCTTCTACCAACTTTCATCTTTTCATTCTCTTCTTTTCAAATTTTTTTTTCTTTTTCAACCTTCTTTTTTTTTCCTACCACCTTTCTTTACTTTTCTCTCTTTTCCCTTTCTTTTCGTTGCTTTTGAAACAAGTATTCATTGAATACCAAGGCAACCACCCCAAACATCATCTTATCTTCTTTTTCTTCTCAATCACACATCGCCTTAACACCACTAAAAGTTGATCAATCTTTTAGTGATGAACTCCAAGTTGGCCAAATTGGAGCAAAAACACGATAATGGTAATTAAAGAAAAAAAAATGGCATTTTAATGGCTCAAAGGGCGAACTAAGGAAATTTATCATTTATCGGTCAGCAGTAAACAAAGAGGGCCTACCATCATCTCCTATGGTCGCATGGTTCTTTAATGTTTACGAAGGAAGTTTATTTAGCATGGTAGCAAATATTTTAACTTGAATATCAACCAAAACAAGAATAATGAGACTAAACAACAAGTTAATGCGCTATTTCAATGAAATTCGACAAACACAAGATGTATTTATAACCCTCTAAAAAGAAAAGATAGGCTCAAAAGCTCACCGGGTTTAGTCTCCACCTTGTGTTATCTAGAAATTCAAATCATATTATAGTTAACTTCAAACATGTATTCAAGCGACTACGTGCAGTGCATAAGTTTATGTGCAAATCTATGATATAAAACTACGATTAGAATGATACATAACTTAAAACGTTACATCATGACTTCAGCAAATATTTAATCACATCTTCTCATGTTTACCATTCTATAACAATCCAAGTTACATAACAAGATGTATCGACTAGAGATTGCAAAACCGTAGGTGACATCGTTTATTTAAGCACAAGTATCGAAATTTTTTTTTCAAAATTTTGTGTATATAATAATGTGCATGTGAATGCATACCCCCAAACCTAAACCTTTCATTGCCCCCAATGAAACAATAAAATGAAAGAAAGGAGAGGACGTAAAGAAGGAACGATAATACCTCGATCTCGGCAAACACAAACCAGGTGAACGTACAATAATATGGAATCAAAGTTCAATTACTCCAAATGGAGCACTATTTCACCTGTTAATACTTAACAAAAGAAAAATAAACAAACAAATAAAGGCTAAAATATAATACATATGTTCTTTTTTTATTTATTTATTAATCAATAAAAACTAAACTAGAATTAAAAGAATGTAATGAAACACATAGAAACAAAACTATCTAAACAAAGACAAACTCGATCGTAAAAAAACTACCAAAAAAAGAAAAACAACTAAACAGGTGTGGGAAACATAAGGTAAAAGAACAAAGAGAAAAATTGAGAAATCCCCACCACAAGCGAGCGGACCGCGCGAGCGACCCTCACTCGCGCGAACCCCTCTGTGAGGTAAAGCAAAGGCCTGTTTTATAAACTTAAAAGAAAAATCTCTAAGGCCCAAGTTCGCGAGAGTGGGCCGCGCGAGCGAACCCCCCACGCGGGCGAATTTCGGCGTGAGGTGATACTGAGGTTATATATCACATAAGGTTTTCTTAAAAAATTTCACTAAGGGGCAAGCTCTCGCGAGCGGGCCGCGTGCGCGATCCATTTTTTCTTTTTCTTTATTTTAATGTATATAAGCTGAAAATAAGTTTACTCCGACCCCTAAACTTGTTCAGAATGACCAAAAATGACTCAAAAAGACCCAAAAATGACCAAAAATAATAGAAACAGACGAACTAAAGCTTGGGTTGCCTCCCAAGAAGCGCTATCTTTTATGTCTTTAGCTAGACCGTTCTAGCTCAAGACTCAAGGAGGTCGTAAATCAGAGTTTGTACCCTTTAGGATATCAAGAAGAGCCCGGTGATAAGTAGAAATAACATCGCTTTGAATTAATTCGACCGACGGTTCTCCCAAATTATATTCAAATCAATTTCTTACCTTTCGAGTAAATTTATCATTCGGGTCTTGATTGTTAGGATTCATCCTCTCATTACAAATTATATTATTTTTCTCACCCATATTAAGTTCTTTGTTAGGCTCAATATTCCGTCTTACCTCACATTCCGCCTCACATAGGTAATCGTCGTCTTTAGGAGGTTGATCCATAGCATTAAAAATATTTAATTTTAAGTTCATGTTCCCAAATGACACTTTCATTACCCCCGTCCTACAGTTAACACGAGCGTTAGCGGTTGCTAGGAATGGAGGACCTAAGATGACAGGAGTGCGTTTCCTAGCATCTAGCACCGGTTCAGTGTCAAGGACCATGAAGTCGACAGGATAATAGCATTTATCAACTTTAACCAAGACATCCTCGACGATTCCTCTAGGTATTTTAATAGAACGATCCGCTAATTGAATGGTAGCGGTCGTAGGCTTAAGTTCACCTAGTCCTAGTTGTTTGTAGACGTGATAAGGTAAAAGAGTAACACTAGCTCCTAAGTCAAGGAGAGCCCTATGAATGATAGTGTCACCTATGACACATGTTATCGTAGGCGTACCTGGATCTTTATATTTCAGAGTAGCGTGTTGGAAAATTGAGCTCACTTTTTCCGTGAGAAAGACCTTTTTAGGAGTATGACTGCGCAACTTGCGCTTTTGAGTACAAAGGTCTTTTAAACATTTAGCGTAAGCGGGAATTTGTTTAATAGCATCGAGGAATGGAATATTAATTTTTACTTGTTTAAACACCTCGAGTATATCTTTCGTTTTTGAATTTTTCTTTGATAAATTAGACAGTTCCTCAACGTTTGGTGGATATGGCATTCTCGGAATATAATTCGTTGGGACCGGTTCATTCTCTTACCTAACTCTATCCACGTCCTTTTCTTTATTCGAGTTAATGTGTACCTCTTTTTCTCTCGCATTCGGAATTTCAACAATTTCCTCCCCACGAATAGTCGTCCTAGTCGACACGGCATTAACTTGCTCACTCGTACCCCCACCCTCATACTGTCCCTTAGGGTTTTGTATAGTTTGACTAGGCAGCTTACCCTCGTTTCTGCGACTCACCGTAGTAGCTATTTGTCCCATTTGGGACTCAAGCTTCGCAATGGATTGTGTATGAAAGTGCACTATTTGTGCTTGTGCTTGGACTTGAGTTTCTATGTTTTTAAGGGATGCCAACACCGTAGCCTCAAAAGCATTATCCCTTGGAGGGTTAGGATTAGGAGGTGGGTGTTGGTATTGACTTTGTTGATATTGGGGTTGATAAGTATTAGAAAAATTATTCGGTATAGGATTATAACTATTTCGTGGGTATTGTTGAATCAAGTTTATGTGTTGCTCCACAAATTTTGGAAATTGAGATGCTGATGGGCAAGAAAGTATAGAATGTGAAGGATCGGAACATAATGCACAACTTTTATAAGAGGGTGAACCCGACATTTTATTCATTGTCAAAAGTCGGTCAAGTTTTTTAGATAGTTCCTGAAATTCAATTGAATGAGTTGACTCAAACTTTACCTCACGTTTAGGTTGCGAAAGATATCCCTCAGAACGTACTGACATAGCCTGATGCATCGAGTTCTCGCTTAACGTTTAAAAAAATTTCCATGCCTCGTCGACGCTTTTGTGTAGGAAGGTACCCGCACAAATAACATCGACGGTGTTACGGATAGAAGGAATAAGTCCCTCGTAGAAAACCTGTACCAACTGCCACTTAGGAACCTGATGATGTGGGCAGGAACGTAATAATTCTTTAAATTTCTCCCATATGTCATAAAGTGTTTCCCCATCTTGCATCACAAAATTCGTTATAGATTTTCTTATTTGATTAGTTCTTGTGATTGGGAAAAACTTTTGTAAAAATGCGTTGTGTAAGGCTTCCCAAGTTTTTATAGTATTTGGCTCCAAAGATTGGAGCCAGTATTTAGCTTTATCTATTAAAGAGAATGGAAAGAGTCACAATTTTAATTCATCATCAGTGAAATTTTGGATTTTTAACGTAGAGCAAATATCTTGAAAATCTCCTAAGTGTTAATATGGATCTTCATTTAGACGGCCATGGAAAGATGGAAGTAGCGAGATGGTAGACGACTTTATCTCAAAGTGAAATGCCGTCACCTCCGGTAATTCGATACCAACTTGTGGCGTGTAAGTCGTAGGAATAAAATAATCTTTAAGTGGAGGAGGTGGCGGTATATTAAGATTATTCATATTATTTCCGTTGTTTTCGTCAGCCATTTTAATCGGTTCAATTTTAAAAGTTCGAGTTCTCCTTAACCGTTTAAGGGTACTTTGAATTTCGGCCTCAAACAACGATGACGGAATCAGCGTTGATTAGTCGTCTTGCAACCTAGCTCTAGAAGATTAGGTTGCGGACTTACTAACTCTTAAAGTACGTTCAAGTTCAAGATCGATAAAGTGTAATTCAGGTTTATTTGAACGCGAACCAAACATAAACTTAAAAAGAAAACAAAACTAAAATAACGTCTGACTCTACAAAAACATAAAGCAATCACGCAAATAAGACAACAAGCAAGCACACAGTACTACTATGATGCATGTAATTATCCTTATGCAGTGATTCGCGTCAAAGCCCAGCGCCCCAGGTTTCCTAGCTAATGCAGTGCAATTCACCCTAAACTAATGCAAATAGTGCGTCACAGCGCCCTGACTTACAGTGGCTTGAAGCGAATTTCAAAAGAAGCAATTTATTTTATTTTATTTATATTTTTTCGTGTAAGCTCCTTTGATGTGCTAAGCTATTCCTCCCGAAAAAGTTAGAATTTGATGACTCGAGAAACTACAAAATAAAAAGAAAATTTAGTGACTCAAAATAAAACGAAAATTAAGAAAAAGAAAACTTAATCTAATATTTACAAATTAACTAAACTAAGATTCTAAAACTAAAGGTAGTAATTTGCAATCCCCGGCAACGGCGCCAAAAATTGATCTCGTCAAAATCAAGATATAAAAGTGTATTTTACTTTTCTAAAGATTTGCAGTGTGGAAGTAAAGGTCGAACCCACGGAGATTGAAATACTACAGTGCTTTAATTTAAAAGCCTAAATCTAATTAATTAAGAAAAACTAATTTTGATTTGATTTTAATTAAACTAAGAACAATAGAAGTAAATCTAAATTATGAAAAGCAATTAAAGTTGTTTTAAAGATATTTGAAGGGAACCTAGGATTACAAATCCACCACTAGTTTTATAATGGGAATATTTAAGAATTACTTTAGCCTATTAAGTTGGATGATAATGGGGAATTGTAGCTACAAGCCCAATTCCTCCGTCAAGAAAATAACTATGGTTCAAGCACCAACATAATCCATCTTCGGTTAGCACGAATTATCCCACACTAAACTAGGGTTGTGACATAATCCGTCTAACGTAGGCATGGACTATTTGGATAGTTGATAGCACAATTCAATTAAGCACCATTACATGTAAACAATCTATACAAGCACAGCAAATATAGATCATTGAGCACATCACAGTCAAAATAGATCTAAGACAAGAATAAACTTTGAAAGTAATGATTTAATCAATAGAAGTACACTTTATTTATAAAAATCCTCTAAACATGTAATCATCATCCATACATAATAAATTTAAAAGAAAAGCATAAAATACACCCTATTACTTGGCTAGGGTTTTATTGAAACCCTAGATCTGGAGTTTAGTTGTCCATAAAATTGATGAACGGCAAGAGGTTGATGGAGAAGGCCATGGGAATCATTGGTCTTCTTCTTCTTCTCCTTGCTTTCCTCGCTTCAATGGCTGAAATTTTAGTTGTATATGGATGTATCTAATGTTGTGTAATGTTGTGTAACCACAAAATTGATTTAGAATAGAATTTATATAGAGTTTGAAAGGATTTAGGAAGCTTTCCTAAGCCAAATCGTACTAAAACTGCTATATTTACGTTTCTGGGCGTCATATGCACAAACCACCTTCGCTGGGCACTTTAATTTAACAAAATACGCGTTTTTGGTTTTTTCACAGGTGGCTCGCGCGGCCTGCTCGCGCGAAGTCCTTTTTGCTGTACTGCGCGACTTTCGTAGAATTGTGATAACGTTTTGCTCGGAACTCAGATTGACTCACCGTTTGCGGCCACGCGTCTGTAACTCAAAGATCTACATTTTATATCTCTGGAGAAATTTCTCAAATCGGAAGTATTCCTTGTCAAAAATTAGATTTTCCGAGGCTACTACTGCATTCAGCTTTCATCGGAATCACCGCTTGAGCCCAAAATGACTTTCAAAGCCACTAATCATTGGATTTTTGTGCATTTTCAAGTTAAAGCTCCAAATCCTACAAAATTTAGAATACTTATTAAAAAATAACTAATAACTACATGAAATGGGCTAACAAAGGGTATTTGTAAGACTATAGACGGCAACTATTCGTCGCCGATAACTGGGTTTTACGAAAAATCAAATGATATCAAAACTTAATTTCTAATATAATTTCTCCTATGAACAAATTAAGCTTTTAAACTTCAAATATAGCAACTATGATGTATAATCTTTCATAATTATCTTTAAAGATAGATTTTGATTGAGTTTGGAAAATCATGATTTTCAAGCTATGGATTTCCTACGTAAGAACATCAATGGAGATTTCTAAATTAAGCTATATAAATAGAAATCAAAGCATGAATTACATTAGAAGTGAGTTAATAATACTCACTGAGATTGATTATAGAGGAATTGTTGAGAATGAAATACAAATAAGAACTCCAATTGCACTTGGCTAAGGAGAATTGAGAATCTTTCTCTCTCTATATTTTCAGTAACCAACTCTCAAGCTCTCTCTTTTCTCTCTGTGTATTCAGTGCAGAATGAGAATGTGTGTGTGATAGTTTGTTAAATAGAACTCATGTTCTTGGGCTCCAAGTTGTTTCTTTTACACTCAACAACATGATACTTTCCAATTACCAAATATACTACAAAAATCACAGGTTTGTGTGTGTGCTGATATTCATATGTATAGAGTTATATATAACTCTCAGCTTGAGCCAAAGGCCAAGTAGGTGCATAGGGGCCAATGTGTATGTGTTTGGGAATTCAACTCATGGTCTTAAGTTAACACACTCACACCAAGCATTGCCAAACAAGGCCTAAGTCAATGATTAGTTTCCATAAATGAAAAATAAAGTGTATATCAAATCGTGCTTTACATCACTTCCAAAATCTGTGGAAGTTCAACGGGGTACGGACAATTTTGAACATAAACTGGTATTTTCGCGGTGCGGTGTTCACCGCAAAAATACAAAAAATTCATTTCAACATCAGAAATAGTTTTCCGGTCTTATAAAAATACTATTTGAGTCAAAAGTAAATGTTTTCACCGTTTTGAAATACAGACTTTGAAATCCAACACAGGCATTACTAAATTTGTAAAATTACAATTTGACCCCATCAAAAATTTTAAATATGAAATAAAGCAAGTATTAAAATTCTAAACATGAGAATTGCAAATTAAATCAAAGTAGACATTACAAATTTGAGTTAACATCAGGAACATTAATTAAATATGAAGTGCAAAATTTAAAATTAAATGCAGGTTGTTACATCCCAAGAGGAAGACGTACTTCGAATTCTCTCTCTCTACAAATGCTCGTCATTCTCTCACTCTCTTCACTCTTTTTTCTTTTGTTATGAGACTCCCTCTCTTCACTCTCTTCCTCTCTCTACCCCCCCCCCTCTCTCTCTCTTTCTCTCTCTCTCTCTCCTTCCCTGTCTTTCTACGTACTCACACCAACCGCACCACTCACCTCCACTGACCACCACCACCAGTGTAGCCGACCACAGTGATCTCTGGGTTTGAACGTATCTCTCTGAATCTGGCTATGGTATCCAAGATGCTTGATCTGCAAATTCTGGGTAAGGCTTTTAGGGTTTCTTTGCTCTGTGATGTGCTTCCTGATTCTAGTTCTTCTGATGCTCGGTGGCCGTTGCTGTCATTGGTTCATCGGTTTAACTTTTGGCCCCCTTTCCCCTCTTGATTTGTGTTTGTTTGTTTTTTTGTTTTTTTTTCCTTGTAAACTCTATGCAGTGGCTTAAGTGTGGTCTCTAATTAATTGTGACAAATATATATATATATATATATTGCGAAAAAAAGTTCTTTTCCTTTTCTTTTTTCCTTAATTTTAATTACAATTTCAACAATTAAATTTTGATAACTATTTTTTGGCTTTAATTTTTATACGGTCAATACAGTATCAAGAGGACAATAAGTGCGATTCATCATAAGGATGAGAAATCTGTATAGAGTTTACATGAAAAAAATTTCATCCCAATCTGTATAGACTTTTGGCCCCCCTTTCCCCGCTTGACTACTTGTTTTTTTTTTCCCCCGTGTAAGCTCTTTTCAGTGGCTTAAGTGTGGTCTCTAATTAATTGTGACAATTTTTTTTTTCTTTGCGAAAAACAAGTACTTTTTTCCTTTTCTTTTTTCCTTAATTTTAATTACAAATTCAACAATTAAATTTTGATAACTAGTTTTCGACTTTAATTTTTATACTGATGAATAGTTGGTCAATACAGTATCAAGAGGACAATACGAGCTTTCATCACTAGGATGAGAAATCTGTGTAGTGTTTACATGAAAAAAAATTTCATCCCAATTTTGTTTTGCTGACTAAAAGGGGGAAAAATAATAAAAATGACCATTGGATTTCAAATGAGTTCACTGGTGGTTGTATTTACAGCATTATAGTATAAGATTAATAAAGCACATTTCTTTATTTCTTCTCAAAATAAAGTACATTTCTTTCCTTTTTTCCTTTTTTTTTTACAAAAAAATTAGGTTTCAGATCTGGTTCACTTTGACAGCTTGCTATTTCATTTGTTAATTGTTGTAGTGTTTATTTGTTACTAGATGTCAGCCTGGTTCAATGGTCAAAATTGTTGAAGTGTGAATGCTTAAGATATGTGTCACACCCCAACTCTCTTTAGACTCTTAATAAAACTCATTTACATATAACTAACCCCAAGGGTTAAATGGCAATTTTAAGATTTTTGTCGAGCTTCCATCTCAAAAGGTAGCTTTTCAAATAAGGAACTCACCGTTGAAAACGGCGCATGAATACGAACTTCTTAGACCAAGTTATGTTCATTTTTATCTTGAATTTGAGTATGCCAAAATTGCTCAAGCATTCTACCAAGAGTTAGCTCAAGCACAATTATTTTGTGCTCAATCCAACTTCTGCAGAACAAGCTCTGCCAAGAGCTTTCTCAAGCACAAATGTTTGTGCTCAAGCCAACTTCTGCAGACACAAGCTCTGCTCAGAGTTTGCTCAAGAACAAATATTTGTGCTCAATCCAACTTTCTGCAGAAGCAAATGTTGATGTTGCTAAAAACTCTAATTGCAAGTTTACACCAAACCAAATCAACATCAACTCCATGGAACTTAGAAAAACATCTCAAACCTCTTTCAAACACACTAAAACATTTCCAAGCACACATTCAAGTTCTTCCCACATAACCCAAGCATGTTAAGCCTATACACAACTACAATTGGATCAAAATAACCCATGAACACAACCTTTTTGAATTAAAACAAGTTTTTGACATTCAAACACTTATCAACTAGTATTTTACAAAAACTTGTAGATTTTGGGCTCAAACTACAACCAACATCAAGATTATGCAAGGAACTTGTCCAAAACATTAGCATAGGATAGTACATAAGTTTTTTTTTCAAATTTACATTAAACACATGAGTCATAGGATCCCAAACTAATTTCCAATCTCTCCAACTCTACAACCACAAGTCAAGGCTTCAAGCCACAAGTTAAGGATCCCAAACCATAAGTTACGCCATATTACAAGTTAAAGACATAACAACAAGTCCCAAATCTTTCCCCCGTTCGCGAGCACATTACTTTCTCTACGGATATTGCCCCGTACCTGCGGTGGTTGTTATTTACCACAACAGAAAAAGGAAAATAGTTTTCTTAAGCATTACGCTTAGTGAGTAATCTAAACATGATTGAATGTTTAACATGTGCAATGGTACAATTAACACATAAATCATATTCGTAATCGCCAAATCACTAGTTTAATGATTCATTCAGACCCGACGACCTTCCCTTGGTCTCGTAGCCACTTCTATTCCTTGGACTTCTGTCTTTATCGGATTCTTCTTCTTCGTCTCCCTTATTACTCCCAACTAATGAATCATTTCCCCGGTGTTCATTGATTACCACATAATCACATAAACATGTAAGCACAATGATTTTCATATAATTGACATGCAACTCACAGTTTCAAACATCTCCATGACTTTTAAGCATGAATAATCAATACAATAAGACATTCCCATAGCTCCTAAGCATAAATTGTTATCTTTAACATCATTAAAGCCTTGAACATAATTAAACACAACCATTCTTTAGTGTAGAAAACTTAACTTAGCAAGATCTACCCAAATTCAAGCTAGAGAAATGCTGAATTTACCAAATCCTAGCTCAATTCTTACTCCAAAGTGAATCCTACAAGAATTTGGCAACCGCGTGTCACCGACTAACGTGAGCTACCAAAGTTACGACAATCAAAACATAAATTAAAGGCATGGAAACGATTGCCTCACCTCCACGAGTCCGAAAATGGCTTCGGTTCGCGAATTGGACGTCGAACGGCGACGGAACAGCGGAAAACAACGTCGGTGACGGTTCCGTCTTCTCTCTCGGTGAGCTCTTCCTTTTTCTTTCTTAATTTTTGTAAATTGGAGATTACTCTTCCTCTTGACACACACATGCAACATGAATGTGTTGTCAAGCTCACATTTTTTCACTTTTTCGTGTATACCCCTAGAGTTCTTAAGTTCTCATTATGAAATCCCCTAAACATTCTATTAACTACCCAATTATCTAATGGGTGTTTGTCTAAGTCCCGTATGGGTCCCACGGGGTCCTAAATATTTTGTGAAGTTGCTATCGTACCTACCAATTATAAGTCATTTTCAGTTATACCCTTATTTGGTACTAAATGCGAACACATAAATCATCATATAATATGAAAGCATTTAAGCAAATATTCATGTAATCACATAAATGCATTTAACATATAAAATGCAATTTCATTTTATTCGGGCCCTTCACTGGGTCCCACTCCAATACATGTCCCACCTCATTGGGGATTTTTCCAAATGGTGTCCTTCTCTGAACACTTTTCATACGGGCGAGTCCAAGCCTCCCCTTAATCCGTTTTATACACTAATTATATTAATTAATGCATATTAACATGATAATTAACCCTTTTTCCGGATACGGGTGTTACATTTGTCCCACCCTAAAAGGAAGTTTGGTCCCTAAACTTATTCTTACCTCAGGAATTAAAGAGATGCGGTACTTTGCTCTAATCTCATCATCTTGTTCCTAAGTAGCCTCCTCGATAAAATGGCTACGCCATTGATACCTCACCTAAGGAATCACCTTAGTTCTCAATATTTGATCCTTTCTATCAAGGATTTGCACTAGATGTTGCGTATAAGTAATATCTTCCCGAATCTCTAGTAGTTCTAGAATGATGACATATTTCGAATCTGATACATAACGTCGAAGCATTGACACGTGGAACACATTATGAACATTTGTCAACTCCTGTGGCAATTCTAAGCGATAAGCTAGTGATTCAACTCGATTCAAAATCAGATAAGATCCAACATATCTCGGACTGAGCTTACTTCGCTTACCAAACCATGCAATGCCTTCCAAATACAATACTTTCCTTATCTTATTATGTCACACCCATTCCAAAATCTCATGGTTTTAGAGCATAACTTGATAATTTGTGAAATTATTAATGATATTAATAATTGAGATGAGGTTGACTGTGGGTCAATGGTAAGTTGTCAGTGAGGACACGATAAAATGGTGGTTCATGTTGCATTGGCATAGATAAATGACATTTTATGACTTAAATGTTATTTGACTTATTTGGTATTTTATGAATAGTAAATTATACCTGTGTACTATAGTTTCTGGTAATTTTGATATTATCAAATATCATTTTGAGAACTATGGTGAGAACGTGAGTGACACGTTAAATAAAAGGTAGGTTGTGTAGAGATTCCACAGAATTTAGTTTTCGGACGTAATTTTGGACCCAAACGAGACTTAGTCAAAAACTTTTGTAAATTTTAATTTTCACTCGTAAAGGCATAAAATGAACGTGTGCGACGTTTCATGGATTAATTTGAAGTTTGAGAACTCGTGGGAAGGTAAACGCGATTCTCGAATAGTTTGTCTATATATATAGTGAGGGTTGAGAATTTCATTAGTTATAAACTTTATAAAATATCTTGGGAGAGGAGAGAGAAAAGGGGATTGGATCCAACGGGCTTTACGACGACAAATGGCGACCGTTCGTCTGTCAGTTTTCAACCAAATTCAAGATTTGCACTCGTGAAGGTAAGACCTATGTTTTGATACTACTTAGGCCATGTTTGGCTAATTTTTTCTAGAAATCTAATTTCTAGACTTTTGGGGAAAACACCCAGTAAAACTTGTAGGAATCATCTCAAATTCAAAATCCAACAATTGATTTGCACTCTAGTCGATCCTTCAAAGTTTGAGAGGAATCGCACGAGGTATGAAGTTCTAACTTGTGAAATATAGAGAAATATATGTTTTATATTTCGACGACGAAATTGAGATTCGGGAAAAATCCATGTGTTAATTGTAGGCCCGTTAATTATGCATATGCTAAATTGTGAAAAGCATGTCTAAATTTACGCGAGTTGCCTATGTGGGTCAAAGGGGGGGTCTTATACAAATTCATGCAGGAGTAAGCTTCTTGATGTTTAAGAATTTTAGTAGCGACGACTACTGTGCATGGTTTAAGGCTTGGACTTGCCAGGGCACTTGGGGATGTAATGGTTGTAGGCTTGTACTAGCCATTGACATCGCAGTTTAAGGCTTGGACTTGCCGCTACCGGATGAAAGCGTATTTTTCTTCCTAGCGACTATTTATGTGATTTATGATATTAAAGCATGTGTAATCATATATTGCATATGCTAGAACTTGTGCACTCAGCATATAGCTAAGCAGTGGAGATTTACTCCATTGCAGGTAAGAAGAAAGACAAGAAGAAGCGTGAGCATTGAGGTCAAGAATCGGCGAGGGAATCACCTTGTTCATACTTTTGTTTTAATCCTAAACTTATATTAAGGATTTGGGAATTTTAAAATACGTTGTAATAGTACCTTGGGAATTAGTTGGTGGTACTGTATTTTGTATTCGAATACTTGTAATGATGTTTTAAATCGCTAATGTTTAGTTGTAATTGTGTTGGCATTGGTTTTGGAAAGCTTGAGTTATGTAATTTTTACAACAGGGTTGCCCAGCAGGGGACCAGTCGACTGGACCCTATATCAGTCGACTGGATCATATGTGGTTTTATACACTGAAAGTGAATAGTGGTAGATCTATCGACTGGGTCGCTTTTCAGTCGACTGGACTACTGTACCATTTTGGGTTCTGCTTTAAATTATGGAAAAACTAGTCGACTGGACCATGTTTCAGTCGACTGGACCCCTTTACTGAAATAAGAATTTTGATTCTGCTAAAGGCACAGTCGACTGGGAGGATGCAGTCGACTGAAAGAGGAAGGCCCCAGTCGATTGGACCCCAGTCACAGTCGATTGGACGGCTGGTGTTCTGATTCAACTTTCTGCTTTTGGGTCTTCAGTCGACCGGATCCCCGATTCAATCGACTGGACC
This sequence comes from Hydrangea macrophylla, assembly GCA_033977485.1. NCBI lineage: Eukaryota > Viridiplantae > Streptophyta > Magnoliopsida > Cornales > Hydrangeaceae > Hydrangea > Hydrangea macrophylla. The sequence continues at coordinate 87,567,715 of CM066994.1, forward strand.
CCTGTTTCAAAAATGAATTGTTTCTCCAGGCTTTCCAATTGGGCAAAACTTTTTGCAACTCTGATTTTAAAGGATTGTACTTACTGTTTTTTGCTGCTATTTTACTTTAAAGGAACTAGATAAGCCTTGATGGCGTGCCACGTGTCCTATTTCCACACGTAGTGGGATGGGTCGTGACATATTATACTAGATGAACATAAATATTCATTCTCGAACTTTTAACAGTTCACATATAACAACTCGATTCAAATCTGACTCTTGACCCTATATCACAAAATAAATTACCTTGATTGGTTCTATTATAATTGCAATTGACAAGCAACTAGTTCTCTTTCCTCTAGTATTTCAAATAGTCTCAGTCATTCTGGAATTTAACTTTCTTACTTGTTAATCATTACCTTGTAGTACAATGCTCTCCCATGATCTAGTTTCCTTTCCATCGCCTCTTGCTGATTCAGAACTTTTATACAATTCAAATCACATACTTGGCTTTTAGGTTTCAATACATTCTTCTGTAAAGTGGAGACCAATCTCTTTACTTTCATAATAACTCTAAATTCCTTCTTCAAAACACATTTTATGTTTCTCTTACACATTTCTATCAGGTGCTCAACATAAGGCAACACTTTTCAAATCCCAAACCATGTATATTATAGAACTTGCATGTCCTTTGATGCATACTGTTGAAGCACCAATATATGGAATCCTTTCACCCATTTGTCAATCTTTGTAGCATTTCTAACCAAGAAGTAGCTGGTTTTCCTGCGACTCGAATCAAATTCATCCCAACAGTTCCCAAACTCAGTTTTCATATTATTTACCCAAGTGTGCAATGCCTTTTGAAGGTGTCTCTTGTATGTAAACAACGTCACTCATTGATCTCCATCTCAAATATTCATAGACACTTACCCTTTTCTATATCTTGTGACACGATACGTAGAATAATACATAGATCACAAGTTACTTTCAGACTTCATTTTGAATTCATTTCAAAATATAATATTTTAACTTAAACTAAAGTTGGAAACAATGTGCGCATTAAGCTTCTTAGTCCCAATAATAGTTATTCCTTCAAAATTTCACTCTTTTTTTTAACAAAAGATAATTTCCAAGACATTTTTTTTTCAAATATTTCCATATTCAACATGAATCTAGTATGATCTCAAAACATTTCCTACTCGTTTGCACATGTATAAATTCATCTGACATCCTCTCAAACCATCTCAAAAACTTCTAATACATTATTAGTAACTAAATCCAAAGTCTGAAAGTCTCTCGTGACGTACTAGGACACCCGACAATTGCTACAGTGTAGTGCAATAGTTAGATCTCAATAAATTATAGAAACTAATAATAGTAATCTTACCTGTTGCACGTGGTGATTGAAAAGATCTTAGAGTGGTTTAGAAACCAAGGAACTCCTTACTCATTACACTTGCAAAGCCATTTCCAAATTCAGATCTCTTATAGAGAATTCCAATACCCCGTCTAACCAATTAATCCAACTAGTTATTCATGCAACACAACTACTCAGTCTTCGTCTTATAATACCAAACATGCTGACTTCACAATCAACTGTGGCGATACCCAATCATCATATCACAACAGAAAATTCTTATACCACCTTTCTGTAAACCCCAATCTACTATTCATACTACTTTGTTGTAGAGAATCAATTCCTATTCCGTAACAAGAGAAGCATCCTAATGATGAACATTTAATAGGTTTACGTTGAGAGATTCCTCAACAACCAATATAACCCCAAATAGAGTTGAGAGATTCCTCAACAATCCCGGCTAACACAAATGATTAAATACCCCAAATATCTCGTCACCTCAATAAACCCAATACATCTCCCCAATCTCAAAGAAGAGATAATAAGCTCAATAAATGCTCCAAAGATCATGGAAAAGAGTCTAGAGAATTAATAGTATCCGCTTAGAATACTTGGAATAAATTATAAGAAATCCAGAATTCCCATAACTATAATATCCGTAGGCAAGAAACATTGAATAATAGAAAACCCACCGTACGCATAGAAATCCAGATTCTCAAGTTCTCAACAGAAAATAATAAAGGATCTCTATCAATATCAATACCCGATAATACTCAAAAAGAAATCCATACCCAGTACTCAAACCCTTCATCAAATTAGTACCCTTGATAACTTAATACCGACCATATCATTTCAAATAGTTGGTGAAACTCTTAATATCATAACCCAAATGTTTTATAGAAATACACCACTGATATTCTCAAACTCCAAAAAAAAAAAAAAATTTACCAAACTCTCACTTTCTCCTTCCAACTCAATCAATTCCATTATATGAGAAAACATTTCCCGTTATACTCCATTTGATCACAATGAAGCTTTTAATCATTCTTCTACACTTTATAATATGTAGAATGCATGCAACATGATATGCATGATTAACAACATTTAAATCACGTGCTATAAACATGTATGCTTCTACATGCAGCTACGTGTTACAATCCTCATATACATGCATAGTTTTTTTTTTACACCTCATATCATGTATTATTACTAGTCGTCGTTCTCGTCTCTCGTCCCAAAGGCTCTAGCATATTGCTCTGATACCAAAAATTGTCACACCCCAACCCACCTCGGGCGGATTAGGACACGTGTGACAATGCCACCAAGGCATGTCCCCAATGGATATAGCATTAAACAAGTTTAAACTCTCTTTAGACTCTTAATAAAACTCATTTACATGTAACTAACCCCAAGGGTAAAATGGTCATTTTAAGATTTTTGTCGAGCTTCCATCTCAAATGGTAGTTTTCAAATAAGGAACTCAACGTTGAAAACGGCGCATGAATACGAACTTCCTAGAGCAAGTTATGTTCATTTTTATCTTGAATTTGAGTATGCCAAAATTGCTCAAGCATTCTACCAAGTTAGCTCAAGCACAATTATTTTGTGCTCAATCCAACTTCTGCAGAACAAGTTCTGCCAAGAGCTTGCTCAAACACAAATGTTTGTGCTCAAGCTAACTTCTGCAGACACAAGCTCTGCCCAGAGTTTGCTCAAGCACAAATATTTTTTGCTCAATCTAACTTTCTGCAGAAGCAAATGTTGCTGCTGCTAAAAACTTTACTTGCAAGTTTACACCAAACCAAATCAACATCAACTCCATGGAACTTAGAAAAACATATCAAACCTCTTTCAAACACACTAAAACATTTCCAAGCACACATTCAAGTTCTTCCCACATAACCCAAGCATGTTAAGCATATACACATCTATAATTGGATCAAAATAACCCATGAACACAACCTTTTTGAATTAAAACAAGTTTTTGACATTCAAACACTTATCAACTAGTATTTTACAAAAACTTGTAGATTTTGGGCTCAAACTACAACCAACATCAAGATTATGCAAGGAACTTGTCCAAAACATTAGCATAGGATAGTACATAAGTTTTTTTTTTCAAATTTACATTAAACACATGAGTCATAGGATCCCAAACTAATTTCCAATCTCTCTAACTCTACAACCACAAGTCAAGACTTCAAGCCACAAGTTAAGGATTCCAATCCACAAGTTACACCATATTACAAGTTAAAGACATAACTACAAGTCCCAAATCTCTCCCCCGTTCTCGAGCACGTTACTTTCTCTCCAGATATTGCTCCGTACCTGCGACGGTTGTTATTTACCACAACAGAAAAAGGAAAATTGTTTTCTTAAGCATTACGCTTAGTGAGCAATCTAAACATGATTGAATGTTTAACATGTACAATGCTACAATTAACACATAAATCATATTCGTAATCTCCAAACCACAGGTTTAATGATTTATTCAGACCCGACGACCTTCCCTTGGTCCCATGGCCACTTCTATTCCTTGGACTTCCGTCTTTATCGGATTCTTCTTCTTCATCTCCCTTATTACTCCCAACTAATGAATCATTTCCCCGGTGTTCATTGATTACCACATAATCACATAAACATGTAAGAACAACAATTTTCATATAATTGACATGCAACTCACAATTTTAAACATCTCCATGACTTCTAAGCATGAATAATCAATACAATAAGACATTCCCATAGCTCCTAAGCATAAATTGTTATCTTCAACATCATTGAAGCCTTGAACATAGTTAAACACAACCATTCTTTAGTGTAGAAAACTTACCTTAGCAAGATCTACCCAAATTCAAGCTAGAGAAATGCTAAATTTACCAAATCCTAGCTCAATTCTTACTCCAAAGTGAATCCTACAAGAATTTGGCAACTGCGTGTCACTGACTAACGTGAGCTACCAAAGTTACGACAATCAAAGTGTAAATTAAAGGTATAAGAATGATCGCATCACCTCCACGAGTCTGAAAACTGCTTCGATTCGCGAATTGGACGTCGGACGACGACGGAACGGCAGAAAACGACGTCGGTGACGGTTCCGTCTTCTCTCTCGGTGAGCTCTTCCTTTTTGTTTCTTAATTTCTGTAAATTGGAGATTACTCTCCCTCTTGACACACACATGCAACATGCAATGTGTTGTCAAGCTCACATTTTCTCACTTTTTCATTTACACCCCCAGCATTCTTAAGTTCTCATTATGAAATCCCCCAAACATTCCATTAACTACCCAATTATCTAATGGGTGTTAGTCTAAGTCCCGTATGGGTCCCAATGGGGTCCCAAATATTTTGTGAAGCTGCTATTGCACTTACCAATTATAAGTCATTTTCAGTTATACCCTTATTTGGTACCAAATGCGAACACATAAATCATCATATAATATTAAAGCATTTAATCAAATATTCATGTAATCGCTTAAATGCATTTAACATATAAAATGCAATTTCATTTTATCCGGGCCCTTCACTGGGTCCCACTCCAATACCTGTCCCACCTCACTAGGGACATTTCCAAATGGTGTCCTTCTCTGAACACTTTTCATACGGGCGAGTCCAATCTTCCCCTTAATCCATTTTATACACTAATTATATTAATTAATGCATATTAACATGATAATTAACCCGTTCTTCGGATACGGGTGTTACAATATGTCTTCCCAAAGAAGTCTCTCATGATGTAAGAATCTTAGTTTATGTATTGAGTTTTATACCTTTTACATATTTGCTATTTGTTCTATTTCTTTTTGCAATGGTTGTCGAAGGTGAAGATAGCAAACCATTAGTTGGGATATAAAACGAGGGTAGTGTTTGGTATTTGCTAATGCTATTTGTTGTTTTATTTTAATGTTGATGCCTTTAATTTGATACCATGATTTCTATACAATCTTCATCTGTTTCTTATTTTATTTAGTGTTGCTATGCAAAACTCATACTCTATTAAGCTAATGTCTTTTCCAAAGTTCTTCCTAAATTTATATGAATTAGCTATGTTGGGAGAGATGATCCTAATTGCCACTTTTGGATGATGAGAAGAGAGCCATAGAAAGGGGGGAGAGAGAGACCCTCTACCCTATACCTCTCTCACCCTTTTACTTCTCATCTCAATTTATACAGTTTTTCCCATTTACTTGTATCATATATATGTAAATACAGTTGTTATCACTTTCTCATATCTGGTTCTTTTGTCGTCTAGAAATCCGGTTGTTGTTTAATGCAGTATTTCATGTAACGGACTCTTGATTTTGCAAAATTTGATTTTTTTTTCCAGTGCTTGTAGTTGTTTAATTTATGCGAATATAGATGAATATAGGTTTTTGATATCTTTTGTGGAGTGTTATGAGCTTTGTTTTTTTATACAATGGCAGGTTAAAAAGAGTTGTGTTATATATACAATGGATGTGTAGGGGCTCATGGTGTTGTGGCACCGAATAGGTACAAGTGTGTATGTACATACACGAAATCACTTTCTCATATCTTTTGCATATATTTTCAGTTTTAGATCTTCGTTTTAATGTTTATTCTGGTATTTCATGTATTGCGCCCCTTAATTTTGTGTAATTTAGTGATTTTTTTGTTATTGTGGTGATTTATTTTATTCACATGCACACGAATATATGTTTTTCTTGTATTTTTAGAAGATTGTTCTTAACTTCTTATACTTATGCTTTCTACAATTGTGCTGTTTAAACAGAGTTGTTATACATACAATGGGATATATATATATATGTATTGACACCTAAAACCATAAAATTTCTATACGACTTAAGAAAACTCCATCTTCTCACAACTGCAAGCTTAGAGAGCCAGAGACCCACTGCAAGCTTCACCAATGCTTTTGGACACCAAATAGAAAACAAGGTTTGTGTTTTCTGATTTTTCACTTTCCAAATTCTAATGTGTGTTTTCTAATATTTCTTCTTGAAATTGTTTTCAAGCTAAATCAACCCAGTATCCTATATTTGAGGAATTGAGTGTTATGAAAATCATGCTCGAGGCCTTTGATTTGTGAGGGCATCAAATACACGTAGTGTCTAGGAGGATTGTTATGCTCATGTAAAAGCTTTGGATATCAAAACTTGTTTTAAATCCATTTTTTTCCCGAATTTAGTATATAGTTCCATGATGGTGAATGGTGATGTTAGGAGCTAGATGTTACTTACCCTGTCTCTAATTAGTTTGATTTAATGCCTTTAGGAACCAAAATTATGCTACGCTCTTGTTTCCCAAAAGTCAACCCAAATGAGATTAGGACTTCTCATGTCATGGATGATATAATCTTACATTAATGTGTTTGCACCCAAAAACCGTCAATGGTTTTTGAGCCCGAGTTGCGTGGAACTGAATAGAGGGGAAGCCGGGCTAAGGAATGAATGACTCATCAGACTCAAGAATAGACGTGAGACCGATGATAGGTACAAGGTTGTTGGGTGTGGTAAGGAGAGTCCGATGAAAAAAATTGAACATGGGTGAGGATTATCGGGCTATGGAAAAACATAACCCAATACGTTGATGGCCCGATGGTGGAATGAAGCAACATGAAGCTCAATCGGACACCGTGTAATGAGAGATGAGAGTTACAGTCCGATTGGCCATGGGCATTGGAAGAAAGATAATCGGGCATGAAGAGAAGCATGGAAACAGATAGAGCCCGATTCCTTCAGGAGGATAAGTGACGAGGCCGATGGACTGAAAGGGGAAGACGATGCTATCCACAGCTGTCAAGATGACGCCACCTCAGAGTTTTGGAAACAAGAGTCCATTCAGGAAAGGATCTGATCATGTCCAGCTGGATTTAGGCGTTTAATCCCTAAATTAAAGGGATTGATTCAATCAGGATCTGGGTAAGGTAGGAGTCAGAGATAAGGAAGGTCTTTTCCAATCAGACAATCAATCAAGCAGCTTGGGGCACAAGCTAAGGAATTTTTGTCCAATTAGGAATCATCTAAGCCCGCTATAAATATTCAAGCAGGCCAACCAAGCAGAGGACTCCACGTCATCTCGAAAAAGCATACACTGCATTCGAAGCATTCAAGCATTCAAAGCACTCTTTTAAGTCTTTATGTTTTCCAGCCTTCATAGCAAATATGTCTGCCCTTTTTTGTTATTTCTCTTTGTTCTTTTGAATAATCAGCATGTTCTAGTTTGTTCTTTAGTTCTGTGTATTTTTTCCAAACATTTAATAAAATCTTCGTTTTATTAAACCGTTTGTGATTGGTTTACCTGTTAAACTTGACACCTTTTAGCTTGTGCGCTTCAGTACTGCTAAAGAATTTAAGGTGAGGGTACTTTCCTACTCACTATACACAATCACCCTGGTTAGAAGTCAGATTCATCAAGCCTTGTGTACCACTCACACAACTGAATAGGAAATTAGTTTGCACGTACACACACACACACCGAACCACTGTTAGTTCTGGCACGTCTGCGCAAATTACAGCAAACATTTTTGGCACGCCCGGTGGGACCCACAGTGTCAAGCTATGCCTCCAAAAAAAGACAAACAGACAACGAAGAACGGCCAAGATGATCCTCCCATGGACCCACCTGTGGAGGAAAGTACCGGCCATTCTCCACAAGATGGCAGTATCACGCTTGAGGCGATTTCAGAAGCCATGAGAACTAACGTTGAGCCCATATGGAAGGAGTACAACGCGCTCATAGGATCAATGGGCAATCTCAAATCGGTCATCAACCAAACGGTCGATGTCTATAAAAGTCAAGCCGATCTGGTCTTAGAAACAAGGACCACCCACGTAAAGCTGGACCGCCTAACGGACATGATCGGCAGGCTGATAAAAACCTATAAGGCCGGGGGCAGCAAAGAACAAGTCAATGGATCGGGCTCTGGCGCATCGCTTGAGTCCGATAAGCCAAAAGACCCACCTTACGTCTGTCCGAACCTAAGGGATGTTAATGGCTCAGGCAAGCAATCTGAGTCACAGACCGGAATGGCTAGTGGAGTGATTGTCACCGATCCCCATGGATCGGCGACACCAGGTTTTGTCGGTTTACAGGCCATACTGAAAGTTCTGTCGGTCACACACAAACCCCAGGTCTCGCAAACGGGGGGCAAAGGAATAATGGTGGATTTTGGCCCCATCAGGCCAATAACAACCAACAGCAAGTGCCACCGCCGTTGGTACCCCCGATGAGGAATTTTCAGCTCGTAGCTCCACAACCCATCAATAGGGAGGAGCTGGTGGCGGCCATACACGAAGAGTATGGCCCGTTCATGAGAAGACTGGAGAGGCCGACGTACAGACGGCCATATCCCCCTGAAATTGACCAGGTCATATTTCCTCAGGGGTACAAAGTGCCAAATTTCACTCTGTTCTCTAGAGAGAGTGAACAATCTTCAGTTGAGCATATTGGCCATTTTATTGTTCAATGCGGCCATGTGGGTCACAGCAACCCATTAAAGTTAAGACTCTTCCCAAACTCGCTAACGGGCATGGCATTTTTGTGGTATGTTAACCTCCCCGCCAATTCGGTGTTAACTTGGCAAGGGATGGAAGTGCTATTTCACGGCCAGTTTTATAGAACTGAGCTCGAAACATCGCTGGCAGACCTGTCCAGAATGATGCAACTAGTAGGAGAGACCGTAGAAACCTACATAGCCCATTTTCGTAAGGCAAAGTATCAGTGCAAGACAGTTTTGCCCGAGGAAGAGTATGCTAAAATGGCCATGGGGGCATGTCCTTTGAACTGCGTAAGAGGTTCGAGGGAACTGACTTCCGTGACCTATTTGAGCTTGCCACACGGGCCGGTCGTTACGAGCGTATCCTTTTGGGCGACCAGGAGAAGAAGAACTCCTCCAAAGGAACATATTATAAGGACCCTAATTATGAGGTCCACTTAGCAGAGTATGACCTTGAAACAGAGAGCAATATGGCCGAATTGATTTGCAAACGGCCAATCGTTTGCAACGCCTTGAATAAGCCTATTAGCAACAACGCCGCTGCAAAGAAAATGGCATTCGAGGCGGGGAAAAATTATACTTTTGATATAACCATGGCTGATCAAATATTTGATGCCCTGTTGGCCGATAAAGTGATCAAGCTGAGTGAAGGTCATCGGATCCCTAAGGCCGACGACCTAAAGAATAAAGAATATTGTAAATGGCACAATTCTTGGAAGCACTCCACTAATAATTGTGTTGTTTTTTGTAATTTTATATAGGAAAACGTGGAGAAGGGAGTTTTCAAATTCTCGGACAAGGCTATGGGGATTGATGCGAATCCTTTTCCTCAGATTATCGGCACTAACATGGTTATGCCCGATTTAAACAAGCTTTCAAGGTCGAGGCTAAAGGTAGACTTGATCAACAAAGAATTGGTGCCAAAACAAAGGGAAGGGAAACAAGTCGCTATTTCGGCCACTGATGGGCCGAAGGTGACGATACATGACCTCCAAAAGAGCTATCAAGAGCGTAAAGAGAAAAACCATAAGGCCGAAGAAGAAACAGCTAGATCCAGTACCGATAATTTGATAGCTGATCTACGACGACAACTGGAGTTCATCGAACAAGGCCTTTGCCCGAGGTGCAAGGCTGATGTCAAGAAAGAAGTCTCGAGCTCGAGTAAGAGGCCGAGAAGCAATGAACATCGAGAGCCAAGCCCGAGAAGGTCTATTTACGAGAGATTGTCACTACCATGGCAAGGTCAGGCAAAGCCCGAGTGGCGGGCAAAACATTCGGTGATTCAGCAAATCGGCCATAGCGAGTCCGGCCGATTGGGGGCAAGAAGTTCCCAAACAATCCCAAGGCCTCAGATGCAAGCATCAACCTCTAACAAGAGCCCAAGGATGGTGCTGCCACCAGGGGTAGAAGATCAGAAATGGTACAGAGCTGAACATTCAAAATTCCCAACACGACCACAGTATAGCAAGTTCCAAAAAAGAAGGTATCAGCGAATGAGACAGGCCGAGCGAGAATGCCAATACTGGAAGAACCGGGCGGGAAACCTTCCTACACCCACAAAGCATAACGTGCCCGATGACCAAGGACTCTCAACTAGGGCGATGCACATTGCCACTAAGCGCCCAAAGGAAAGAGTCGAACGAGAAAAATCACAGGAGGGGTGTAGAGTAACATCGGACAAGATGAGTGTGGAGTCCGATGGAGATATGTCAGATTCAAGCGCGTCGCTAATTCAGTTCGGGATAATTCTGGTAGGCCTGTCGTCTAACATGGTGTTTACACTGCCTATGTCTTTCATGGCTAAGCCAGATCAGGCAACGGCCATGGAAGGAGATGTAGTAGAAGGTCTAACCAAGGACTCGGCCGTGATAGAAGAAGTTTTTTGGAACGGAGGAGAGACCGTCAAACCTAAAGTGGTGGAAGCCACAAGCAAAAATGTGGACGCCATCGAAGGGCAAACCGATCGGCCCAAGATCACCATCTTGAGGCCGAAAGGTCATCAGACTGAGGAAGGATTGAAGACCGAACCAGTCAAAGTTGTATTTAAAAAACCAACATACCAGATGTCCTAGCATCTGAAGCCCTTGTACGTGAAAGCACATATTGAGGGTGTCCTAATAAACAGGATCCTTGTTGATGGTGGGTCTACCATCAACATTATGCCTCAAATAATGTTGAGGATCCTTCAAAAATCTGAGTCGGAGCTAATTCCGGCCGAAATGAATGTCCAAAGCTTCACTGGGGCACCTTAATGAACCAAGGGTATCCTATCCCTTGAATTGACCGTTGGCAGTAAAATGATCATGACTGATTTTTTCATTGTGGAAACCTCGGCGGCCTATAATGCATTACTCAGCCGAGATTGGATACACCCAAACTACTGCATTCCCTCCACACTCCATCAATTGCTAATTTTCTGGAGAGGTGATGAGGTGGAAGTGGTTGGAGCAGACACCAAGCCATTTGTAGCCCGGGTGCAGACGGCAGATGCAGTCTTGTATGAAGATGACATCGGGCCAGTTAAGTTATTGGGTTGCAACAAAATGGGGAGACCGAATACAATGACCTTCCTTAAAGGAAGTTCGTTGGACATTAAAGCATATTACCATAATCTCAGTCGGACAGAAGAATCAAGGTCGATTGAGATCATCGAACAGGAGGATGTCTATGGAGACTTCGATAATTGAAAAACAAAAGCTGCTAGCCTTGAGGGCCAGCATGGCCAGATGGTGTGCATACTTGGCCGATAGAAGATTGGAAATCGACCCTGTAGACGGAATGATTAATCTGGCCGACTGTATTTATGAAGAGGAAGTGCCCAGGGAGGAAGAGATTCAAATAGACGAGTTAGAAATGGCCACGACAAAGCTTGATGATTTAAAGGCCGATGTCCAAGACCCTCTGTTGGAAGTCAACCTAGGCAAAGAAGGAGAACACAAACCCACTTATGTAAGTTAGATGCTGGATCCGTAGTGTCAGGCTGAATTGATTGCACTCCTGCACAAGTATAAAGATTGTTTCGCCTGGGAATATGACGAAATGGCAGGTTTATCTAGGGAACTGGTGGAACACCAATTGCCAATTAAACCGGGGTTCAGGCCGTTCAAGCAGCTTCCTCAGCGCATGTCACTAGAGGTAACACTGAAGGTGAAAGAAGAGATTGAGAGACTACTGGACGCTGGCTTCATTCGGACGGCCCGATATGTTGAATGTGTCTCGAATGTGGTCCCAGTGGTAAAGAAGAATGGGAAGTTGAGGGTCTGCATTGACTTCAGAAATTTAAACTTGGGTACCCCAAAAGATGAGTATCCCATGCCCATGGTCGATCAGTTAATCGATTCGGCCGCTAAACATAAAATTTTGTCATTCATGGACGGGTACTCGGGATATAACCAGATCTACATCGCCAAAGAGGATGTCTTGAAGACTGCCTTTCGGTGCCCGGGGGCAATTGGAACCTTTGAATGGGTTGTCATGCCTTTTGGGCTGAAGAACGCAAGAGCTACCTATCAATGGGCAATGAATTCAATCTTCCATGATATGATTGGACAATTCATGGAGGTTTACATAGATGATGTGGTGGTAAAGTCAGGAGATAACGCCGATCATTTGAAGGATTTGGAAAAAGCATTTGAAAGAATGCGCGCTTATAAACTAAAGATGAACCCTCTCAAATGTGCATTCGGCGTAACAACAGGGAATTTCTTAGGTTTCTTAGTACATCAAAGGGGGATAGAGATTGACAAAAATAAGGCTCGGGCTATCCAGGCAGCAAAGCCACCAGCTAATAAGAGAGAGCTGCAGAGGTTGCTCGGACAGATCAATTTCCTGAGAAGATTTATATCAAACTGTGCATAGAAGACCCAAGTATGGACCCCACTATTGAAGATCAAGACCGATGAAGACTTCAAATGGGAAGACAGCCATCAACAAGCCTTTGAGGGAATCAAGGAATATTTGTCAACCCCCCCAGTATTAATGCCACCCAAGAAGGGTAGGTATTTGAAATTGTATATATCGGCCTCTGACTGCTCTATAGGAAGTATGTTAGCTCAAGATAATGAGCAAGGCAACGAGCAGGCCGTTTATTATTTAAGTAGAATTTTAACTCCAATCAAGCAGCGCTATGCGCCGATTGAGAAGTTATGCTTGGCATTGTATTTTTCCTCACAAAAGTTAAGAACATATATGCTACCTGTTTCCACTTACATAATATGTCAAACTGACGTGATAAAATACATGTTGTCAAGACCAATCATGCGAGGCCGAATTGGAAAATGGACCCTGGCCTTGATGGAATTTGCCATCCAATACCGATCCCAGCAATCGGTAAAAGGTCAGGCCATAGCCAATTTCTTGGCCGATCACCCAGATCTTACTAATTGGGAGAACTGCCTCTAACACCCAAAGTCCTGAGCACGTCCCTAGTCCCATGGACGTTAATTTTTGACGGTTCCAAAAACGCAGAGGGTGCTGGGGCAGGAGTGGTGATTGTATCACCCAAGTATAAAAAGACAAAAATGTCATTTAGGCTCAATTTCAAATGCACTAATAATCAGGATGAATACGAAGCGCTTATCATCGGACTAGAGATACTCCTTGAAATGGGGGCATCGTCCGTGCACATAAAAGGTGACTCAGGGCTGGTTATCGGACAGATTGCTGGAGAGTTTCAGATACGAAGGTGGGAGCTCTGCCCGTTCCACGCTGTAGCCACTCAACTCATGGAGGCATTTGATGATATTAGCGTGAGTTACATTCCAAGAACCACAAATATCGAGGCCGATAAGTTGGCCAAAATAGGATCAGCCTCGTCTTCTCAGAAGAACGTAGAAGACCAACTCACCATTGTTCATGTCCAGTCATTATCGTCCGTTGCAAAGAGAGGTTGGTATATTACTACCAATTCGGTCTTGATGGAGGATGACGATTGGAGAATCCCTATTATTGAATACCTGAATCACCCAAATGTCAGAGTAGACCAAAGAGTCAGACTATTTGTTGTCCAGTTCGTGGTGCTCGATGGCGAATTATTCAAGAAACCAATCGGTGACGATGTGATCCTGAGATGTCTAGGAAAGAAGCAAGCTATGCAGGTTATGGCCGAGGTACATGAAAGGATTTGTAGGGCACATCAGGCCGGCACAAAGATGAAGTGGTTGTTGAGAAGGTACAATTATTACTGGCCCGGTATGTTGAAAGATTGTATCAATTATGCTAAGGGGTGTCAAGCTTGCCAGAAGCATGGTCCGATCCAGCATGTGCCAGCTAAAGAGTTGTAACCTGTAATCAAACCATGGCCGTTTAGAGGATGGGCGATGGATTTAATTGGCAAAGTCCTACCGCCATCATCGGGCCAGCACTGTTTCATTATAGTGGCTACAGACTACTTTACTAAGTGGGCTGAGGTTATACCTTGTAGAACGGTGACTTAGACCGCCATTATAAAATTCATTGAAGAACACATTATCCATAGGTTCGGCCTTCCAGAAACAATCACGGGCGACCAAGGATCCGTGTTTACAGGAACGGAAACATCGGCCTTTACAGAAAGTAGGGGGATCAGAATTCTCAATTCTATACCTTATTATGCACAAGCTAATGGACAGGCCGAGTCCACTAACAAGATCCTCAAGGGGATCATTGAGAAGATGATTATTGAAAATTCTAGGGAATGGGACAAGCTCTTGTCCGAAGCGTTATGGGCCTATCGGACATCTAAAAGGTCAAGTACTGGGGTCACACCGTTCATGCTGACTTATGGGCATGACGCTATGTTACCTATGGAAGTTACAGTCCGATCGGCCAGAAGAGATTTATAAAATCAGGTAGAGCCCGCTGAATACACAGAGGCTATGATAGCTAAATTAGAAGGGCTCGATGAAATGAGGCTCTCGGCCTTAGATTCATTGAAAGTGCAAAAGCAACGGGCAGCCCAAGCATATAATAAAAGGGTGAAGGAGAAGTCTTTTTGCACAGAGGATTTGGTATGGAAGGCCGTGCTACCTATTGGAGATAAGATAAACTGTTATGGTAAATGGTCGGTTAACTGGGAGGGCCCGTTCATCGTCCATCAAGTCAAGAGAGGTGGTGCCTACAGGCTACGTGATTTAGATGGAACGGTTCATGTCCGATTAATCAATGGTCAGTATTTAAAGTCCTATTATCCTACATTATGGGAGACCATTGACCTGCACTACAAACCAAATCCTGGGTTGGAATATGATCAATTGTCAATTATGAACCTGAGCCTGAATGATTGAAAAGAAAACATCATTTTGTATTAATAGGCTGAGCACAGCTTACTTACAATAATGATGAAAAAAGAAATTTCTATACAAGTACAAAATAGGAGTCGGCCTCTAGGCCGACCCAAAATTCCTAAGCTTAGCCTTTAGGTCTTCCCAGGTCTTGATGGCTCCAGACCGATCCCGCTTTGCTTTTTCTAGCTTTTGGGCCCAAGATCGGGATATCGGGACACTGGCTTGCAGTTGATCACTACATTTTTTAGCATCACGACCAAGTAAAGATAGTGCTTCATCAATTTTCCCAAGGGCGGCATTATTGGTGACGATCTCGGCCTCATATTGGGCGAGTTGAGCTTTTAGTGCAGTGATACGGGACTGCAGCTAGGAGTCTCTTGCTAGCACTTGAGCCCGAGATGCCTTCCCCACTTCAAACTTAGCTTTGGCCACTTCCAGAAACTTCAAGGCCTTCTGTCGCGAGCCTAAGTGAAGCTTTGCATCAGCCTGAATCTTCATGGCCGATCGGTCCACAAGACGGTAGCTAGGAAGTCTTTCTTATATCTCGTGGAGTAAGGATAGATGCCCGTCAAAAAGTGAAGGATCGGCCATACGAGTGTTCAAAGCTGCTTCAACGTCAGTGGCAACGGGCAGGCTAGAAAGGTCCTGATCAGCAAGCCCGAAGAGTAGATCCTTGGCTTGCTGAAGGCGCAAAGGTGAAACGGCTTCGGGCTCCAGGGGGCCAAGGTCAAAAGCTCCTAGGTCCAGGCCGGAGAATAATTTGTTGAAGGGAATGTGTGGCTCTGGACTCATGGGATCGGCCTGTTCAAGAGAATAAGCAGTTAGAAGTGCTCTAAAATTTTATGAATGAAGTAAAGTATACACAGTAATACCTGGGTATGAGAACCAAGTGAGGCCGAGATCTCTTCACTAACATCAGCCTCACTGGGTTGAGAAGTTGTTGGTTGAGAGGAAGATTGAGCCAGCGCAGAAGAGGAAGAAGCATGGCCGGTCTCTACCCCAGGGCTGGTTGAGGCCGTCGTTATCTGTAATACTTTAGCCTCTGGAATAGAGCCCGAATCATCAGTACCGGCCTCAACCCGTAGAGTTGCAGAAGCCTAAGGAGGGTTAGCATCGGCCACCACCGGTTCCACTGTTACAGGAACGGAAGATCTGGTGGCTGCAGTAGGTTCCCCTTGCCCGGAGGGAGCTCCAACTTCAGTGGGGACGGCTTGGTCAACTTCTTCCCCAGCTGCCTCCGTAATGACTCCAGCATCGACCACGCCCTCACTGCTGGAAGAGAGGACGACTTGCTCAGGAGCTTGGCTGGAAGGAGCAATGTCTTCATCTCCACTTGAAGGAGTTAGCGGAGGCACGATGTGAAGTGGCATTACTCTCATGGCGACCCGTTCCAGATAGGCCGCCGCGGACGCTGGTGATGTAGGAAGAGGTGGAGGAAGAGTCTGAGGCAGACTTGGGTGTGATAGGTCCTCTCTAGAGTCCTCATCAGCAAGCTAAAAATTAGTGGAAGGGGATTAGGACTCAAAAGAACAAAATCGGGCTTAACAGCTAAAAATGTTGTAAATCTACCTGAGTTGAGGCCGATATGGTTTTCTGTTTCTTTTGAGCAGGCCCCTTGCCCGGAGCTGGTTGGCGGGCCGGTCTTTTGGCCACTTGTTTGCGCCGGACTTGAGCTGCTGCTGGGGCAGGAGCATCGGCCTCAGTGACCGATGATGTAGTGAAAGGTACCAGGGCCTCAGCAGCAGTGTCTTTAAATATATTGCTTGCCCGGTCACCCCACCATTAGGTGAATTCTTCTGATACTATAGGCCGGATAGAGAAGGGCGTGAAGATGAATGCCGCTTTGAGCCGGTCCGACCGTTCTTTTATTTTTTTCACCTGCCCATCGTTGACATTGAGGCCACGTTCTACCCAGTCAACATTGACAGTGATGCCAGGGGGAACGGGCACGAGTTGGGGAATCCTGAATTGGCGGGCATAGAGGGGAGCAAAGTAATACTCTGCCCCGCACTTATTGTTGGCCAATGGAATGCTTGGGCTGAAAATAATGTCTCTAGCCACTAAGTAGCTAGAGAAGATTTCGTTGTAGGTGGATTGGGTGCCTGAGCCCCAATTAGAAGGGTTATTGGAGAGTTGAAGAAAAGAAGAAAATTAAAGTGAGAAGAAAGGGGTGAAGAGGTTTATATCCCGAGGGGAGCAACCTTGATAGAAGAAAGTAAAACACTCCTCAAAGGAGTGTGAAGAGGGTGCTACGTCCATGAATTGGATGGCAGAGATAGGAACATCGGCCAACTGGCGAATGGCTGGTTGAAATTCAGGAAAGTAAGAGTACAGCCAAAGTTGGAGAATCCATATTGGGCTTCCACCAGCTCCAAAGCCCGAATGGACAAAATCAGTTATGCCTTGGACCAAGTGTGCCCAAACAAGCGTAGCCATGGCCAAGGGCTTCCCTGATGCAAGAGCCAAGGCCAAGGTGGTGTATTCTTTGGTGATGGCTTGGCTGGCCAAGCAGAAGAGGTACTTGTTGAGCCAGTAAATGAGGAAGGTGGTATGTTCAGCATCGGACACCTCCGTCACATCTACACCGATGCAGGCAGTCAGAAAGCCTCCATAGGCTGTGATCGGTCTGTGCGAAATAGCCCCGTCCCTAATAATTTCTTGCTGAGGATAGGCAAAGCTGGCCGTTCCGACGTCGAGCCCGAGAATGATTTCTTGCCCTTGAGGGCGAAGACCAAACAAATAGCTGATGTCCTTGACGGTGGGAGCCATTGGTCCACAGCGGAAAAGAAAGCCGTTGCAGGACGAGGACCAAAATAGCAAGGCAGAGAGAAGAAGAGGTCGGTCTATCTCTATTCTAGACCGACTAAGCATTATGGCATCATAAATGCCCGTTTGTCTCCAGACTGTGGCCTTAGAGGTCGATACCCGGGTTATCCACTTCTCCCAGTCTGCAGCGGGGGTCGGCCAGCCTCGAATAGGCTGGTTAGCAGTTTGAACCTTGTTCCAGTGGGCAGGGGCCTATAGGAACGCTTCATTTTCAACCGGTGGAAAAAGAGGGGAAAAAGCTATCGGAGGATGGCCAAGAAACGCCGCTCCTAGGCCTAGTGCTACTGGAGAGCCATCGGAGGAGCTGTAGGGGTTCAGATAGTCAGTGGAGATCTCAGCGGCATGGGCTTTGGCTAGAGTCCTAACCTCCCTGCATCGGTTTTGCGGTGGTGGGGCGTCAACAAAAGTTTTCTTGCCTTTAGAAGTAGCCGGAGCAGTCTTAGGAGCCATCTGAAGGGAAAATAAGTTCGCCGGAAGAAATGGAGGTTTAGAGAGAGAGAGAGAGTAAGAATGCAAATGTATGGTAAGGGCTTTTGAAAATCTTGCTGTTTAAATACCACGATGCCGTAATCATGGTGCATTAAATAAGGAATGATTGGTAGGATTCTCCATAATCTAACATTCGCTGCATGCTTGAAGCACGGCAATTTTAAAATTCAAAACGTCACATCAATCAAGGCGGGATGTTTGATATGACCTTTTGGGGGGCAATTGTTTGCACCCAAAAACCGTCAATGGTTTTTGAGCCCGAGTTGCGTGGAACTGAATAGAGGGGAGGCCGGGTTAAGGAATGAATGACTCATCGGACTCAAGAATAGACGTGAGACCGATGATAGGTACAAGGCTGTTGGGTGTGGTAAGGAGAGTCCGATGAAAAAAATTGAACATGGGTGAGGATTATCGGGCTATGGAAAAATATAACCCAATATGTTGATGGCCCGATGGTGGAATGAAGCAACATGAAGCTCAATCGGACAGCGTGTAATGAGAGATGAGAGTTACAGTCCGATTGGCCATGGGCGTTAGAAGAAAGATAATCGGGCATGAAGAAGAGCATGGAAACAGATAGAGCCCGATTCCTTCAGGAGGATAAGTGACGAGGCCGATGGACTGAAAGGGGAAGACTATTCTATCCACAGCTGTCAAGATGACGCCACCTCAGAGTTTTGGAAACAAGAGTCCGTTCAGGAAAGGATCTGATCATGTCCAGCTGGATTTAGGCGTTTAATCCCTAAATTAAAGGGATTGATTCAATCAGGATCTGGGTAAGGTAGGAGTCAGAGATAAGGAAGGTCTTTTCCAATCAGCCAATCAATCAAGCAGCTTGGGGCGCAAGCTAAGGAATTTTTGTCCAATTAGGAATCATCTAAGGCCTCTATAAATATTCAGGCATGCCAACCAAGCAGAGGACTCCGCGTCATCTCGAAACAGCATACACTGCATTCGAAGCATTCAAGCATTCAAAGCACTCTTTTAAGTCTTTATGTTTTCCAGCCTTCATAGCAAATAGGTCTGCCCTTTTTTGTTATTTCTCTTTGTTCTTTTGAATAATCAGCCTGTTCTGGTTTGTTCTTTAGTTCTGTGTATTTTTTCCAAACATTTAATAAAATCTTCGTTTTATTAAACCGTTTGTGATTGGTTTACCTGTTAAACTTGACACCTTTTAGCTTGTGCGCTTCAGTACTGCTAAAGAATTTACGGTGAGGGTACTTTCCTACTCACTATACACAATCACCCTGGTTAGAAGTCAGATTCATCAAGCCTTGTGTATCACTCACACAAGCGAATAGGAAATTAGTTTGCACGTACACACACACACACACCGAACCACTGTTGGTTCTGGCACGCCCGTGTAAATTACAGCAAACATGATGTAGGCAAAAACTCATTTTTTTTTGCCCAGAGTTCCACTTTTCTTTATGCAATTGAAAAAGTAGTTCCAAATCTTAGATAAAAAAAAAAGGAATTTCAGCCAAATGAAAAATCTACTTTATCCAAAAAAATTAAATAGCTTATGAACAAATAGCTAGACCATGTGGTAAATGACTTTCCGTACTTCGATTGGCAAAAATTAATATCCTACATTTTCCCAACAATGTAGGTAATGAACCTGGTAGAATGGACAGGCTCATGGTTTCTCCTTTTGATGAGATTGTCTTGTTCCTATTTTTCCCTGGCAATACTTTGTTTTTGTGTAGGCTTTACACGTATTTACAAGTAAAAGAAGGTTGTATTTTTTTTAATCGTATGGGCATTCAAGATAACAAAGTGATCTTTTACTCCTTAATAATTACATGGTTTGGTTTTGTTCCTCCTTTTCTGATTAATTTTTTAATTTTAATTTTTATTTTTATTAGACCATTTTGTGCAGTTGAATCATTTAGATGAACCTCAAATTACGTTTTTTTTTATCAGTTTTGTACTTCAATCATTTGTTAACAATGAGGCTGCAAGATGTTAAAAATTATTTGCGCTAGAAAAAAAAATTAAGATAACACCAACTGAAATGGCGATTTTGCTGGCAAAATTCCATGATTGGTACATGACATGCACTTTTATTGGGTAGAAAATTTATATTCTTATACAAATTAGCGCGTTCATGTACAACCAACTCTTCCACATTGGTTTGCCAGAGATAAATTGGATGCAATGCGGAGGTACACGAAAAGATGACTTTCTTTTCTGCGGAGGTTAAAAGTTTAATTTTAATTATTAAATGTTTGTTGCTTTGACTCGTAAACTAATAGAATTAAGATACTTGAGAAATGTGTGGGTTGCAAATTCTCTCTTATCTTTGCACGTTTATGCATGAATTTGCCTACATAAATATGGCATGACATTTTAATTAGGCTGTATATTGCTCGTGCTATGTGATTTTGTATATTGTGTTCTATGTTGTTTTCATCTATTGTGCTTAATGAGTAGGTTTGGTCTATTTGTAGCATGAATAACTAGGGTGCTTGATGGTGGCCTACACATTAATGCTCTTTTACTAAATGATCTTTAATCTTTTCCAAGCGTTAGTCGTGGAGTTCTTAACTTTATGTCATCCTTGAATTAATTCTTATTATTCTTTTAAACAGTGATAATATTTTGATGTGTTTGTTAACAATTCTTGGTATGCTTGATTATTAGTTACAAAATTTGCTGGTGTTCTTACTTATTTGTTAATGGATATTTACTTTTTTTCATTTCACGATCAGACTGAATTGTTGCTCTCTGTAGTTGTGTATTTTGGGTTAGCTAGTGTTCTTCAGACATTCATTTTCGTATCTTATTGTATCGTTTCCATTTTTTATGTGGAAAAACACAGGTTATTTCCTTCTCTATCCCTGCTGAACATGGAAAACGTTTTCTTGTTTATTACAGATATAGAGGTTTTTGACATCTGTTTGTGGAGTGTTCTGAGATTTATATATATGAAGTCAGCAGAGCGAAGAACACATGAAATTTCTTCATCTTCTACAAGTAAGGACCTTTTCCACATCAAATTGTTGTTCTGATCATCCTATGGATTTAATTGCGGATCAAAAGAAACCTTTATTTTTTTTTAATGTTTTTTTCTTAGTTATTTTGGGAATTTGTCCTTTTGAATCAGGGCTTGGTAGTAGAGTCTTGCAAACTTGTCCACATGGTGGTTTGAATATGATTTTGGAGATATTTGGGTGAATTTTAATGGTTAGTTCTCTTCTACTTCTGTTGCTCTGAATTCATTGTAATTACTTGCTTTTCTTTTCAGTTTTTTGTGTTCACTGTTTATAGAATGAGGTTCACCCGAAAAAAAAAAAAAAAAAAAAAAAAAAAAACCCTCACTCCAAATAATGTAAGATGGGGATATCTATCCTAAGCTCACTGAAATGCAGGTGTGTCTATTTCGACAGACTGTTTTGTCTTGTATAGATGACCTTATCATCCTTGCTTCTATTTATATTTATTTATAAAATGAGAATTCCATCTTTCTAAACATTGCGATTTGTTTTTATTGGCCTTTTGTTGTATGGATTCTTGAAATAAAAAAAAAAAAAACGATTTACGCTAATTGGAAGGTTTCCCCCCACAAATCTAGGATGCATTTGTACACGTCTTTATTGCCTTGATGATGTTATGTAATTAAGACATAAATAACAAATACAAAGGCCACAAAAGCACTGCCAGCTTTATGATGCGTAATCCAATTCCTGTGATTTCACATTGACCCCTATAGTTTTAATTTGGATACTTTGAATGTAGGTTTAATGGATAATTTAATCTCATGTGTGTAATTGAATCTCATGATTTAAGATGCATTTAATGAGTGATTGCTATTCAACCTTCTAAGGGTACGTTTGGTAGGCAGGAATGGAATAAGGCAAGAATGGAATGGACCCAGGAATGGAATGAAGCAGGAATGGAATAGCAATAGTCATTTCATTCCTCTGTTTGGCTAAGTTTCTAGAAATTAAATGTCAATTACATTCCACTTTGAGTTTTAAACAATCAATTAGTGGAATAAAATCAGAATTAAGCAAAATATTTTAAATTTGTACAAAATATTTATGGTACAAACATTCAGTATTATTTATCTATAATATATTTTTTAAACCAAATATTTTATTGAAATTTCGTTTAGAAAAGTGTTTAATAGAATGTCTTAGAATATTTTTTTTCAAATATATAACCTTTAAACGCATTTTGGAAGTCCAAGAATCTACTATCAGATATTCTTATACAATATTTTGAAATATCTAATTTTTTTAAATATTTTTTAGCCTAAATAGTTAATGTATAGTTTTTTTATGAAATAATATTACATTTTTAACAATTTTAGTCCACCTTATTTTTTTTTCATCTATTTGCAAACTCTCTTTAAAAATTTAATATGTTTGCTAGTTATAATTAAAAAAAAATTAGTCCAATGTTAAGTTTAATAAGTATTTTATGATTTTTTTTTAGTATGAATAATATTTAATCAAAATATTTAATATTTTATAAAAATTATTTTTTAAAAAGTATTTAATATTTGTTTTAATATTTTAAAAAAAAATTAATATATACATATTTTTATAAAATATGTTTTAAGAAAAAGTTTTATATTTTACAATTATAGTCAATCCTGTGGGAATGGAATAAGCATTCCTTGGGTTTTGGCAAGGAATGCCCATTCCTGCTTAAGTAGGAATGACCATTCCAAAAGGAATGCCCATTTCACTGTATTTGGTCACACCAAACACAGGAATGGAATGAACCCAGGAATGACCATTTCATTCCAAGGTGCATTCCTGCCTACCAAACGTGCCCTAAGTACTTCTTGATTCTCTTAGAAGTCTGTCTCTGAACTGTTGTCATTGTAAAATAATTTGTTCACCATCTCTTTTCACCCAGCAAGCTATTACTATCTATGTATTACTTGCTGGGTGAAACTTAGTTGTTTTCCTTACCATTCTAAGTTTCTCTTTCACACAAATTGGCTTTTAACAAACAACTTAATTGAGCCTTTTGTCTTAAGTTAATTGGGATCGGCTAAATGAGTATTTTTTTTTTGTCAGAATTTATGTTCATACGAGATTTGAGAAAGTTGCTAAATTTCCTTCATCATATAGGAGGAAGAAGGTATCAAATGTTCCAATTGCCAGTGTATGTAAGCGCATATATATAAAACTTTATTTATAGTAGAATTAGTTGTTCTATGTAGTTGACGATATTGTTTAGTATAATGCTAAAAGCTTGGATAATATGTGAGTTCAATTTAATCAAATAAGATATGTCCCTAGCCTTTAGCCATTGAAATACTAATTGAGAAAAAGGTCTCTTGTATTCTATTCATTAATCTTACCAATTCTGGACAAAAGAGCTCTTAACCCACTAGAGCGTGATTAAAAGTGAAACTAATTTCACCACAAGCCCTTGAGCAAAGCAAGTGTTATCATATAATGATAACCTAGAAGTAGCTACAAAGGATGACTTGGAACTTGAATGTAGTTTTGAGGTATTCGAACTACTTTTTTGGATATAAATAGAGAAAGCATTTTCACCTTATCAACAGTTGTTTTAAGCTCAAATTCGTCTTTTAGACCTTGGTAATCCAAGCTTTATTTGATCTAAGTTTTAGTCATTGCAATAAGCAATATCCACTACTCACTCAATCCCAAATGCATGATTCTAACTTTTTAAGGAAGCTTATTCTATTTGATAAATTATTACTATTGCCCAATTAAGCACTCTTGCAATGTAGGATGGTCGAAATTTTTGCACAAATAGCTAATTCTTTGCGACCTGTATTAGAGTTACCATAAAAAGTTAGTTGAATGAAAGTCTGTTGGTACATGATATCTTTCCTACGCATACAAATTTCTTTTGAATTTTTTGTTTTGTTTTGTTTTGTTCGAGGTAATGACCAGATTCTGGGCATCTTCGATGAGAAGGAATTGGATCAGAAGCATCGAATGCAAGCCAAGCTGTGGAAGGGCCTGAATTCTAAACAGCCAAAAAAATTTGACACACTGATTGTACTTTGCAAACTTCTAATTCTTCTTTGTCATTTTTTTTGGGCTATATTAGGATTATCCAAGTCTCACGGCTTTAAAAGTTGCACTCAAGGAATTTATACAGGTATAAATCATGCACAATTTTTAAATGTTCAACTCATTTTTTAAAGTTGGGTCCTTTTGCAAATGAGTCTACCTCAAGCTCGTCTTCTAATTCTGTGCAGTAACACAACCTTGTCGTTCCTATTTCGGCTATATTGTTATTAATATATCGCTATACTTCAAGCATTTTGAATGTGTTATATCTGATTTTAGTATACGTAATTGTACACAAAATGGTGTTTATAGAGCAAATTTGTCTGGAATACAAATCATGTATATGATGAAACGGACGTAGTGGTTTTGTATATACAATGTTAAGTTTTTTCTGATGCTAGACAACTTTTTGTGGCACACATTGATAGAATACCATTGGTTGAGTCTCTTGTTTTGGTAATCCATGCGAGTACTACTCTTTTCTAGCAGTTGTTTGAATTTTTAGATAGATATTTATATAATCTTATTTAGTAGACTGCTGCAATATAGTTGCTAAGCATAATTGGAGAACCACTACTGTTAAAACGCCAAAGGTGCCCATGGTAGTGATATTAATTGATGGCATGAGATAAGTTTAGACCTCGGGTCTTTAAGTGAATAAAATTGTCTTTTCATCATGCATAAAAATGCATAAAATAGATCATAACATATTATAAATACACAAATGTTACAAAGAGATGAAAAAAGTTGGTGTATATGGAACCAAGAGAAGAAAGACAAAAAAAAAAAAAAGTAAAGAATGTAATCCATGGTAAACAATTTGAGGGGGGAAAAAAAGTGTAGCTGAAAAAAATAGGTAGCTGTAGACACCCCATTTTTGCCCGATTCAATCATATCAAAATAAAGTGCTCGTGTCAACGAGCTTGTCACTTTTTGAATCATCCCAATCAGACCTCGAATGATAAAGATACTGCAAGTCAAAAGCCATGGGGGTCAAAAGGTCAACAATTCCGCATGCACCCTACCACACATGATTATTTCTTATCCCCAAATTATTAAAGCTCGGTGAAAACAAGCATCAAACAAAAAAAAGCAGTACAAAAAAAGCAAAAGGAAGCACTAACCAAAAAAGAAAGAAAACATAATTAAAAATAAAGTTTTTTTTGGCTATAAGAGAAACGAACGCAGAACGAAAAAAGAAGAGGAGGAACGAAGGAGAACAGAGGCTCCTCTCTGTATCTCCCTCATACTCCACATCTCCCCCTCACTTCATCATTAAATACAAAAAAAAACCCTACAGAAAAATGAGTTTATATTTTTTCACTACCATACCACCCCTTTTAACCATCACCATCAGGGACATCACTACAATCACCTCCCTCCACCTAGCTACCATATCATCACGATTCTCATCAACATACCTCACGGCCACTGTACCACCGCCATCATCATACTGCCTCAAATTATTGTCCAACATCCCAGTCACTTACTATCAATATTCTAGCCGATTTCTCGACTTTCTCCAATAACTCAGGTTTTTATTTATTTATTTTTTTTTGTGCATATCATTTTTTTCTTGCTTGATAAAAAAATAATAATATCCACGTCATACTCGGAATTACTTGGTTTCCAACATTAAAGTCACGTCCGACTCGGGATTACATGGTTCCCAATACAGGAATCCTACATGGTTTCTAATAAGGAGTGTCATGTTCAACTGGGGATGACGTGATTGCTAATACGGGGACCAATGTTCTACTGGGGACTACGCGGTTTTCTAATATAGAAATCCACGTCTAAATAATAAAATTCACTTTTCAATCATTTGGGCATCATCCCTTTCTTGAGGTACAAAATCAAAAATACAAAAAGAAGACAAAAAGAAAATACAAAAAAAAAAAGATAAAAAAGAAAAATACAAAAAATGGACCTTCTCAAAATAAAACTCCAATGCCACATTTGCTTGGGATCTGCAAACAGCACAAGTAAGACAAGTAAGTCTTCTCACTCTTAATGGGCACCGACCCTTACTTCCGGTATAGGAATAAAAGAACAGAAAAAAATGAAAAATACAAAAAAATATTTTCTTAGAGTTGGGCACCGACCCTTACTTGCGGTACACTTTTCAGTCACTTGGGCACCGACCCTTCCGGCATAGGAATAAAAGAACAGGAAAAATACAAAAATATATTTTCTTAAAGTTGGGCATCGACCTTTACTTCCGGTACACTTTTTCAGTCATTGGGGCACAGACCATTACTTCCAGTATTGGACTAAAAGGACTAACATAAAAAAAAAATTCAAAAATACAAAATAATAAAAATACAAAAAAAAAATCATTTTTCAGTTATTTGGGCACCGACCCTTACTTCTGGTGTAAAAATAAAAAAAATAAAAAAAAATTCTCTTTTCTTTTCAGTCATTTGGGCACAGATCCTTATTTCCAGCATAGGAATAAAAGCACAGGAAAAAAAATAAAAAATAGAAAAGTACAAAAAAAATGCATCATTCTCCAATCACTTGCATAGTCTCATTTCAATCGCAATCACTTTCCAAAGGTTAAAATCTAGGACTGTATCACGTGGGTTAAAGTTCCTAGTTACACCAACTCTTTCTTAAATCAATATATCACACATGCACGGTCTTTTCTTTCTCTACAAAAATCATGCATACACTCGCACACACAAGTCAAAACTACGTTTGGCCTGATTCCCGTCTTGGGATACGTAAGCAACTCTCAAAGAGTGCGGCCATATCTATCACCATTTTTTATCCTATTCACTTTTTTTTTTAAGAAAAAGAATAATCTTTTTTTTCTTTTTCAATCAAAATGCCCCATTTTAATAAAATTTACTAAAATTTGGCAACCGTGTTCGCACGGATGTTCGAGGGTGCCTAATACCTTTTTTTGACATAATCGAGTACCCTAACCCATCTCAAAATCTTTCGTTTTCGCATGACTATTCAGATCATACTTTTAAAGGGCCCATTTTTCTCAAAACTGTTTTTTAAAAGTTAAAGATAAATTACTTTAATTGTCTTTGCAGGGGTCCTAACACCCCAAATGTTAGGAGGCGACTCTGAACATTTCAAACAGGCCTTACCATACTCTTTTCACCATTCCCAATAAAAATCAAGTTGCAATTCACCCACTCTTAGGAAGCAGGGCCCACACCGACTGCTCGGCGCTCCGAAGATGCGGGCGCAACAGTTGGCGACTCTACTGGGGATACTTAAGAAGACTCAGGCCATCATTTTAGTGATTTTTGTTACAATTGGGCATTTCGTTTGTACTAACATTTTTTTTTATTTTACCTTTTCTTTGTAAATTTATTTTCTTTTGTACAGGTGTTCACGACTCAGGCTGAAATTAAATTGCTAGGCCATGACAAAATTGTAAAGGCCAATGCCAAAATTGTAAAGGTCAATGCCAAGATCTTTAACTATCACGCACACTACACACTGGCATGCAAGCATAAAATAACCCTTCCTTAAGAGGACACCTTTAAGATTAGATAGGAGGATTAGTAAGTGGCATGGACGTTGCGGTAGTACCGCCGGTACCAGCACCGAAACTTCCTCCGCTCAAACCACCAACCTGAGAAAGTGCTTCGGCGCTGGAGGTTTGAAGGTTTGGGGACCGGACCTAATTTAAGTTTGCATTAGACATCAACCTCTCCACATACATACTCTCACTCTCTCCATGTGCTCTGTGTGTGTATGTGTGTGTGTGTGTGTGTGTATGTGTGTCACTCTCATGGACACACACACACACACACACACACACACTCTCTCTCTCTCTCTCTCTCTCTCTCTCTCTCTCTCTGTCAATCTCACAGACTCCCTCTTTCTCTCTCTTTCTGTCACTCTCACAGACTCTCTCTTTCTCTCTTTCTGTCACTCTCACTGGCCTTCTCTCTCTCTCTCTCTCTGTCACTCTCATGGACACACACACACACACTCTCTCTCTCTCTCTCGCTCTTTCTCTCTTTCTGTCACTCTCACTGGCCCTCCCTCTCTCTCTCTCTCCCTATATGTGTGTGTCACTCTCATGGACACACACATATACACACACACACACACACACTCTCTCTCTCTCTCTCTCTCTCTGTCACTCCCACTGACTCTCTCTCTCTCTCTGTCACTCTCACTGACCCTCTCTCTCTCTCTCTCTCTCTCTCTCTCTCTCTTTTCTTTCTTTCTCACCTGCCCCCTCTCTTTCTGTCACTCTTCACGTGCTCTCTCTCTCTCTCTCTCTCTCTCTCTCTCTCTCTCTCTCTCTCTCCTTTTAAAGACCTTCCATGTCCCCTTCTCTCTCTGTCCTTCTCACCTACTCTCTCTCTTTAGTGAACCTCTCTCTGTCTCACTCTCCCCCTCTCTTTCTTCTTCTTTTCCTCTTCCTTCTACCACTTGATAGAAACTCATCTCTCTTTTTGAAAAGAAAAAAGAAAAAAAGCTCACCCAACTCAGATCTGAATAAGAGGAAGCTAAAACAAGCCCTGTACAGGAGCTTCCCATTGAGATGCGAGAAGAGGAACATAGAATCATACCAAAAATGGTTTTTAAGAGGGTTGTTAGTCGTTGTGGTGCATACAAGTACAACAGAAGACGGTGAAAAAGTGACTATTCCTTGGCTCCCTACTTTCAGTATGCAGGGAGTATGAAGGATTATGAGGCAATTCACGGTTTTTTTGGATATAGGAATTTTCTACGCCTTATTGAAAGGGTATCTGAGGTAGATCATCTACAAACTATCAAATCCCTTGTGTTTGAAGCCACAACTAGGCTTCAGGTTCCCATTTTGGGTTGTGTTTCTTACATCTTTTTTCTCGAACAACAAGTTCTAGAACCGAAAGAACATGTCTCACAACTTCAAGCTTAATCAAAAGAAGAGTCACCCAAACAATCCAAAAGCTTGATCTAGATCCTTCGCTCAACTATGCCATGGAAGATCTAGATCACAACACAGAAAGTCCTCGAAAGTATTCCAATCTCATTTCTCCAACCACTATTACTCAAATCTCTTTTGAAATCTCTAGCCCTACCTATATCCCCCCTATCACTCAAATTTGTACAACCTTTCCTTGGTCTAATCTGATCCGGTCCTTACTGTCTAGCAACAACCACCAAACTTCTCCAAGTCCGTTGGATCTCGCTACTCCCAACACAATTTCTCCAATCCGGTCCTTACAATCTATCAACAATCACCAAACTTCTCCAAGTCCGTTGGATCTCGTTACTCCCAACACAATTTCTCCAATCTGGTCCTTACAATCTAGCAACAACCACCAAACTTCTCCAAGTCTATTGGATCTCGCTACTCCCAACACAATTTCTCCAATCCGGTCCTTACTATCTAGCAACAACCACCAAACTTCTTCAAATCCGTTGGATCTCGCTGCTCCCAACACAATTTCTCCAGTCCAGTCCTTACAATTTAGCAACAACCACCAAACTTCACCAAGTCCATTGGATCTCGGTACTCCCAACACAATTTCTCCAGTTCGGTCCTTACAATCTGGCACCAACCACCAAACTTCTCCAAGACCGCTAGATCTCGCTACTCCCAATGCAATTTCTCCAGTCTCTCGTCCTGCCCCTACCACCTCTGTTACTCCAACTTGCTCCTTCTGGTCTAATCTAGTCCAACACTCACAATCTAACAAGCCCCGGATTCCCTTGGATTAAACAAAAAAACCAGAGGTCCCAAGATATCCAAATCTCCCCCCAAATCTTCAAGCAAGTTCATCAAAAGCACCTACTCCATCCACTAATCATTACTCTTTCTTCACTGTTAATAACTTAGCTCAAAGCTCCTTCTTGGGTTTAATTGACATGGTGGAGAGTCAACGTGTCTCTAAAAGGAAAGGAAAAAAGGTCGCGAGGTGGCTTGAGCCTTAGAACTAAGGCTCTCTTTTTTAATTTTTTTTTTAAAAAAAAATTCAAAAAAAAAAAAAAAAAAAAGTGGAATGAACATCACGGTCCGTATTCGAGGTAGTCCCTGTACATCAAGTGTGCGTGGAATTGAGCCCACATGTCTTACTACGCATGTCCCTCCACCAGCTTAATATAGTTTGGACCTTTGGGTAATGCTTTATAGGGCAACTGGGAGGGTAAGTATCCCAGGACGGTATTGTCCTCAGAAGTAAGTCCTGAAGAACATTAACCCAAGATTCTGTGGAACGGACTATAGGATCTATATGGTTGCTAAATAACGCGTAGGATGTTGTTAGCATTCGACCTCTGAAAGGAAGCATCACGTTGGTAGAACTCTGTTCCCACTCATCAAAATCCAAATGTACATTTGTAGCATTGTAAGTTTTCATTTTTTTTTTAAAAAAAATTCCCCCTTAGCACTATCTTCGCTTCTTATGCAATGTACCCTCACTTTGGGCAATCAGTTCAAGAATCAGTTGTGGAAATACTATCTCTTATTAACAACATAAGTGCACTTTCTGAAATGAGGGTTCTAATCCCCATCACTTTCACGATCCACTTGTGTTTGCTATCACCAATCTGAATCAGCTTAAAGGCTGACATGTGTTCCAAGTCAGAAAATGCATGCTTGATCATTTCTAATCCTTCATTCAGGCCTAATTCAATACAATGGTAACACATGCAAATCCATACTACAAACACTGATATTATCAAATCCAAGTAGTACCAGTACATTCGCAACTGTCCAAATCGTTTCATTGCCAAATCAATAGGATACTCTGCCTTCTCAAAAACATTCTTACTTTTTCAAAACAAAAAAAAACAAAAAAATATATATAAAAAGAAAAAGTAAAGGAAAAGGGGGGAAAAATAAACCAAAAAAAAGGGGGGGAAAAGTCCAAAAAAAAAAAAGAGGAGAGAGAGAGATTGTCGATCACGAGAAAGGAAAGGAAAGAAAAAGAAAAGAAAAGAAAGAAAGGAAAAGAAAAAAAAAAGGCATAAAAACCTACCCTCACTTCTCTCCCTCATTCCTCTTTCTTCTTCTCAACTGATCTCTGCATCTCCCTCTCTTCTCCCTTCTCGGCCTAACACATTTCTCACTTCTCTCTCCTTACCACACTCATAGTCATTGTCTTCCACCATTGTGACCAAGACCAGAAGTTTGATCTTGTTTTAGGCGTGGGGGTGCTCTTTCAAAAAATAATTTTGAAAACAACATGGATTTGTGCGAGATAATTATACTTTGCGAAGTGTGCATTCTTCTTTGGATGGCGATGGTGGCTGCAACTTACTTCTGGTTCAAACTGTCTGATAATGAAGAAGTCCACAAAGACTAGGAAAAATGTTCTTGGAAACTCGGACCGCCCCTGTGATTCAAATCATTTGTTGGGTGGGTTAGCTTTACCAATGAACAATGGGTTGATGAAATGTAGGAGTTTTCTTGTTGTTCTCTTTTTGCTCTTATATATATCAAAAAAATAATCATCAATAAAAAGATAATGTCAAGAATTGTGTAAAATGGGCAGCCAATCATATGTGTTGTTTCCAGCCATCGAGTCCATGCACTGTTTCTATACCCTTTACCGACAGTTTGATTCTCCACCGATACACCCACGAGCCTATGGTCACTCTCGCAATAGGCCAATACTTCACCCACTACCTAGAATGTCACTCCTTACAATGCATCAAAATGTCACATAGGGGCAGTTTTCCCACTACTAAATATATGCATTGTCTGCTTTGTATAAGTACATACATTTTAAAAAAAAAAAAAAGGAGACACAAATTAAAAATATATATATATATATATGAAAAAAGAGGGAAAAAAAAAGCTTTTTTTTCATTATCTTGCTTTAAAATCTCATGATTCATTGGATATGACTGTCTTGTAACTTGTTGAAGTCATGTTGGACATCGCATTGGACTTTTGGACACAACACATGAGAGAACATGCCAAAAAGGCTTCAAGTCCATAATCAATCATTACAGTGTCTGACACTGCTCATCATCACAAGTGCATGCTACACTACCACTACTGTAGCATATGGACAGTACACTCTCAGGAGCAGAAATACCTCAACTCAAGTCATGCCACACATCATCAAATACCAAGTGGGGAGCCCGTGTTCCCCATGACATTGCACAAATTTCAATGTTGCACATATATGATTTCTAAAATCCAACTATACTCATGTCAAAATGATGAGAGGCAATCATTTCAGCTATCCAAACACTATTAACCACTTACTAGCCCACTTGAGCCATACAATAAAATTTTCTCTTCAAACTCCCTGAGGATCACCCCCACACTGGGGCAATGCAAAAAAAAAGAAAAAAATACGAAAGTTAGAAAAATCCACAGAGTGCTATCCAACTTAGGATACTCAATTCAAATTGGGGCAATTCTCCACAAGTCGCGTTTCACTCAGTAATACTCACCCCATACTAGATTGGGGCAGGCAAAAAGAAAAAAATAAATAAATAGAGCATAAGGTGACCTCAGGCATTCCAAGCGACCTTTCAAAAAAAAAAAAAACTTTGAGCCTTCATGCGATCCTTTATTTCTTAAACCATGACCCTGGCCTACACTACAACCCACTAAAAAGTCCACTCTGATTGACACAAGTCTTGTTGAATTCATTAAATCATACTTTTGGATTATTTCAAAGACATGGGCCATCTCATACCATCGAGTTCAAGATTGTCTGACGGGCATAGTGTAAACCTCAAAAAGGGCACCACGAGTAAAAATCAAGATTATGGAAAAACTATCGACACAATAGATACAGACAAGGACTGGGCGTTCAGCGAATACTGGGGCACTAAGCCCATAAAGTCAAAATACGTTGTCTTCTAGTGTTCCAACAAGTAACAAGATAAACAATATCCACTAACTTATGAACATTTTTTCGCAGATGATAAACTCATGAATCAAATACTTTTGTAAATACTCTATACATAGCATAACATTGCATTAAAAAATAAATTAAAAAAACAAAAAAAAAACAAAAAATAAAAAATAAAAATAAAAAATCATTCATACTTTACAGCATAGCAGAAAATGCATATCTTTTGTAACAGGGGCAACTGGTCCTGATAATTCTATCATCATTGTAAGAAGAACACTCACCTCCGGCCCAACATACTCCCAAAAGCCTCACCTCTTGCACAACATATTTCCAAACCCAACCACTGGCCCAACACTTCCTAAAACCTCACCTCTAGCCCAATATACTTCCAAAGCCCAACCACTGGCCCAACACTTCCGAAAACCTCACCACTAGCCCAATATACTTCCGAAGCCCAACCACTGGCCCAACACTTCCGAAAACCTCACCACTAGCCCAATATTTTCAAAGCCCAACCACTGGCCCAACACTTCCGAAAACCTCACCACTGGCCCAATATACTTTCCAAAGCCCAACGATTGGCCCAACATACTTCCAAAAGCCTAACCACTGGCCCTACATA
This sequence comes from Hydrangea macrophylla, assembly GCA_033977485.1. Lineage (NCBI taxonomy): Eukaryota > Viridiplantae > Streptophyta > Magnoliopsida > Cornales > Hydrangeaceae > Hydrangea > Hydrangea macrophylla. The sequence continues at coordinate 87,601,521 of CM066994.1, forward strand.
CTTCCAAAGCCCAACTACTGGCCCAATATACTTTCCAAAGCCCAACTACTGGCCCAATATACTTCCAAAAGCCTAACCACTGGCCCAAATACTTCCAAGAACTCCCACTTCATGCAGCATTTACTCGGACTCGCCAACTCTACAACAACCCCTCCGCTCAGGTCCACATATCAAATCAACCTCTCCTCTACGGATCATCAAGAAGTATGTCTCGTACCCAGGATCACCAAGTTCATCTCATTCAGTCTTTGCAAGGGACATCTTGTTCATATCATCCAGCTTCAGGTGTGAGTCCGTCAAGTGGCGTCCTGTTCATCTCATCCAGTCACAGGAATAAGTCCATCAAGGGGCATCCTGTTCACAATCTCACTATTGGGAATGAGTCCGTCAAGTGGTGTCCCGTTTACATCTTCAGTACAGGAGTGAATCCGTCAAGGGGCATCCTATTCACAATCTCACTATTGGGAGTGAGTCCGTCCAGTGGCGTCCCGTTTACATTTTCAGCACATGAGTGAGTCCATCAAGGGGCATCCTGTTCACAATCTCATTATTGGGAATGAGTCCGTCAAGTGGTGTCCCGTTTACATCTTCAGCACAGGAGTGAGTCTGTCAAGGGGCATCCTGTTCACAGTCTCACTATTGGGAATGAGTCCGTCAACACAGTAGTGAATCTGTCAAGGGGCATGCTGTTCACAATATCACTATTGGGAATAAGTCCATCAAGTGGCATCCCGCTTAAATCTTCAGCACTGAAGTAAGTTCGTCAAGAGGCATCCTATTTCACAATCTCACTATCAAGAATGAGTCCTTCAAGAGGCATCCTGTTCACAATATCACCATCGGGAGTAAGTCTGTCAAGTGGCATCTCGTTATCATCAACATCAACCTTAGTTTAGGATTACGCGGCTTCGCACTTCCTGGCTACATCCTTCTTTCCCCAGCATGCACGAACTACGCACAGTCTGACTCTCCCGATGGGAGATACGTAGGCAGCTCTAAGAGCTCGGCCATACCCTTACTTTTACGTTCTCGATTAAAGTTTGAGATTACGCGGCTTCGCACTTCTCGACTACACCATCTCTCACCATCTCTTAGCTACCCAGGTTTGCACGAACTACGCATGGTCTGATTCTCCCGATGGGAGATATGTAGGCAGCTCTAAGAGCTCGACCATACCCTTACTTTTACGTTCTTGGTTAAAATTCGAGATTACGCGGCTTCGCACTTCTCGACTACACCGTCTCTCACCATCTCTCAGCTACCCAGGTTTGCATGAACTGCATACAGTCTGATTCTTCTAATGGGAGATACGTATGTAGCTTTAAGAGTTCGACCATAGCCTCAATTTACTACATTCTCGATTAAAGTTTGAGATTACGCGATTACACATTTCTCGACTACACTGTCTACACCATCCCTCTTCTTTTCAACTCTCACATGAATCCCAGACAGAGTCGTTCGCCCATTCTGGTGACACTCTCAATCCCCAGTGGAGCTATCTGCCCAATATAGCAATACTCCCAATACTCACATTCACTTGCCTACATTGACACCTCATACCCACTTGCCTATGATGGCATTTTACATTCACTTGCCTACATTGGCACCTCATACTCACTTGCCTACGATGGCATTTCACATTCACTTCCCTACATTGGCACCTCATGCCCACTTGCATACGATGGCATTTTACATTCACTCGCCTACGTTGGCACCTCATACTCACTTGCCTACTTTGGCACATCTTTTACTTATTTTCATCACTTAACAGAAAAGGGACAAAAATGATTCGTCTAGTTTCTTTGTCACGATTTGCTTCGCAAAACATGACAAAGAAGGGCAGCTGTAGACACCCCATTTTTGCCCAATCCAATCATATCAAAATAAAGTGCTCGTTGACACAAGCCTGTCACTTTTTGAAACATCCCAATCTGACCTCGAATGATAAAGATACTGCAAGTCAAAAGCCATGGGGGTCAAAAGGTCAACAATTTTGCATGCACCCTACCACGCATGATTATTTCTTATCCCCCAAATTATTGAAGCTCGGAGGAAACAAGCATCAAACAAAAAAAAGTTGTACAAAAAAAGCAAAAGGAAGCACTAACCAAAAAAGAAAGAAAAAAGAAAGAAAAAATAATTAAAAATGAAGTTTTTTTGCCTATAAGAGAAACGAACGCAGAACAAAAAAAGAAGAGGAGGAACGAAGGAGAACAGAGGCTCCTCTCTGTATCTCCCTCATACTCCACATCTCCCCCTCACTTCATCATTAAATAGAAAAAACCCCTACAAAAAAAGGAGTTTACATTTTTTCACTACCATACCACCCCTTTTAACCATCACCATCAAGGACATCACTACAATCACCTCCCTCCACCTAGTTACCATATCATCACGATTCTCATCAACATACCTCACGGCCACTGTACCACCGCCATCATCATACTGCCTCAAATTATTGTCCAACATCCCAGTCACTTACTATCAATATTCTAGCCGATTTCTCGAGTTCCTCCAATAACTCAGGTTTTTATTTATTTATTTTTTTGTGCATATCATTTTTTTCTTGCTTTATAAAAAAAAATATAATAATATCCACGTCATACTCAGAATTATTTGGTTTCCAATATAAAAGTCACGTCTAACTCGGGATTACATGGTTCCCAATACAGGAATCCTACGTGGTTTCTAATAAGGAGGGCCATGTTCTACTGGGGACGACGTGATTACTAATACGGGGACTAATGTTCTACTGAGGACTACGCGATTTTCTAATATAGAAATCCATGTCTAAATAATAAAAATCAATTTTCAATCATTTGGGCACCATCCCTTTCTTCCGGTACATAATCAAAAGTACAAAAAGAAGACAAAAAGAAAATACAAAAAAAGATAAAAAACAAAAATACAAAAAATGGACCTTCTTAAAATAAAACTCCAATGCCACCTTTGCTTGGGATCTGCAAACAGCACAAGTAAGACAGGTAAGTCTTCTCACTCTTAATGGGCACCGACCCTTACTTCTGGTACACTTTTCAGTCACTTGGGCACCGGCCCTTACTTCCGGCATAGGAATAAAATAACAGAAAAAATAAAAAATACAAAAATATATTTTCTTATAGTTGGGCATCGACCTTTACTTCCGGTACACTTTTTCAGTCATTGGGGCACTGACCATTACTTCCAATATTGGACTACAAGGACTAAAAAAATAAAAAATACAAAATACAAAATAATAAAAATACAAAAAAAAATTCATTTCTCAGTTATTTGAGCACCGACCATTACTTCCGACATAAAAATAAAATTCAAAAAAAATCTCTTTTCTTTTCAGTCATTTGGGCACAGATCCTTATTTCCAACATAGGAATAAAAGCACGGGAAAAAAATAAAAAAAATAGAAAAGTACAAAAAAATGCATCATTCTCCAATCACTTGCATAGTCTCATTTCAATCGCAATCACTTTCCAAGGGTTAAAATCTAGGACTATACCACATGGGTTAAAGTTCCTAGTTACACCAACTCTTTCTTAAATCACTATATCACACGTGCACGGTCTTTTCTTTCTCTACAAAAATCATGCATACACTCGCACACACAAGTCAGAACTACGTTTGGCCTGATTCTCATCTTGGGATACGTAAGCAACTCTCAAAGAGTGCGGCCATACCTATCACCATTTTTTGTCCTATTCACTTTTATTTTAAGAAAAAGAATAATCCTTTTTTTCTTTTTTAATCAAAATGCCCCATTTTAATAAAAATTACTAAAATTTGGCAACCGTGTTCGAACGGATGTTCGAGGGTGCCTAATACCTTCCCTTGACATAATCGAGTCCCCGAACCCATCTCAAAATCTCTGGTTTTCGCATGGCTATTCAGAGTCATACTTTTAAAGGGCCCACTTTTCTCAAAACTGTTTATCAAAAGTTAAAGATAAATTACTTTAATTGTCTTAGCAGGGGTCCTAACACCCCAAATGTTAGGTGGCGACTCTGAACATTTCAAACAGGCCCTACCATACTCTTTTTACCCTTCCCAATAAAAATGAAGTCGCAATTCATCCACTCTCAGGAAGCTAGGCCCACACCGATTGCTCGGCGCTCCGAAGATGCTGGCGCGACAGTAGCCATGATACATGTTATTGTTCCAACTGATGGAATTGATTTCACATAAGTCAGAGCATTGTAAGTTGTGCATTATTCCTCATATTGCAGCACAAATATTGTTGTTGAAGTTGCTGCCATTGACAATTTGCCATTTTTTTTTCAATTTGCAAGTTCATTCTTCATTGGGGGTTGATGGTGGATTGATGTTTTGTTACATTCACTCTTTATTAGGTTGCTTCTATCTATAAATTGTTAGTTTGTTACAATAGAGGCTATTCCTCTTTGACTATTCACTTTTATTCATGTTGTACTCATTGCCTTCATTACATTAGAAAAACATAATTGTCAAACTTGCATTGGTCATCTAGCATTTGATTCTGACTAAGCTAAAAGGCATTTTTTCCTTTAATTTATCAACCTTTTGATTCTATGTTAACTTAACTGCTCCATTTCTGCTTTGTAATTCTCTCCACGCCATTGCATTTTTAATTGTTCTGATAGGGTTATCTCTAATATCTCCTTTTCAGACACTATTTATAAGCAGGTGGTTAAACATAGATATGTTCATTCTTCTGTTGGTGTAACTCCATATACACCAATTCTTTTCATCTTTTTGTTGAGTTGTAACATTTGTGTATTTATGTATGTTTTGATCTATTTTATGCATGATGAAAAGAAAATTTTAATCACTTAAAGACCCAAGGTTTTAACAGTTTAACATATCTTATGTCAACAATTAATATCACTACCTTGGGCACCTTAGGTGTTTTAACAATAGTTGGAGTTTAGGCTACGTATAAACATTTGACAAAAGCCGCCTTAGTACATGCCAACTAGCGTAGCTATTTGACGGACAATTTACACTGGCGATGCTTAAACTTAGTTATTCTTTTTTCATCTACTCTCTCTCTCTCTCTCTCTCTCTCTCTCTCTCTCTCTCTCTCTTATCTGTTAAACAAAGAGAATAGCTGACAATCCCAAGCTGCTTTAATGGTTGTTGGCATGTATGACTGTTATAACTCTCTCTCTCTCTCTCTCTCTCTCTCTCTCTCTCTCTCTCTCTCTCTCTTTCTCTCTTATCTGTTAAACAAAGAGAATAGCTGACAATCCCAAGCTGCTTGAATGGTTGTTGGCATGTATACTGTTATAAGAAGACACCTAATATTCTTTTGTAAGTAAACATAGTTTTCAGAAGGTTATGTGAATATTGGAACAATAGTGTAGATATTAGGTGTCCTAACTCTATTTTTGGAGTACCACTTGTGTAAATATGGCCAGCACTCAAGCCAACAATGGTGAATGTTTATATAACTATTTTTTTTTTCAGTATATAGATTGTTGTTGTAGGCAGTCCTTCGCTTAAAAATAAACTATTTTGGGCATGTTGTATTTCCCTTGTGCTGGAACTTTAGCACGCTGGCCAGGAAAAAGTTACACAAGTTCATTCATTTTACCTCATGATGATAATTTTCATGACAGGCTGCTTTAGAACTTAGTTAGAAGAGCGTATTTCAATTCAGAATTGTGAGCTTTGGGAAATTTAGGCATTCTACTTTCTCCAATTCTCTAGATGGTGATTGAACTTGGAACCTTGTGTTTTGATAGAAGATTCGATGCATAAATATATTTATACGTAGTAATGATTGCTGTCAAAATTTGAATATACTAACGAGAATTCTCAAATTCTTATGGAATGCGTCAATTGTTCAATCTCAAATCAAAATTTCTTTTAATTATCTATCTAATATTGTTGCAAATTTTTACTAAAATTTTCTATTGCCATATGCACTTGTTCATTAGTTTCTTTTTCAGCTCTTCAAATGAAACTCTCTTCCTGTGATCCATCGTGATTGCCCGAGTACACACTGGCGAAGTAGTTTGATGCCAAACTTTGAGACAAAAAATTGAGTTTGATGCCAAACTTTGAGACAAAAAATTGGGTTTGGTATTTTTATAAAAGAAAAAGCTATTAATAGTTGCTTTCTAGAAATGTCTCACATGCATTCCATAATATTTACAGGGTAAAGTGGTATGAAAAATGTGACACATGCAGCTTAGAGATGACAATGGACGGTCCAATCAACAACGACTTAAATTCAGGCATCGGAAAGGCCCCAGTCTCTTGATCAGTTAGCCATCCAAATCCCTGATATTGCTCATTAGATCAGCCAGGGTTTCTCTCTCAATCTCCACTTTTGTTTTAGTCTTGTTCTTCATTTTTTATTCAATTGAATCAATTTTAATTATGTTTACCTACAACATTTATACATATATATATATATATATACAGATCCATATGTATACATGTATGTGTGTATGTGTGTGGTATTGGTTTTTTTTTTTTTGGAAATTCCCCTTTTATGGGGAAGCTTCTTCTTGTATACAAGGAACTAGACCCAGATTTACAGAATACACACATAATGCACTATTAGATGTTCTATTTAGATGTTTGTACTGATGAAGCACTCGAGGTGCTTGATGAAGTGCTTGAACCAAGTAGGGTGTTTCCACCTATTGAGAATACAATTGCTGGATTGAGGGTTTTTTTTAATAGTAAAAATGCTTTTGTGCTTTTTTTAATTATTTATTTTAGAAAATGGAAATATTACATGGTGTTGGTGAGTCGTGACATAAAATTTTGAGAATCAAAATTATATTGTTGCATTTAGATTGTGTGCTATAGAAAAGGACCTTTGCAACGAGTAATGGGACATTCCAACATAGCACGTGCCCCCACCTAGTTACAAGATAATTCTTATGAGAAGAGGTTAGGTACAGTTAATGGGCCAAAATGGGTCCTTGGTTTATTTGGGTAATATCGGTTGTCTCTGAGGGGTGGAATAATATAAGGGGCCTGGAGGTATGGTGATAGGTTGGGTAGGCCTAAGGTTCGGGATGGTGCTAGGGGGAAAAGAGGGCTTGGTTTGGTTGCTCTGGTTTAGTTGAGGTAAAATTCCATCCGAGGCCAGCTGGTTGATGATATCATTCTCCGTAGCCAGAGGGGATTGATGTAACGTATCCACCAACATCGAGGTGTCCAACATCTGTGGGTTAGGACTCTGGGCAGTATGTCACTGACCTCCATCAGTCGTTGGCTGACCAAAAGGTTGACACGTGGATTTCACCTCGCTGCTTTTGCTGGCACTAGCACCTCTGGCATGGTCAAAATGCCAGTTAGTCGGACTTCCCGTAGATTTGGTCTTGCTTGGCCAATTCTGGTGATCTGTCTGTGCTTTGGGAAGAGCATCCAAGGGTTTGTTATGATTATACGAACAAGCTGCAATGGTATGGTTTAGGCGACCGTAGGAGAAATAAAACTAAGATAATCTTTCATAGTATTTGAATTGAATCTAGGCATCAGGGAGCTTGTTCCTTTTCTAGAAAAACCCTATTATGAGTGGGAAGATGATGTCGATTTCCACGTTGATGCGCATAGAAGTGGCCCAACTAGGGTTGGGAAACCCATTTCCTCCCAGATCAATGCTCTCCACATGTCCCAGAGATTTGCTTATATTCAGAGCATTATTTTCAGTGATCTGCTTTGGGGAAAACCATGTACTTGGATCCAGAAGTGAGAGGTGTGGAGGCTGAGTTCTTGTAAAATGAGGTTTGGATCCCAAGGTTTAAGAACCAAGTGGTGGCACATGACTGTCCAAGGAAGGAGCCCCTGGATTAAAACTCATTGACAGTTTATCGCAGAATTAAAAACGAACAGAAGGGTATTCAGTTCAAGCTCAGTTATAGTTAAGGTTTCTTTAAGGTTCCAGGCCTTGGTGATGGTGGATTTTGCAGCTTGAAAGCTAATAGATTTCTTCGAGATAATCCTTCCCACAAGAGACAGGTTCCCCAATTCGATTCCAGGGTTAGGTTCTTTTGAGAGAGAAATAATGTCAGCACAGCAAGATAGGTTGGTAGTTTTTGAGATTTAGATGTTTAATTCTTGGAACATATCCTCTATGGTCAACTAATGGGGACCACAAGAGAGTAAAGACAACGCAAAAGGGAAAGAAGAAGTAAAGGCAGGAGGGACAGAGGGAATAAAGGAGAAGATCAAGGAAAGGAAAGTACAATAAGGTAATAAACGAGGTGGAAAAGCTAAGGAGGGGAGGGTGGAAGTAAATACAGGGGGGTTCAAAGGGAGGAGAGAAGGGTCGCAGGGAGGCCGGAGAAGGAAGGGGGAAAGAGGGGAGTAAAACGCTACCCTGAGCGTGGATTCTCCTGATAGGAGAGCAACATACATACTCCTCGATAAATTGGAAATCTGACCTTTATCAAAATGGTCAACAAGCACATGGTGATTGCCCAAAAATCGTTAGCATGATGATTATAGGATCTCTATCACTTCAAGAATACATGATTGTGTCAAGGTCGAGTTTGTTCCGGTTATATATCAATTGAGTAATGCTAGGTGTACATAAATTTGCATATATTTTTACACACAAATATTTTAAATACATGTATGTTGTGCTATTTTCAACTCGGGTCCCTTACCATTGAAGTTGCGGAGATACTAATCCTAGTTTTTATTCTTTTGCTTTCCCCGTTTGGGTTTCGTGCATGGGACTATATTGTAAATATGATAATCATAATTATTAGTATTTATCTGGTTGGCATAATGGCTTTCAGTGGTTAAGGATAATGATCCTTCTTGGGAAGACTTTATCTTTCTACTGAGATTGGATGAATTCGAAAAAACAAGCATGGTGACGACCAATGGTAAAGCTGTAAAGGTAAATGTTTACACCCTAATTTGGGATTTTTCAAGGCGCATGACAATCACGTGGCTCGATGACATCATCATATATACAGGCTGGCAGATGAACGAGGATTAAGGCCGAGCACCAAGGAAAGACCGATATCAATGTTACATATTGGTAAGAATAATACATCCCAAACAAGGATATTGGTGTTGAAACCGAGAAGGGGGACGCTTGTCTGAGAAATACCTCAACCTCAACAAATGGGACTGAAGTTATAGAGTAAGAGCAGAAGTAGCCATGATACACATCGGCCTCAGCAAGTAAGGCCGATGACCACCCGTGCAGATCCTGCAGTGGCAAGTCCGAAGGATGATAATCAACAGAGTAGCTAAGCAAGGGAATGTAATATCGGGCTTGGGGAATGGTTAGCAGAGTCTTTGGAATGGTGGCTCAATGAGGAAACATCAGTTCAATAAGATCGATGGCACTAGTAGACTTCATACGAAAAATAAGACCGAGATCCATTAGCCAATGAGGGTCAAGCTACTCAGAGAAGGATGCAATCGGTCAACTGGGATCTGTTCACAAGGCTTTTAGGCAGTGAAGCATGGATAAAAACACGTGCTTTAGGGTATGCTGAGGTGGAAGAAAAGCAGTTACATAAGGAGAATGTGGTAGAAATGGGATCATCATATAGATCATGGAAGATAATCATGGGGTGAAGTGGATGTAGTATCTTGTTCATGCCTAGAAAGTAGGACCCACTAACCCCACTAACCCCACTTACATGAGTAGTTACTCGCTCAAAGTCTATAAATAGGGTAGATGGTGCAACATTTGGAGTGGGCTAACACACACGCCATCTCTGCCCAGGCAGACTTTATTATATTTTTCCTCAAAGCATTACTACTTTTGTTTCTTGAGTGATCGTGAGTTTTCATTGTTCTTAGAGCGTTTGTAATTGCAACTTGAATATGATTAATGAAGATGATGTTCATGGAGGTATTCTTGAGTTTCAGTGTTTGATTCGTTTCCTTTTTCAATTTCCATTTGTAATTACTTGCTTGCACCAGAGTAGAGTAAAAACCCATTTCGTTGTTTTAAGAGCGATCTTAATAACGAGTCACCCAAATTAGAAGTTAGATTAGGTTATCACAACCTTTCTTGAGTCCACGCACACTGGCATGCCCAATACACCATACCGATTTTATTTGCAAATAATTTTTGGCATGCCCGTTGGGACCCGTGTCAAATGGCTGAAAAGGGAACACAATCGAGGCGGCTTTCCCAGGAGGTAGGCTCACGCGAGCATGTCTTAGAGCCTGTCTTAGAACCCGTCATAGAACCTGTCTTAGAATCCCTAGACAGTGTAGTAGCCAGTCAGGCGGACTTGTCTACACCCTAAAATAAAACAAAATTATATTTTTATATTATGACCGGTTGTGTGTTATGCAAGTGGGAAGTTAATTAACCACACTAGTGGTGGGGAAGTTACCAACTTAGTGGGTGGTGGCTAACTAGTAGTTGATAGGTTGCAATAGTGGGGAGTTATCATGGGACATGGATATGGAAGTTACATTCAACCCCTATAAATACACAATGGCAATCTACATACAAAGTGCTCACACACGGCTACAAGCCCCCTGCGGCTTAAAATCAGTCCCAACACTGCAGCTTTGTTTTCTTTTCTACATTTCAAGATCCACGTTGCTTTCCTTCTTATTAATTTTAAAACTACTTTTGCCTTTTGCTTTAGTTTTAGTTTGTTGTTGTACTAGACACCTTTTGTAAATGCAATCAAGATCCACTTTGAATTTCAATATATTTCTGTTATTGAGTGCTACGATTTTGATTAATCTCTATTCTTGTCCTTCATTTTCATCACTCAACCAAATTACTCGCATCAGAGTGGTTGAACCTAAAGGGAAGGGCCATCCCTACTTTCCAACATCGCTTGATCCGTACCACATTACGGATAGAGATCTTTTTGGTTACATGTTTGGGTCTTCGTACAAAGCCCCTGACACGCCCGGTCAATTTAAACTTTAGCCAAAATAATTTGGCACGCCTGGTGGGACCTGTGTCAAACGACTAGAAAGGGAACACAATATATGGTGCTTTCCCAGGAGGTAGGTTCACACGAGCCTGTCTTAGACCCTATCTTAGAACCTGTCATAGAACCTATCTTAGAATCCCCAGATAGCATAGTAGCCAGTCAGACGGACTTGTCTAATATGAGTAATAACTTACTAGGACTTTTCAGCCAATACTTTGCTGAGATGTCCATTAGGCAAGACCAAACTTTTACCCAAGCAAGCGAGATGTTCCAGAAAATGAGGGAGTGGAAGGAACACCAAGTGGGTGATCCTTCACAGCCATCTATTCCACCAACCTTCCTGTCTCAGGGTGGGTTGGGGGCAAGTCAAAATGTCCCTTCTTCCTCCCAGAACGAAAAATACATTACCCCAACAAAGAGGAATGGCAAGGAAGTCTTAGGGGAGACCGGAAACCCATCCCGAGTTGTAGTCCGACCAGGCATCGCAATCAAGGAGCCAGTGATAGATCTAAACGGGCAAAATGCAGACCATCAGTGGGGAAGAATTAATCCGTTGTTCGAAGACAACTTAGTCACCGACGACGAACTCATTGGGAATGATAGACACGGTCTGGAACATGAGATCGATGTGAGAAGGGGTACCCCAGTCCAAACAGTAAGGGTTGACAGATAGCAAATCGTCGAGGTCATCCACCAAGACTTCGGCGGCCTTCTCCGAAGAGCTCAACGGCCAGTGTATAGGAGGCCACATAGCGATGCCATTGAGAGAGTATCCCTTCCCCGCGAATATAAGGTACCTAACTTTACAACGTTCTCTGGTGAAAGTGATTAATCGGCCGCTTCTTGCTTCAGAGTGGAGAGGTAAGCCATCGAGGAGATATGCTACTAAAGTTGTTCCCCAATTCCTTAACTAGGGTGGCTTTCAGTTGGTATATCAACTTAACTCCAAATTCTTTCCATACTTGGAACCAAATGGAAGAAGCTTTTCACTTCCAATTTTATTGAACAGAGCCTGAAGTCTCCATGGCTGATTTGACTAGGCTATATCAGCTGCCAAACGAACTAGCTGAAGCATACATCGCTAGGTTCAAATGGGCAAAGCATTACTGCAACGTCATGTTGCCCGAATAAGAGTTTGTCAATATAGCCCTAGGAGGACTCACCTTTGAACTACGGAAAAAGTTTGAAGGCATGGGTTTCCGAGATCTCTTCGAATTGGCAACTCGAGCTGCCCGATATGAACGCATGCTAGAAGAAGAACAAGAGAGGAAAAATTCATCCAATGGAACCTATTATAGGGATCCCAACTATGATATACACACTGTGGAATGTGAGATTAATACCGAAGTAGATGTGGCCGAGATCATGTCAAAACGGAAATATCTATGTCAGTCGTTGCCAAAGCCAACTGATGCACAATTGTCATCAGTCAAAAAATAGCCTTTTAAGGTCAGCAAGTAGTACTCGTTTAAAATTGTGATGGCTGATCAGATTTTTGACTTTATTATGGATGATAAGGAAATTCGGCTTCCACACGCCGTAAAATTACCTTCGGCTAATGAGCTGAAAGGAAAAGAGTATTGCAAGTGGCATAACTCTTGGCATCACGCCACTAACAATTGTTTGGTCTTCTGCAATGTTTTGCAGGATATGATCGAGAAAGGAAATTTGAAGTTTGTCGAGAAAGAAAAAAAGGTCATGGGAGTTAATAGTAATCCATTTCCAGAGATAGTGGGAGCCAACATGGTGGCCCCTGATTTTACAATCTTCTGTTGGCCAAGAGAAAAGATAGACCTCAAAGGAGCTGAAGTTGCTAAAACAAGCACGAGAGTAAACGAACAAAAGGCAAAGGTAAGACTGGCTTCTAAAGTTATGACGGACAGAACCAAGGCAGAAGCGGATAAGGTCCCGACATTGCAATGGATGGTCGATTTGATCGAACAAGGACTATGCCCTAAGTGCAAGACCGAGGTAATCACTCCTCCCGTACCAAGGAAGAAAAAGGTGTATTAGCCAACCAGCCCAAGAAGGCCAATTTATAGCCGTCTCACTTATCCAAACCAGTACCATAGAAAGCCTGAGTTTCAGAGAAGTGAGCATGATCAGGGTGGCCCAAAATGGGAGAACAAGGATGTAAGATGGCAAACTTATCAACGATGAGACCGATCCCCACGGATGGTTGTTCCACCACAAGCAGAGGTCAACCAATGGAAAAAGGTTGAGCTTCCTAAGTTCCTAGAACAAGCCTACTTCACTAAAACGCAACAAAGAAGAATGCAAAGATTAAGGCAGTCAACTCGGGGCTGGGAAGCTAAGTACCGATTGGAGAAAAAGTGGGCTGATCAACGAAGCTATAAGGACATGGTGCCAAGGGCGATCCTAAGCCTAAAAGGAAAGGAAAAAATCGAGGTCGAACGCCGAAATAATAAACATCAAAAGCTTGAAACACCATCTGTTCCTGAGATGAACGAATCAGACTTGGAAATGGCCGATATCGATTCGGATTACGGAGAATCATTAGACAAGTACATCTAGTTTGAAAGTATTCCAAAAGACTTCTCGGTGAACATGTTGTGCACATTGCCGATGTCATTCGGAGCAAGACCTGGCTAGGGGAGTCAAATGGCAGGTGACGTACATGAGGAGGACCAGAAGTACCCATCCACACCCATAATTGTTAATAGTGAAGTAAAAGCAGAGAAGCCAAAGGTATCAGTGATAAGGCCAACGACTGAAGACGAAACAGGAAAAAAGCCAGCTAAAGTTGTTTTTAAAAAACCAGCTGAAGGAATGTCGTAACATTTAAAGCTGTTATACATCAACACAGCTATTAATAGAGTGCCATATTCGAGGGTGTTGATCGATAATGGAGCTGCGGTGAATATCCTACCATCAATTATGTTGCTAAAGTTGCAACGAGACGAGAGCGAGTTAATCCCTACTGAGCTCATTGTTTGTGGGTTCACAGGGACACCAGCAAAGACAAAAGGAATTCTCCTAGTAAATCTCACAGTGGGGAAAAAGCCCACCATGACAGCCTTCTTTGTGGTGGACTCTGGAGCATCATACAATGTCTTGCTCAGTCGTGACTGGATTCATACTAGTTGGTGTATCCCTTCATCCTTGCACCAGTTCCTGATTTTTTGGAATGGTGACGAGGTGGAAGTAGTCTAGGCTGATCACAAGCCTTTCATTGCAAGAGTGCATTGCTCTGAGGCCATTTTGTATGAAGACGATATCGGCCCAGTCAAATTTGTTGGAACAGATAAGAACGGTAGGCCGAGATCGGCCACCATGGTGAAGGATCAGCAGAATCAGTTGATTCAGGTGTACAGACAACTCAATCGGCCATCAATTGTGATTACGCCGATCAAAAACAATGCAGAATTTAACATCCCCAATGTCTAGAACCTATCATTAGTGAAGCATAGAAGGACACTGGCCATACAGGCCAATGTTGCCAAAATGCAAGCTTTTCTGGCAGAAAAGCAAATACAAATGTCATCAGCTAATGTGGTCGATATCATCGAAGACAGGCAAGAAGAAGTATCGGAGGATTGCATAAGCCTAGAGCAGTTGGCATCATCCCTTGCAAAGCTTGAAGACTTAAAGGCCGATGTACAATATCCTCTCCTTGAGGTTGATTTGGGGGCAAGCGGAGAATATCAGCCCACTTTCATTAACAAATTGCTCGAGCCCGATTTCCAAGCTTCGTCGATCTCTCTTCTCAGAGAGTTCAGGGATTGCTTTGCCTGGGACTACCATGAAATGCCTAGCCTGGCAAGGGAGCTAGTGGAACACCGATTACCGATCAAAGATGGATTTAGCCCATTCAAGCAATTACCTAGAAGAATGTCACCTGAAGTCATTCTGAAAGTCAAGGAAGAAATTGAACGACTGTTGAAGGCCGACTTTATAAGAACGCCTAGATATGTGGATTAGGTCTCCAATATTGTACCGGTGGTTAAGAAAAATGGCAAGTTAAGAGTCTATATAGACTTCAAAAATCTAAATATGGCAACACCAAAGGACGAATATCCAATGCCTGTGGCCGATCAGCTGATAGACGCCGCGGCCAAACATAAAATTTTGTCATTTATGGACGGGCATTCGGGCTACAATCAGATCTATATAGCTGAAGACGACGTCCCCAAAATTGCATTCAAATGCCCAGGGGCAATTGGAATGTTTGAATTGGTGGTAATGCCATTCGGGCTAAAAACCGTCGGGGCAACATATCAGAGAGCATTGAATGCTATATTCCATGACATGATAGGGAAAATCATGGAAGTTTGCATCGATGCTGTTGTCATAAAATCGGCCACACAGGAGAAGCATTTGGCCGAATTAAGGAGATCTTTTGAAAGAATGAGGGCCCATGGGTTAAAGATGAATCCCTTGAAGTGTACTTTTGGAGTATCAGCAGGGAACTTTCTTGGTTTCCTAGTACACCAAAGAGGCATTGAGGTCAATAAGAACAAAGTCTGATCAATTCAGTCAGTTGAGCCCTTAAGGAATAAAAAGGAACTACAAAGGCTCCTCGGACAAATCAACTTTTTGCGAAGGTTCATCTCAAATTGTGCTGGACGGACACATGTTTGGTCCCCGTTGCTCAAGCTCAAGGGCGAAGAAGAGTTCAAGTGGGAGACTTAGCACTAACAAGCCTTCGAGGCCATCAAGCAATATTTGTCCGAACCACCAGTAATCATGCCTCCAAGAAAGAAAAGGCCGCTAAAACTTTACCTATCGGCCGTAGACAAATCTGTAGCATGCATGTTAGCTTAGAACAACGAGTGGGGAAAGGAACAAGTTGTGTACAATTTGAGTAGAGTTTTAACTTCTATCGAGCGTAGATACACGCCGATAGAAAAATTATGTCTGGCTTTGTACTTCGCTTCACAAAAATTAAGAGTATACATGCTTTTAATTTTTGTTTATTTGATTTGTCAAACTGATGTCATTAAAAACATGTTGTTTAGACTGATAATGCGTGGACGTATCGGTAAATAGACTCTATCAATGATGGAGTTCACCTTTTAGTTTATCCCACAGAGATCAATAAAAGGACAAGCATTGGTTGATTTCTTGGCCAACCATCCTTGTCAGGATATCGGCCCTGAAGTATTAGACATGATTGACAAAACCCTATTGTCATCCATATCTCTGACCCCCTAGACATTGATTTTTGACGGGTCGAGAAATGCTGACGGAGCGGGAGCAGGGATAGACGTTGTATCACCATAAAAAAGAAAGACGATTCTGTCTTTTAAACTAGAGTTTGAATGCTCCAGCAATCAAGCAGAATATGAAGCCTTGATTATTGGCCTTGAAGTTATGGCCGAGATGATTGTGTCTTTGATTTATATAATCGGTGTTTCAAATCTATTTATAGGACAGCTCAGTGGTGAATTTTGGAGCAAAAGCTGGGAATTATTACCATTTAATTCAATAGACTTGGAATTACTACACGAATTCGACGATGTTCGCGTCAAACATGTCGCTCGGACATACAACTCTGAGGCCAATAATTTAGTACAAATCGCATTCGGGACTAAGCTGGAAATCACCGATAATGAAAAATTGATAAAAGTCCAGAGGAGAACATTGCCATCAGTAAAGCAAAGAGAGATGGCAAGTGAGGCTTTTTCGGAAATCTTCGAAGATCAAGATTGGAGGACACCGATAATCAGGTGTCTACTCTCCGCAAATAGACATACCGAGAGGATAACAAAGCTGTCCTCGGTCAACTATGTCTTGCTGGATGGGGAATTATTCAAGAAAAGTCTAAAAGACGAAGTGTTGCTAAGATGTCTGGACCTGATTCCCACTTGGGGATACGTAGGCAACCGTATCGGTTTGGTCGACACCATCATAATCAACCCCATTTTCTTCAAGACTTTGGTCCGAACTACGTTGGACCTGATCCTCGCTCGGGGGTATGTAGGTAGACATTAAAAAAAAGTATGGCTCGCTAGGTCGCAAATCTGAAAGGACGCCTAGGCAAAAATTAGAGCTGAATCCAAGGTGAGCAATAACAAAAGAGAGAAAAGAGCTCGCTAGGTCACCTCACTAGTGCCTAGGCAAAAGTTATGAGCATTTAAGAGATTAAAGTCACGGTCCTTGCCTCAAGCCAGAAAATCACCTTCCACACTAGGGGCAAACTTTGGCTACCCACCTCGTTTGCCTAAATTTTACTATCTACCCTTCATACAAGGGGCAAACATTGGTCACCTACCTCATTTGCCCAGAACCTCTAATAAACCATCATCCAAACTAGGGGTAAACTTCAGTCACCCACCTCATTTGCCTATGAATTCCACTTCCTACACCTCAAACTAGGGGCAAACTCTGTTTGCCTAACACGATCCCTTTATACCAAGGGCGAGTTTTCAAGTTACTAAGTTGTTTTGAAAATTTTGAAATAGAGCATCTTTTATTCTAAAAGCTAAGGCACTAATTCAAAGCACTTCTGAGAATTGATTAGCTTAATAGGGATAAATCTTCAAAAATCAGATTTGTCAGCAAAGTGCTATCATGTTAAGATAAGAAGTGAATATAAAAAATGAGCAGTACATCATTTATGACAGAGGCACATTGGATTATGCCGATTTGAGATATTCATGTCTAGTTCAATCCTTCTTTGTTTGAGTCAGTAGTAACCTAATCAAAAGTGTGTCAGAGATCGAGGTTTCATGCAAACTAACCCAACTTTCCTTGTCATTGTCATTCCTGTTAAGTCCATTCGTCCTGATGGTCTCAAATGTGTGGGTTTAAGGTGATTCCAATTATAAAAAAAAATGTGGATATACGTAGAAGTATCAAACATCATTACTGCACCAGTCAAGGTCGCAACATGAAAAGTGTCCCAAGTATGAGTAGCATAAATTTGTAAGTGCTTGCAAACTACAACCAATAGTTGTTTCTCAAGGTGGCTGACCGGAGGGAATATCCCCAACACCTATTGCTGATCCAATCAAAATCTAGATGTGTTGTATTGATGAGATGTGTTGTTGAGGTGTTTTAAGGCTGAGAGTCCAGGTTTACTAATGAGATGTTTTTGTGAAGGTGTTTTAGAGCCCAGAGATTAAAGAAGCATCGACGAACATCAGGTATGTTGAGGAGCATCGATGAAGGAGCATCAGATGTGTTGAGGAGCATCAGAAGAGTTAAAAAAGCATCATTGAAAAGTCAAGGAGCATCGTTAAGATTTGATCAACTGCGAGAGATTCAGATATGGGTCCTGGTTCTCGATTACAAGGTTTGATCAACCGCGAGAGATTCAGATATGGATCCTAGTTCTCGATCAGAAGGTTTGATCAACTGCGAGAGATTTAGATATGGATCCTAGTTCTCGATCAGAAGGTTTGATCAACCGAGAGAGATTCAGAGATGGGTCCTGGTTCTTGGTCAGAAGATTTGATAAACCGTGAGTGATTCAGAGACAGAATCTTGGTTCTAGGTCAAGAACTAAAAGAGAGATTCTCAGAGAGTTCAGAAAAGAATTAGCTCTCAAAGGCCCTAATCGGCTCTTCAGTCTGACCATTTAAGATTTGATCAATTGCGAAAGATTCAGATTTGGATCCTGGTTCCTGGTTAAGAGAAACAGTTAAAGAGAGATCCCAGAAAGAGTCGTTTCATCCCCAGCAGATTCAGTTTAATCCCCAGCAATCGTATCGATTCGTGCATCGTCAATTCTTTTGATCGCAGTTATTCCAACTGTTGGTTCAATCCATGACAGTCACAGTAGTTCACTACTGACTCGTCATCTCGATTAGTACATCATTAGTTCAATCCATGACAGTCACAGTAGTTCACTATTGACTCGTCATCTCGATTAGTACATCATCAATTCAATCCATGACAGTCATAGTAGTTCACTGTCGACTCGTCATCTCGACTAGTACATCATTAGTTCAATCTATGACAGTCACAGTAGTTTACTGTCGACTCGTCATCTCGATTAGTACATCATCAGTTCAATCCTGACAATCACAGTAGTTCACTGTCGACTCGTCACCTCGATTCGTACATCATCAGTTCAATCCATGACAGTCACAGTAGTTAACTGTCAACTCGTCATCTCGATTAGTACATCATCAGTTCAATCCATGACAGTCACAGTAGTTCATTGTCGACTCGTCATCTTGATTTGTATATCGTCAGTTCAATCCATAATAGTCACCGTAGTTCAATGTCGACTCGTCATCTCAATCAGTACATCATCAGTTCAGTCCATGACAGTCACAATAGTTTACTATTGACTCGTCATCTCAATTAGTACATAATCAGTTCAATCCTGACAGTCACAGTAGTTCACTGTCGACTTGTCATCTCGATTCGTACATCGTCAGTTCAATCCATGACAGTCACAGTAGTTCACTGTCGACTCATCATCTCAATTCGTACATCGTCAGTTCAATCCATGACAGTCATAGTAGCTCATTGTTGACTCATCATCTTGATCCGTACATCGTCAGTTCAATCCATGACAGTCACAGTAGTTCACTGTCGACTCGTCATCTCAATTCGTACATCGTCAGTTCAATCCATGACAGTCACAGTAGCTCACTGTTGACTCATCATCTTGATTCGTACATCATCAGTTCAATCCATGACAGTCATAGTAGTTCACTGTCAATTCGTCATCTCGATTCATACATCGTCAGTTCAATCCATGATAGTCACAGTAGTTCACTTTTGACTCGTCATCTCAATTAGTACATCATCAGTTCAATCCTGATAGTCATAGTAGTTCACTGTCGACTCGTCATCTCGATTCGTACATCGTCAGTTCAATCCATGACAGTCACAGTAGTTCACTGTCAATTTGTCATCTCAATTCGTACATCGTCAGTTCAATCCATGGCAGTCACAGTAGTTCACTGTCGATTTGTCATCTCAATTCATACATCATCAGTTCAATCCTGACTGTCATAGTAGTTCACTGTCGACTCGTCATCATAATTAATACATCGTCAGTCCTTTTGATCATGGTTAGTCTAACTGTTGATCTAATCCATGACAGTCACAGTAGTTTACTGTTGACTCGTCGTCGTCAGTCCAATCCATGAAAGTCACAGTAGTTCACTGTTGACTTATCACCTTAATTAGTGTATGGTCAGTTCTTCTGATCATGGTTAGTCCAACCGTTGGTCCAACCCATGACAGTTATAGTAGTTCACTGTCTACTCGCCATCTCAATTTATGAATCGCCAGTCCATTAATCATCATTACTTTACCATCACTCTTATTCAAAATATGTTGCGTTCATCGTTCTCATTCAAAATCATGGGCTTCCATGTCCATTGATGGCGTTTCCATGTCCATCTCTTGACATCTCCGGTTTTCATGTCCATCACTTGAATTCTTAGGGTTTCTATGTCCAGGGCTTCCATATCCATCGATTATCTGTCAAACTTCATCTTTGATTAACGTCCTCTGGGACCCCACATCCCATTACACTTTCCAAAATTTAGAAGTTTACTCCAAGACCCAGAGTCTTCAAATATTGGTATCCCTATTCGGGTCAATAACTGCATCATAGTCAGAAA
This sequence comes from Hydrangea macrophylla, assembly GCA_033977485.1. Taxonomy (NCBI): domain Eukaryota; kingdom Viridiplantae; phylum Streptophyta; class Magnoliopsida; order Cornales; family Hydrangeaceae; genus Hydrangea; species Hydrangea macrophylla. The sequence goes on from CM066994.1 coordinate 87,621,937, forward strand.
CACTTGCACGGCATAAGTCCACTCGGAGTGGCACACACCCCACCGCACAAACTCATACTAGGATCAGAATACTAGGCATGATAGGACTCATGACACAATTCATATCACATCCATGCATTGCATATCATCCTCATAGCATAGCATCCATCAGTCTTGTTGTGCATGTGTGATTTGCTCCTTTGTGCCGCGAACTACGTCCTGGTCTGATTCCCCTTAGGATATGTAGGCAGCTCACAAGAGCATGACCAACACTAGCCTCAACATCATCCTTGCATCTTTTGCAATGCTTTTATCCTAAATCCATAGCCTCCAAAAAGACCTGTCTCTTCAAAACTTTAGCACTCCCTTGTGACATGCGTTGCCTCGCAAGTTCATGCCAAAGAGGGGCAAAATGTAGATTCCCCATTTTTTCGGCTATCAGATTTAGGAGATCCATAGCTTGGTGGTTCACAATGATTGAAAAAGACTCAGAATGACTCCTGGAAGTTAGTTCTATCTCTCAAAATGCTCCAAAAGTGGTACAAATGACAAAAATACCCCTGAAAGCCCAAACACTCCCAAATTTGGACTGAAAGTTTTGGAAACATGTTGTGTCATAAGAAAAGTCATAAAATGAGTTTTTAAGAAAAATTAGATAAAATTGTCAGGTCCCAGAGACCCCCAGAAGTCCCAGAAGTTCTCAAAAAGTCCTTGTTGACCGGTTTGACCAAGGATTGAACAGGTTTGACCAAGGTTTGATCAAAATCGTCCAAATTCACCAAAAAGATCTGAGAACATTCTAGATTATGAAGAAAGTAGTAAAACAAGTTTTAAAAGAAAATCGAACATATACGTCAGCTCCCGAGAGTTCCCAGAGGTTCCCAGAACTTCCTAGAGGTCCCTGGTTTGACCGATTTGACCTAGAAGTGGACTTTGAAATCGGAGCACCGCATCATTTTTAAAACATTTTTCATGGATACTAGAGGTCAATAGCTTTTCAACGATATATCGCACATAATTCTTGGATTTAAAACGAATTTATTATGAATTTCCAAAGGTGAAAAAGGCGATCAAATCGGCTTTTATCGCGAATACCGCAAAACTTTTCAAAGTGACCTATCTCCGAATTATTTTTTATGTAAAGCAGACTCTATTACCTTTCTAACAGTATATCACAACCTAATTTTGGAGTTAATATGCATTTTCTATGAATTTTGGACAAAATAGAGCCTTTTCGCGAATACCAAAACCTCTGGGGGGACTAAATACAAATTTTTGGGCGTTTGAGGAGCAGTGCCGCGGCGGAACTGGGCCACTGCCGCAGCGGCACATGGCCAATGCCACGGCGGCACTCAACCCCCATAGAATCCATTTTTGTAATTTATTTTGGGGTCCAAATTGAATAATTAAAGACCAAAACAATGTAGTTTTATGTTCGCAGATGTTTGGGACCAATGGGAACACATTCTGATATGCACAAAAATATCAACTTAAGGTCTGGCCTCGCCACCTTAGCAAAGAGAAGCCAGGTCATCTTAAATTTTGAATGACTACACAGCCATCCCGGGCTGTTGCGCCCAACCGCCCAGTTTGGTCGTAAGTCCGGTCGTTCTTTCCAGATGGACCCTACATGGGCGTGCCCCTAGTAGGTGTGGTTGATTAAACAACAAGCCTCTCAGTGCTTTCCTATCCTAGTTAAAAGACTAAATTGAAGGAGCAAGCATTTTCCTAAACCACTTAGAAAATATCCCCTAAATTTGTGTAGATTAATTGCAATCAGATTGGGCTTCCAAATCTGCATACTTACCCTGTACAAGTGGACTCTTACATCTATAAAAGAGACCACCTACCCACTTTAAGGGGGATCGCATTCTTAACCTAGAGAATAGCTATTTATACTAATTTTATACGCATATACCCGGCCGGTCTTACTGGTAGTGCCGCCCAACTGTTGGCTCACCAGGCCCGCCGTTGATCTGCTAGTGAAGCACACTGAAGCAACCATGGCCGTAGGTCACCTCGTTAACGAGACTGAACCACATACAAGCTCTTGTGTCCCCATATCTCTCTTTTTAACCTCTCTTACCAATTTTCGGCATCATCAGTTTGGCGCCATCTGTGGGAAGCGATAAGTTTTTCACCAACAAATTCCTTGACTGATCAACATGCCACCAAAGACGGGTACGAAAAATACCGCTCTGGTCGGTCAAGATAACTTGCAGCTCGAGCAGCAGGCCGCCTCCATGACCTCTAAGCAAATGACAGTGGCGCTCGCACAACTTCTGGAAGGCCAACAACAAACCCAGCAGCAAATTGAAGCATTGTTGGCCTTACAGGAGAAACGCCCTCAATCAGAGAACCAGGCCGGGAAGAGTGCCCCCGACCGGGAGCCCGCAAGAGTCCAGAACTAAAACCACTCTACGCTGGTATCCCCGTCGGATTGGGAACACGCCCGGGATAGTGACTGTAGCAGAGTGCATGGCGCACCAGGCAGCAAGCTCGGACCAATCCTCGTTGGGTAGAAGATGCCAGAGACATCATCAATAGGCGACACACCACCAGGAGAGACAGATCAGGGCCAAAGCCTTGGGAATCAGCCAAAGACCCTCCGGCCCGGAGCCAGGGAGATCTTAGGCATACAATTACCCGGAGCCAGAGCCAGGTCCTATCCCCAAGGTCAACACACTTTGAAGAATAAGCCTCGTCGTCTGATCCGACTTATCACTCAGACATTGAAAAAAAACCCGAGCGGGAAGACATGAATGCTCAAATCCAGGGCTTGCAAAAATAGATCGAGCAACTGAGCTGCAAGCAGCGTCACGACCACACCAACACGGAGACCGAGTTGCCCTATACCGCTCAGATCACCGGATTCCCCATCCTGCGAAAGTTTAAGCCACCGCATCTCAGTTCTTATGACGGGATAGGGAGCCCAGTGGATCACGTTCGCACCTACAGGGCCCAGATGGCATTGGTCACCACTGTCGATGAATTACTGTGCCTGGCTTTCCCCAGCACTCTCAAAGGGCCAGCCGTGCAGTTGTTCCACGCCCTTAAACCTCGAACGGTGGATTACTTCAAGATGCTAGGCAAGCTTTTCATTAGCCAGTTTCTAGGGATGCTCGACCGGTCGCAATCGGACACTCAGCTATTGACTATCAAGCAGCGTAAGGGCGAATCCCTAGGGGAGTACGTAGATCATTTCAATCAGCAGAGGCTCCAGGTCCGTAACTTAAACGAAATAGCAGCCATCATAGCCTTCTGCTCGGGAGTTCAACACACCAAGGTTGCTACGTCGTTCCACTGAGACCGACCGGCAACCCTGGTGGAACTCTGAGAGAGGGTCAGGAAATATATTGACACAGAAGAATTCCTGAAGTCCAAACACGCCGGTTTTGCAGGAGATAAGTCCCCAAAAGCTAAGCAGAGGCGTGAAGGCACTGAGAAGGGTCCGGTAAAAAAGCCAAGGCTAGACCAACAAAGAGGAGGCTGGGATCAGCCCCCGATCACCTTCATGCCCCTTTCTCGACCAATCCATGAAGTCATGGCCGCCACTGAGGCACTGAGGTTGCTTCAACAACCAGAAAAACTAAAAGCCCCGCCCGAAAAGAGAAATCGGGATAAGTTTTGTGGCTTCCATAGAGACCACGGTCACGACACAGAGGATTGCTTCAAGTTGAAGATAGCCATAGAAAAACTGATTGAGTAGGGTCATCTTGCAGAATACATCATGATAGATGGACGGCCTACGCAGGGAGCCCGAGCTCCCGGTCAAACACAACCTCTTGGTCAAATCAACGTGATCTCTAGAGGAACGTCAGGTGGCGACGACTCATAGTCGGCAAGGAAGAGGCATGCTCGGGCATCTCGGGCGGATGTCTAGCAAGTCCAATCCACCAGCTCCCCGCTAGCTGACGTATTGACATTTACATCTGACGATGCGTAAGGCATCCACTGTCCCCATGATAACTCGTTAGTTGTGATGCTCTCTATAGCTAATTATGTGGTCAAAAGGGTGTTAGTAGACACAGGCAGCTTGACCGATATCATGTTCATGTCAGCATTCGATCAGCTTGGGATGTCTAAGGATCGGCTCTGTCCAGTAGCTACTCCCCTGGTGGGTTTTAACGAATCTAGCACCCAGCCGATTGGTACCATGGAGCTCCCTGTTCTTATGGGAGCTTACCCTCAGCAGATCTCCCTGCTGGCAAACTTTGTAATCGTGGAGGCCCCATCTGCCTACAATGTCATCCTCGGGAGGCCTACACTCAATAAAGCCAGGGCCGTCATCTCTACCCATAGCCTGACAATTAAGTTCCTGACCCCTCAGGGACCCGGGAGCCAGCGTGGAGATCAGGCAACCGCTCGAAGTTGCTATGTCAGTTACCTTCACTGGGAAGTCATCACAGAAACATTGAACGTCCAGGAGATGGACCCAAGGGATCAGAATGATAGAGTGGGTCTGATCGAAGAACTGGAACAAGTGGCGTTGGACCCACAACTCCCTGACTGAACGGTCAGCATTGGCACCCTGCTAGAGCCCCGCCTTAGGGAGAAGCTGATTCAATTCCTATAACAGAGTCAGGATGTGTTTACCTGGTGTCATCAAGATTTGCCCCGGATTGACCCCCGGGTAATGTCTCACCGACTTAACATCAACCTAGATTCCCGGCCAGTGAAGCAGAAAAGACAGGGCATGGCCCTCGAGAGGCAAAAGGCAGTGTGCGAGGAGGTCGAGAAGCTCCTCAAAGCCCAATCTATCCGAGAGGTCCACTATCCCAACTGGTTAGAAAATGTAGTACTTATCAAGAAAGCAACGGGAAGTGGAGGATGTGCGTGGACTTCACCGATCTGAACAAAGCTTGCCTTAAGGACTGCTATCCACTGCCTAGGATAGATCTCCTTGTGGATTCCACAGCCGGCCATTCGCTCCTCTCGTTCATGGATGCCTACTCCGGGTATAATCAGATCAGCATGTACCCCGGGGACGAAGAAAAGACCTCATTCATCACGGATCAGGGGACTTACTACTACAAAGTCATGCCCTTCAGCCTTGAAAATGCCAGGGCAACTTATCAGCGCCTGGTTAATCACATGTTCAAAGACCTGATCGGGAAATCCATGGAGGTATACGTTGACGACCTGCTGGTCAAAAGCCGGGACAAATCTGACCATCTTGAGCATTTGGTCGGAGCCTTCATCATTTTGAGGAAGTTCGGGATGAGGTTGAACCCAGCCAAGTGCACATTTGGCATCTCATCTGAAAAGTTTTTAGGGCACCTAGTTAGCAGGCAGGGGATCAAAGCAAACCCCGAGAAAATCTAGGCCGTCATCAACAAGCGGTCGCCCAGGTCAACTAAAGAAGTATAGAGTCTGGCCGGGAAGGTTGCCGCGTTGAATAGGTTCGTGTCCCAAGCAACCGATCGGTGCTTAGCATTTTTTAAGAGCCTTTGCAAGGCTTTTCAGTGGTCGGAAGAATGCGAGGAGGCATTCTAGGACCTCAAGAAATGTTTGGCGTCACCCCCTCTACTCTCAACGCACGTGCCAGGCGAGGAGCTATTCTTGTACTTGGCGGTGTCACCCTCAGCAGTTAGCTCGGTACTCATTCGAGAAGAGCACGGGATACAGTTCCCGGTCTACTATACAAGCTGAGCACTTCAGGGTACAGAAAGTAGATACTCCCGCATTGAAAAGCTCGCCTTCACCCTCATCACTTCAGCTCGAAGACTGCGCCCGTATATCTAGGCCCACATTATCGTGGTCCTTACAGATCAACCCTTCCATAAGATCTTGAGCAGGCCCGAAATGTCTGAAAGGCTCGTCAAGTGGGCCTTGGAGTTAGAAGAATTCGAAGTGGTCTACAGACCCCGCATAGCAATCAAGGGACAGGCAGTAGCAAATTTCCTTATTGAATTCACATAGCAAGAAGACCTGGTTGAAGAGCTCGACCCACTGGTTCTACCGCCCGGTTTGTAATCAGACATCCCAACCTGGGTAATCTATATAGATGGATCATCCAATAAATAGGGAAGTGGAGCAGGGATCATCCTAACCACGCTCGACGAGATCCAGATCGAGTATGCGCTTAGGTTCAAATTCAGAGCCTCTAATAACGAGGCTGAGTATGAAGCCCTCTTGGCCGGATTACAGTTGGCCGCTTCAATGGGTGCATCGCAGGTCCAGGGGTACAGTGACTCTCAGCTTGTGGTAAATCAAGTCAATCATGAGTACGAGGCTCGAGAAGATAACATGATAGCTTATCTAGCCCTTATTCGAGCAGTTTTAAAGAAGCTTCGAGGGTTCTCTGTCACACAGATACTAAGGGAGGAGAACACTAGAGCCGACCGGTTAGCCCGCCTCACTTCATCCTCTGAGTCAGACTTGCCCGGGATAAGGATAGAGTACCTACCCGAGCCAAGTGTGATCAACTCAGAATGCATGGAGGTAGACCCAATCACCCCAGGACCTAGCTGGATGGACCCAATCATGGCACTTCTAGCAATAGGTGCGATACTAGAAGGTAAGGAGGAAGCCCGCTAGGTTAAATACTGAGCGGCAAGATACAACATTATTGATGGAATCCTCTACAAAAGAGGATTTTCCATACCATATCTCCGATGTGTCCATCCTGCACAGGTCCAAGGGGTGTTGCACGAAATCCATGAAGGGGTGTGCGGGAATCACATCGGAGGCTGGGCACTCTCGCGTAAAGCCTTGCTGCAAGGATACTACTGGCCGACCATGGCCAGAGACTCTCAAGAATATGTCAAGAGGTGTGATACGTGCCAAAGGTTTTCTCCTGTGATCAACCGTCCAGGAGAGCTTCAGATGCCAATCCTCAGCCCTTGGCCGTTTGCTCAGTGGGGCATTGACATTGTCGGGCCCCTACCAACTAGAAAGGGACAAGTCAAGTTCGTTGTCATTACCGTGGATTACTTCACCAAGTGGGCAGAGGCTGAGCCCCTGGCAACAGTCTCCGAGAGGAAAATGGAAAACTTCGTGGAGAGGAACATCCTCAACAGGTTTGGCATCCCCTGGGTCCTGGTTAGTGACAACGGTAGGCAATTTGACACCCTGGTATTCAGGCAGTTCTGTTCGGGGTATGGGATAACCAATCACTACTCATCCCCCGAGCACCCCTAGGCTAATGGCCAAGCCGAGGTGACAAACTGGAGTATTCTTCAGTCAATCAAGATGAGGCTCGAAGGCGCTAAAGGACTATGGGCTGAAGAGCTACCGACCCTCCTGTGGGGCTACCGTACTACACCCTGAGCAGCAATAGGCGAGATGCTATTCTCCCTAATCTACGGCTTTGAGACAGTGGTCCCCACGGAGCTTGGGTTACCTACCTACCGGGTGGCAAATTATAGCGAGCTAGACAATGAAAACGCTCTCAGGGCAGAGCTCGATCTAGCAGAGGAGAAAAGAGACCGGGCGTATCTAAAAGTGGCAGCCTACAAGCAAAGAGTATCCCGATACTATATCAGCAAGGTGAAGCATCGTAGTTTCCTGGCCGGGGACCTGGTCCTTAAAGTCGTCAATCAGTCCACAAAAGTCCCGAGTCACAGAAAGTTGGCGCCAAACTGGGAAGGTCCATATCTAGTTACTCGGATAAACCGCCCGGGCACCTATTGGTTACAAACTCTGGACGGCCATCACCTTTCTCGCCCTTGGAATGTGCAGCATCTCTGAAAGTACTATCTTTAGCAAATAGATGTGGGTAGATTAATACCGGTTAGGGTACTTGTAGCTCCATTCGAGCAGTTATTATAATTTTTCAAAAAAAAAGAAATAAAACGGTTCCTACCTTACATCAAGAAACAACCCTTGTCGGTATTCTGCACAAAGACCTCGGGCAAACACCTAAGGCAAAATACCTTGGCTCAAAACCAAGGCAAAGACCTCGGGCCAACACTCAAGGCAAAAGACCTTGGTTCAAAACCAAGGCACAAAAAGACCTCGGGCCTAACCCAGCGGATTCTCTTAAGCCTCACCAGCGACGGGGGCAAACCCCCTAGGTAGCTGATGATGGTAAGCCTCAAAGGACCCTGAACCACCCATGTTCCAGGTCGGTTTCCTATGGTTCCCCCCCTCCTAGACACCTGTCTTATCAAAATGCTTGGGGGAAAGGAGGATACCAGACTAAAAAAGAAAATCACACCAGTCTCTAACAGGGCTTGGAATCCTAACATTCCTAAGTACCTACATTGGCCAGAGAAAAATCGTCTGGTCAGTAAAACATGATAAATTCCTATAACACACCGAACGGGACCTTTCAAACAGGTCAAGAAGACCAGTTGTTCTACCGGTTATGATCCAAAACCATTTGCTAAGGCAAGGAATTAGATCGATCAATTAAAAATAAAAACCGGTCAGGAATTGGCAAGCACAGGCACACAAGTACAGAAATAGTAAACAACTTAAGGAAAAGTTGGTCTCAAGAACTTTTTCATTAATAAAAAAACTGTACAGTGCCTGGGGGGCAGTTGTAGTAGCCTCCCAAAAAAAAACTACAATACAAGAAGGAAATTGGTCAGGGACCTTAGTCGTCCACTTCAACAATCTCTTCAGTCTCCCCAGCCTCTTCTCCTGGGGCAGCTCCTTCTTTGGTTCCCAAGCCCCCGCTCGGGGCAGGCTCAACAACTCCAGCACCAGCAGGAAGATCCTCACCAACCGCGGGACTCATGTTCCAGTAGTCCGAATCAATCCCCTTGTAGGACGAGATGTCCAACTCAGGGTGATCCCGGGCAATCCACCGCTTCAGATCCTCATAGCCCTAGAAGAATTTATCATCAAATGCCTCTTCTGCGGCCCCGGCGGTTGTCACTTCAGCCACGGCCTTTGCTCAAGCCTCTGTCGCCGCCATGAGGGCTCGGGAAGCTTCCAAATCGCCCTGGGCAGTTGCCAATTCTGCCTGGGCTGCACCAAGGCTCAGGGCCAAGCCCTTCACCTTATCCTTTTCCAAAGCCAGGGCATTCTGCCTGGCCTCTAAGGTCGCTCGCTCCTCAGAGAGAGCGGGTCCAGTAGCAGCGGCCCTCCCGGCCAAAGAAGGCAGGAAGGACTCGGCCCCAGCGGCCATGCAGCCAACCTGCAAAGAATCCAAGATGGTCAGTCAGCAAAATAAACGTAGGAGAAGCTATGGTAAAGAGGAGCAGGAGCGCCGAGTGCTTACCATATGGGAAAGGCTGTATAACCATCCCTGAAACGCCTCGGGAGACATGGTTGCACACGCCTCCACCTGGCTAGGGAGGAGGATGGACTTGACCCTCTCCCTGATCACTGCCGATTCTTTAACTGGCTCCCCGGACAGTATTCTCACTCGGGGGTAAGTTTCGGCCACTACCACGCGAGAAGCTGAAGTCCCGACAGGTTTCGGACAGTTCACAATCCCATACCGGATTCGCCTCAGCGGGTGTTCACTGCCCAAGGCTTCTACGGCGGGCCTTTTTCCTTGAGCAATCACCAACCGGATGCTAGTAGCAGTAGCAGTGGCCTGCCTCTCCCTCAATTTCTCCAAATTCTTCTTTGGGGCCATTTCTACAAAAGGAAAGCACCTACGAAGTCAGAAATTAGAGCGATGAGATGACGAAGGATAACCAATATTAAGTTGCTAATAAACTCTTACCCGAGATGATTGAGGGAAGGACGGGGGCCTCGACGGGGTGTTCTGGATGGTGATCGCCTCTCTGATCTCCCGAGCGGGACAGAATGTCCCAGATATTGATGGGATGGTCTGCCAAGCTTCTGATTCTCTCTTGGCACTCCCCGGGAAGACTAGGTGGGCTAGTTGATCCCGCTGCAATGCAAGACATAACACAGTTAGTCCCAAATCAAAGTAAAAAAAGTGAGCGGGAAGTTACTGCACTAGCTTATCCCTTAGTTCTCCCGCCCAGGAAGTCCTCATCTGGATCCCCAGGGCCCGCTCACAGAGTCCAAGGGTGGACACTTGGAAGAATCTATTCTTCCAGCCCTTGTTGTTTCTCGGGCAATTCATTATGATCTTCCTCCCCTGACGAGCCTTGAGAGAAAAGAACCCGATCTCCCCATGTACGGGAAACGGTAGGTGTGTCCAGAGAAACTCCTGGACGGTATGCTCATACCCAAAAACCTGGGGCCAAAGGGAGATGGACCCTATGAGAAATCTCCAATCGTTCGGGGCCAGCTGGCCTGGGGCGATCCCCAAGTATATAAGGGGATGCAGAACCCAGCCATGAGGATGTCCTCATATAAGTTAGTGAAACCCCGTTGGAAGATTTGGGCTCCACCGACATTCACGGCCAAGGAGCAGTAGTCGGGAAGGCTGTACCTATCCCTAATGCGACCGAGATCTTCACTACGCAGGGTGGACGGGATGAACTCGCTGGAGAAGGCTACCTTAGGGTCGGGTGTCCCTGGTGTTTTGTCACCTGAACCCCGGGAAACGGAAGCAATAGAGGTTTCCTAGTCCGACTCATCATCAGAGAGATGGATTGGGATTCTGCCTTCGCTATGGTGATCGAAGGGGGACGCGGACAGCGGACTCAAACTTGTGTCCGGCGTCTCTAACCCGGACCGCTCATCCTCCGACCAGAAGGACGAGTCAAAACCAGAGTGGCACATCCTTGGGGTTTCGGTGATTGGGTCGGGAAGAAGAGGACAACCAAGGTATAGATCAGGAACTCTGAGTCTGAGGTACAAAGGAGGAAAGGTTATCAACCTAAAGGGCAGAGAGTATATGGTTTTAAAGATGAGGTGACACTCGGTTAGAACTACCCGGGGATAGCCCGCTCGCTTCAACCTATCTAACGAACCTCCCGACTTGAAGAAAGAGCAGAACCTGAGAAAGAAAAAGTCCCACTCCCGTTCTAACCTAAGTGGGTTCGCTCTCTCCAGCCTCGTTCAGACAAGAAGAGAAAAAGTAAGAGGAAGAGGATGATGAACTAAAACTGAAAAAGGAACACTTACAAGGGTTATCGCGGAAGAAGAGCTCGGGAAGCTTTACCGGACACTTTTTTTGTTCTCAAACTGCTCGGTAGCTCTATCAATTGGCAGCAGGAATCCCAGAAATGAACAAGTGTTCTTTATATAGGGAGCGCGGATGGACCAGATCAAGTTAGATCTAACGGTCAGGAAATTTTCCCGCTTAAACCTGCCGGCAACTATCATCTCGGGCACGCGGAACGTCACCTCAAAAGACGCGCCCAATTAATGCCAGACGCGATAGTTCGATTACGACGTGACTGTTCGGTTACTAGCCTCGCTGGATCCTGACCAGGCCAGTAACAAGGTAACACGTGGCTGAAGTTGGTCCTGGGCCCACATAGACCACAGAAGACCAGCCGATCGGTCGCGACCCGAGTAGCAACCCGGGACCATCTCCCGAACGGTTTTCTATCAGAAGCAGTCTTAATTTTCAAACCTCATCCGATAGAGCATCCCATTAGTTTTGAAAATGAGGGGCAGCTGATATGCACAAAAATATCAGCTCAAGGTCAGGCCTCGCCACCTCAGCAAAGAGAAGCCAGGTCATCTTGAATTTTGAATGACTACACAGCCATCACGGGCTATTGCGCCTAACCGCCCGGTTTGGTCGTAAGTCCGGTCGTTCTTTCCAGTAGGGGTGGGCATACTTTGGGTCAACTCGAATAACCAAACCGAACCCAAAATTTTATCACAATTCGGGTCAGATAAAAACCAAGCCGAACTTATTTCAGTTCGAAACCGAACTGTATTTATTAGTTTGGTTCGGTTTTCAGTAAAGAAAAAAATTTTGGTTTAAAACCGAACATCCGAAATTTTTTTTTTTGATACTGAATATCCCAAATTTTAAGTTACATATAAAAACAACTTATAGTCAATTGAACCTCAAACAGTCAAAATCAAGGGTTGGAACCCTCATCAGACCTCAAGGGCCTCAAAGATTTAAAACTCTCTCTCTCTCTCTCTCTCTCTCTATGCATTACACCTCCACCTCACAACAACACTGTCTCTCTCTCTCTCACTCTCCAGAATCTCCACAGGTATGTGTGTATGTATGTGTGAGTCGTGTGACTGTATGTGTGTGTGTGAATCTGTGTGACAAGTGTGTGTGTGTGTGTGTCTATGTGTGAATCTATGTGATAAGTTTGTGTGTGTGTGTATGAATTGGTGAAATTTTGGGGGTGTGTGAGTGAATCGGTGAGATTTGGGTGTTCTATACACTGATATACATATATATATTCTACAATGATATTATAGCCATTGATTTAAATTAATGAAGAAAAAAAGAGAGAACACAAAAAAGTTTGGTTGAGATTCAACCCGAACTTCCGATCCGAACCCGAAATTTAGTTCGAAAACCGAACTGTATTTTTGAAATTTAGTTCAGTTCAGATATCGGTATCATTTTGACCAACCCGAACCTGATTAACCCGATCCAAACTTCACGGTTCGAAACTGAACTGAACGATTGCCCACCCCTACTTTCCAGATGGACCCCACATGGGCGCGCCTTCAGTAGGCGTGATTGATTGGACAGCAAGCCTCTCAGCAATTTCCTATCCCAGTTAAAAGACTAAATTGAAGGAGCAAACAGCTTCCTAAACCACTTAGGAAATATCCCCTAAATTTGTGTAGATTAATTGCAATCAGATTGGGCTTCCAAATCTGCATACTTACCCTGTATAGGTGGACACTTACATCGATAAACGAGACCACCTACCCTCTTTAAGGGGGATCGCATTCTTAACCTAGAGAATAGTTGTTTATACTGATTTCATACGCATACACCCGACCGGTCTTACTGGTAGTGCCACCCAACTGTTGGCTCACCAGGCCCACTGGTGATCTGCTAATGAAGCGCACTGACGCAACCGTGGATGTAGGTCACCTCGTTAACAGGACTGAACCACATACAAGCTCTTGTATCCCCATATCTCTCTTTTTAACCTCTCTAACAAATTTTCGGCATCATCACTTTCTAAATCCCAAAACTACCCCAAATTGGCCTATATAAACCCCCCTTTGCTCTTCATTTTAGAGGGACCAAGTGCAAAGTTCATAGAAGTTGTAGAGAGAAAGAGAGATAGAGATAGGTTTAGAAGAAGGAAAGGGAGCCCACTGATTTTCCATAAAAAAAACAAGTGAGTTTTAATCTTGTTTTCTCCTATTAACTCTCTTATACTTCACATTCAAACCCTCCTCTACCACCATTCTTGATTATTCATGAGATAAGAAGCTACTTCCATGTCCAAATGTCAATATCTATGAGTAAAACACCAAGTTACAAGTCCAAAAATCACATTGATTATCATCTATTGATTGCTTATTTGATTGTTTACATATTATGTTCATCTCTTCTCACCTCATTTCTTTTTTATTTTTCTTTGATTACTTACATTCTTATCATCATCTAGATGACATGTTGTTTGAGGAGAGTGAATCCTTATGGATAGTAGCTCTTGACCTCAAAGACATGTTTAATGGATGATGATTCTAACTTCAATACATTCATATGTATTCTTGAAGTCATATTCTCAAACAAAACTATTTTTGTGCAAATAATATTGGGAGTTCTTGATATGAGCTTGATGATGATGTTACAAGTGGTCATAACTTGCATTTAAATGCTGGAAATGTGCTTTCAAAACCCCTATTTCAAAACCCCTTTAAAACCCCCAACATTTGGAATCCAACAAATAAGCTTTGTTTTACCAAAAATCTTCAAAACAGTGAACGGTCTGAGTTCAAAGATTTCTCTAGAACTCAATAATCAAGGTATGATCATGATACCACTTGGAAAGTCTTCCTAACTCATTAGAGAACACCCATGATTTTTGGTTTGACTTGGAAACACTTGGAAGGGGTCCATTTGGACCCAAACATTCTTTCCAGATATTCTGTTTTTGCTGTCACACCAGCTTGGTTGACTTTCAATTTCTTTTACAGAAATATTTTACAAAAGGAGTGGTCCCAAATTATTTTTCCCTTGAACTTTAGTGTCTTAGAAAACTTTCTGTATAATATGGGCCTCTAGAAGTTTCGTTTTCATTTTCTAAGAGTTTTTGACATTTCTATCGACAGTACAGACTCTGTTTCTGAGTAACCTCTATTATTTATATGATTTCTCTCAATCTGTAATATTTATTGAGGATTGGATTTTTTATATGTGTTCTAGACACAATAAGGATTATCTCCATAGAAAATCATGCATTGAAAATATTTCTAACCCTACTTTTCAATTTCTACAAGATAAAGTCACTGTTCTGTCCACTATTCATAGCAAGTATAATTTTACTTCCATCCTTTGATTTGATGCTTTTATGTATTTCCAATTTGTTCATATCCTAGGAAGTGGTCCATAATTTGTACATATCCCATGATGATTTCTTCCATGAATTCATGCATATTTTAGACTTCTAAGTCACTTTAGAAAGTCCATGTACACAAACACAACAACATTTGCACATTCTAGGATCATACATTGCATCCATGCAAGATTTGGAGTTTTTGTGACTCCTAATTTAAGGAGATTATAAGGAATGAACTTGATCATACGTTCATGCTTCCCCTCGATCTAATCTTCCTTTCTCATCCGTCCCGGGGATTGAGAGGTCTTCTTTTCTCAAAGATTAACATACATCATCCTAGCTTGCTAAACATATTTGACTCCTTTGATTATTTGTTTCAAGACCAATTTATCTCCCCTTAGATTAGGAAGACTTTATTACTTGATACGTGACTAGACGATTTTTCCTAGATTTGTTTGTGTGATCTTTCACTTTGCATTGTGTGATACTTGGCTTAGATCTTATGAATGATATCTTACCTTTTGATCTTCCATTTCAAGAATCTTATGAGATGTAATATACTATCATAGTATTAATTGTCGAACCAAACATAGTATAAGGTGATTATTTGGATGCTAATTGAGGCATGTCGAAAGACGGGGCGAGTTGAGGGTGTTTTAGTCATGACAAAGTCTCCTTCCTCTCTTATACCAAAACCCTGAGCCAAGTTCTTTGGTTATGAAAGGCTGGTGCCGTTTATCCGTTTGGGTGAGTCAAAATTAGGTTTCTTGGTTCCTTAAAGACCAAGTGGCGACTCTGTATCTGTTTCAACAGACCCCTTCTTTTCTTCGAATCAACTTTAATTTCAAAACAAAGGAAAATCAATTCTAAAACGCCGAAAGAAATAGAAACGGGAGTGGACAACGGATTCAGCATGTCCACAGTGGATGACTCTTAGTCCCCGGCTTGTACCTGTATTTATTTTCTTTTTTGTGCTTGTCTTCTTCTTGTTGTTGTTGTTTTTTTTTTTTTTTTTTTTTTTGGGGGGGGGGGGGGGGGGGGAGGGTGTGCAGGCTACTATAATTGCCCCCGAGAAATGTGCTGTCTTTATTTACTAATGAAAAAGGCCCATCGAGGTCGCTTTTTAACATATCATTTATACTTGTACACTTTTGCTTATTTTTGTTTGCGATTTCTTGTGTCCAACCGGTTGCTAGTCTTAGGAAACCCCGCCTTAGTACAAGGATTAGAACTATAACTAATAGGGAACACTTGGTCTCAAAAGGACCCACAAGGCCCTTAAATTTCTCGAGCCATTAATGACTAGGGGACTTTAGGTCTGTAGGACCTGCTCGGTAAACTCTGAGCCCTGTAGGCACTTAGCAATATTTAGGGGTTTATTTTTTAGTCCTGTTAGTGCTCGGTGTGATTTCCCTGTTAGTGTTCGGTGTGATTTCTTATTTTAATTCAATATTCCCCCTGCCCCCCAAGCTTTTGCTAAGGCAGGCATTTGTGGAGGAAGTGACTGTAGGGAACCGACCTAGAACGTTGGTAGTTCCAGGGTCTTTTTTTTTTTAAAGTTTGCTATCATCAGCCACCTAAGGGGATTTACCCCCATTATAGGTTATGGGCCTAAGCGAAACCAATGCCTCGGGCATGATCCCGAGGTCATTTGGTGCCTCGGTGTGGTCTCGAGGTCTTATTTGTGCCTCAGGTGCAGTCCCGAGGTCTTTTATGCCTCGAGTGTCATCCCGAGGTCTTTTTGTGGCGGTGGAACATTGGTAAGGAATGTTGTTTGCATTAAAGGATTTTATTCAACTTGAAAAATGCTGTGATTGCTCAGGAAGAGCTACAACTTTGTGGAAACAATAGTCCCTAATAGTTCTAGCCCACAATTTACTGAAAATACTTCCGTAGATGCTCCACGTTCCATGGATGTGACAGTTCCTGTCCTTCTAGCGTCTACAACCAGTATGTTCCCGGCCGATTAATCCGGGTAACCTTGTAGGGCCCTTCGCAGTTTGGTACCAGTTTTTCGTGACTCGGGATTTTAGTCGACTGATTTACCACTTTTAGGAAGAGGTCCCCGAACTAGAAACTGCACTACTTGACCTTGCTGTTAAACTACAGTGAGACCCACTATATGCAGGCTGCTACTTTTAGATGCCCGGTTGTGGATATCCGCAGTTTACCCATGCTTTTTTTAAAACTTTTCAAATTCAAAATTCAAATACGAGTCACCACTTTTTTTTGAAGGAAAATTAAGAAACCATTTTAAAGACAAACCGATCTTTTGAAAACCAGAGATTTCTAGGTCTGGAGATTATGGAATAAGAGGGGAAGGAGTTTGGCAGACTAAAGCACCCCCTCTCATCCTATCTCGTGATAGGCCTCTACTCAACATCCTTTTTAATCAAATTATTAATCTACTTTTTTTTTCGAAAAATCAAATTATTAATCTAAGAGTGCCTTCAATTAATACATAGATATAAATATACATTCCACAAGCATGTTGAAAAGGGTGCAAGATTGCTAACGATAAAATAGCATTCAAAATCACATAATATAAATAGCAAGCAAGATGACATGCAAATAGGGAACAAAGACACTTACCCGGGATCTAGCTGCGATATAGAAACGTGCAATGCATAAGCATAAAAAAGAAAATCCTAGAAAAAGAGTCTCGAATACATATATACACATAAGGCAAACCCTAATCTAAGGTGTCACGCATGAAGTTGAAAATCAATAAAATCAAGAAGTAAAATAAAAAGGGACAAGAAATTGTACCTCGATAGCGCTACAAAACAAAGGTTAGTCAACATGCCTTGATCAAGATATAACATCAAATAACATACCCAAACTTCTAGCTTAAATCTGTCAAGCATGAAAGAATTGACATAATCATGAATTCCTTCTAATTAGTTGGAAACACGTCGTCTCTATAGATATACAAGTCTCAACTAGGAGCCAATGTAATGTCCATATAGAGATGGTATGATCCCAACATGATCACAAGGAACTCATAACTAGGCTCAATTAAATGTAACTTTACCCACAAAAAAAAAATAAGTCCTAATTACAAGTATCAACATACATGGATGAATGCGTAGACATGAACAAGAGTAAGATAGGAATCATTCATTGATTTGGATCATTTAGTCTCTAGATTTAATCATGGTTAACATCATCAAAACATGGTTTAAGTACCAAGTCATAAAAAGTCATTTAGGTCATTATATACAAAGTTTGTTAAATCTGTGATAGAATTCTAGGAATTACAGAGAGCGGACCAAAACTTTAAAAATAGAAAAAGTATACTTCACATGGTTTGATCTTAATGATTTATGGATATGATGTGCCTATGTGAGTCTAGTTTGTAACCCAAAAATAAAATGAAAGATCAAACAGTTCAATCTCTGGGAATTAGATCAAAACCACACATCACTCAGATTTTAACAACTCTATGTCTAGAGAATTGGGTGATTTTTTAAAAATAGTAAACAAATCTGAATTGCTTCGTTCTTTTTAGGAGATCCTATTAACACATTAAGCTTGATATAAAAAAAAATTTAAAGTCAAAAATGCTTGGTTAAGACTCTGATCGATTCAAATCAATACTGACTTACTGTTCTGAAATTTTGGATAGAGAATAGCTAGTTTGCAAATCCTAAGATCAAACCATTTTAAACATGGAATCTCATCAAAACAAAAAATTAAGTGGTAGATCTTTGTGTTGTGAACACTTTCCAATTGGTCTCATTCAATTCCAATGGATCATGATTTAATTAAAAATCCTTTATCAAAGTTGGTTTATGAATTCACTGCACCACTGTTGAGTTCATCATTTTTGGTTTAATCTATCAACCAAACCATAGAGGTTGACTCATCCTAAGACTAATTCTCCTTCCCATTGATGGTCATTGGAGATTAAATATGACTAATCCAGGTGAGCCTCAATGGAATATAGAAAGGATTCCATAAGACTTCAAATTAGAGGACCTAAGTCATGAACTAAAACTTGGACCTACTAAATCTGCATGGATATGACTATTCCAATTTGAACCATAAGTTCATAGAGAAGTTAAAAGACCAACTCAAGGGAATCAAATTAGATATTAAGGACCTCATGAATCCTAAGAGAGGAGTATGACAAAAGAAACAAAACCAAAGTTTAAATGATTTTCCAAGTTAGACTTTGCTTAATGATCTATTTTAGTCTTAAACCTTAGGTTACTTTGATCCAAATCAAATGAAAAGAGCAAATGGAGGTTCAATCACAATTCCAGTGGTGTATGATGAAATGAGATGGGAAGAGACTTTTTGAGAGTGTATAAAAGATCCCAAGTATTTCTATGAATTACAATTGAACTTAAATTAAGGACTAACTAGTCTGGAGTTTACCTTCAATTATCCTCAACTTCTTTGTAATACGAAGGTCTTCCAAAGGTTATTTAAGCTCTTCTTTCAACTCTTGTAACGACTTAATCCTTAATTCTCTTAATTTCTCTAAGATTTTCCTAATTATCTCAAAGAATATCAAGACCCAAGAGATTCAAGATTCAAGCCTAAAAAAATAATCCTTCGTAATGGGATATTCACTCCTTTTATATAGGAAAATTTTTTAGGGGTATCCCTAAATTTAGATATACTTTTGATGGTACAATGCGTACTATCTTGAAGCAAACTGGAGGAAAACGCGGCAGTTGATGGAGTTGTCTGTGGCACTCAGTAAGCGCCGGAACGGCACTTACTGATAACCGATGAGGTACTCACTGAACACCAATACGGTACTTAGTGAATGTCGTAGATAACTCGCGGACTGCCATCTTTTTCTAAACCTTCTATTTTCGCGACATTTGGAGAGTTTTTGCGACATTCAACGATGGCCGTTGCGGATTTCACTGAGTGTCGCCGCGGTAGTCAACTAGTGTCGTTGCAACATCAAGTGACTACCGCAGAAACGCTGCATGTCATTTTTCTTTTGCTATCCCTTTCTTCTTCCTCTCTTTCCTTCTTTAATTTTTTTGTCTCATTTTCTTTGAAATTAAAGAGCCTTTCGAAGAGCTTGAATCACCTTTAGAAACCCTAAATTAGTCGGACATTGTCATCATCGGACTTGGAGGTAACACTCCCCTGAATTCGCCGTTTGGTCAAAATCGTGGTCTACAGTTTTACCCTCTTCGATAGAGCTTATGGAGCTACGCATGTCACAAGTGAATCCTGAAGCCTGTGTGAAGACAAGCATTTGACCAGACTGTCGAATTCAGGTAAAGATAAAATGCGTTGCAAAAACGGCTGCGCAAATGGTATAAGCTAGTCGTGCTCGATGGTGAGCTGCCTACGTATCCTTACGGGAATCAGACCAGGACGTAGTTCGGGAAAGGGACAAACACACAAGCACAAATAGTCATACGTATGAATGCACCTATCCTATCGTGATGCACATGCTCATGCAATGATGGCTGCCAATGCAATTTACGTGCTCTATAAATGCTATGATGCGAGATCATGCTATTTTGATGTATCTAGATGCAATCCATGTCCTATGCTACTTAATGCTCGCGGTCACCTTAACTTGCTACCCAAGCTATCTTCAGAACTCGATCTTTCTTGGACTAATGAGTTGGTCCTCTTCAGGAATCATAGCCATTTCGACCAATGGATGAACACTGAACGAAATTGACTAGGCAGCGCTTCGCGACTTGGGCCCCAGTGCCAATGTGGGTTTGCTCTAAGTATCCATAGCCCTTTGGCCCCGTCGGATATGTTTGCTCTAAATATCCGCAGCCCTTTAGCCTCGTCGAATACATTTGCTATAAATATCTGTAGCCCTTCGGCCTCTTTGGATACGTTTGCTCTAAATATCTGCAGCCCTTCGGCCTCGTCGGATATGTTTGCTCTAAATATCCACAGCCCTTCAACCCTATCGGATATGTTTGCTCTAGGTATCCACAACACTTTGGCCCTACACAGATATGTTTGCTCTTTGTATCCGTAGCACT
The DNA here is from genome assembly GCA_033977485.1 of Hydrangea macrophylla. Taxonomy (NCBI): domain Eukaryota; kingdom Viridiplantae; phylum Streptophyta; class Magnoliopsida; order Cornales; family Hydrangeaceae; genus Hydrangea; species Hydrangea macrophylla. The sequence goes on from CM066994.1 coordinate 87,642,167, forward strand.
TCGACCCCGCACAAATACGTTTGTTCTTGGTATCCGCAATACTTCAGCTCAGTACAAATACATTAGCTCTTAGTATCTCCAGCACTTCGGCCCCGCATAGATATGTTTGCTCTTTGGTATCCGCAGCACTTCAGCCCCGCACAGATACGTTAGCTCTTGGTAATGCGATCTTTTGCCATGGGTGCATTCTTTCGCAGGTAATGCCATCTTTCGCCAGTGGTGCAAACTTGTGTAGGGTAGTACGATCTTTCGCCAGGTAATGCGATCTTTCGCCAGGGGTGTGATCTTTCATAGGGTAATGCAATCTTTCGCTGGGGGTGCGATCTTTTTCCACATAATTTCTAACTCAAGGATTCATTCTTCAAATCTTTAATTTCAATTTTTCAAGATCCCTGGACCATTCGACTTAATTCAATTCAAACTTTCGATATCGGGAGTTAATCAGACTCAATTCAATTCAATTTTTCAGAGTCATTGGTCAAATCAAACTCAAATGAATTTTAATTTAAAAATCAGGAGTCGATCAGACTCAAATTAAATTTTTCCGAATCAGGAGTCACTTCGACTCAATTCAAATTCAAATTCAAATTCCTAAGATTGAGGGTCAATCGGACTCAATTCATTTTAATTTCCAAAATTGGGAGTCAATCAGACTCAATTTAGTTCAATTTCTAAAAGCGGGAATCAATCAGACTCAATTCATTTCAAATTCTAAAATTCGGAGTCAAACAGATTCAATTTATTTCACTTAATCAGGAGTCAATCGGACTCAATTCAACTCAATTTCCTAAGATTGGGAGTCAAACAAACTCAATTCAATTCACTTTTCTAAAATCAGGAATCGACCAGACTCAATTCAACTTAGATTCTTAAAATCGGTAAATCAACCAGACTCAATTAAATTCATTTTTCTAAAATCAGGAGTCGACCAGACTCAAATCAACTTAGATTCTTAAAATCAGGTAATCAATCAAACTCAATTTATTTCAAATTCAAAAATCCAAAGTCAAAAGAATTTCTAATTCCAAATCATGAGTCAACAAAACCCAAAAGAATTTCTAAATTTCTAAAAATAGGAGTCAATCAAACTCAAAGAATTTCAAATATCTAAACACAGGAATCAGTTAGACTCAAAACAAGTTCAATTTCATAAAACCGGGAGTCAATCAGACTCTAATCTAAAATTGGGAGTCAATCAAACTTAAAGAATTTCAAAGTTCTAAAAAATCAGAGTTAATTAGACTCAAAAAAAAAATTTATTTCACAAAAGGGAGTCAGTCAGACTCAATTATAAAATTGGGAGTCAATCAGACTCAAAGAATCTCCGATCTGCTAGGTTCAGACTCGAATCAATTTATTTTCAAAGATTCGGGGCAATTCATGCTCAAAGAATTCAAATTTCCTAAAATTAGGAGTTAAATCATACTCAATTTATTGCAATTCCCAAAATTGAGAGTCAAATCAGACTTAATTCAATTCAATTCAATTCAATTTCTAAAATTAGGAGTCAATCAGACTCAAATCAGTTCAATTCAATTCAATTTCTAAAATCGAAGTCAGTCAAACCCAATTTTACTCAAATTCTAAAATCAGGAGTCGATCAGACTCAATTCACTTCAATTTTTAGAATTGGGAGTCAATTAGACTTAATTCAATTCAATTTTTTAAAATGGGGAGTCAATCTGACTCAATTCAGTTCCATATTCTAAAATTGGGAATCAATCAAACTTAGATAAATTCAATTTCACCAATTCAAAAGTCAATCAGACTTAAAGAATTTCAGTTTCAAAAAATTGGGAGTTGATTGGACTCAAATAATTTTTATTTCACAAAACTCAAAGAATTTCAGTTTCACAAAATTAGGATTTGATCACAAAAATCAAAGAATTTATGCTTCACAAAATTGGGAGTCAATCAGACTCAAAGAATTTCTGTTTCACAAAATGGGGAGTCAATTAGACTCAAAGAATTGTTTTTTCTCAAAATTGGGGGTCAATCATACTCAAAGAATTTCTGCTTCATAAAATTAGGAGTCAATCAGACCCAATTTAGTTCAAACTCATGAATCAAGAGTCAATTAGACTCAAGCGAATTCAATTTCTCAAAATCCGGAGTCCATCAGACTTAAACGAATTCAATTTCATAAAATCTGGAGTCGGTTCAACTCAACTCAATTCCAATTTCCAAGTCGAGAGTCGATTTAATTTGAACAATTTCTATTTCCAAAGGGGAGTCGCACTGACTCAACGAATTCACATTTTACAAAAAGAGAGTCAAATGATCTTGAAAATTCACATTTCTCAAACACGAATTCATACGGACTCGAAAATTCACATTCTATCAACACGGAGTCACACAGACTCAAAAATTCATATTTACAAAGATGAAGTCATGCAAACTCAATAACTCAGTATTTTACACACGCGGACTCGAGAATTCAATATTTTACACAAATGGAGTCACGCAGACTCTAGGATTCATATTCTACACAAACGGAGTCACGTGGACTCAAGAATTCTATATTTTACATTCATATTTTACATATATGGAATCATGCGGACTTGAAAATTTTTGAACTTTATAAGGTGGGAGTCACTTGGACTCAAAATTCATATTTTACACAAGCGGAGTCATGCAGACTCAAATTTTCAAATTTCACAAAGACGGAGTCACGCTGACTCAAAATTTCATATTTCACAAAGACAGAGTCACGCTGACTCAAAATTTCATTTCTTTATTCAAACAAAGTCACATAGGCTCAACATATTCACATTTTACATAAACGAAGTCACACAGACTCAACAAACTTCACTTTTTATACAAATGAAGTCACACAAACTCAACAAATTCACATTTTTCATAAACAGAGTCACACGAACTCAACAAACTTCACTTTTTATACAAATAGAGTCACACGAATCCAATAAATTCACATTTTTTATAAACAGAGTCACACGAACTCAACAAACTTTACTTTTTATATAAATGGAGTCACGTAGACTCAAAGAATTGGTTTTACAAAGATGGGAAGTCCTCAGACTCAAAAAATTGGTTTTACAAAAATGGGGAGTTCTCGAACTCAAAGAATTGATTTTACAAAAATGGGAAGTCCTCGGACTCAAAGAATTGATCTTTCAAAAATAGGGAGTCCTCGGACTCAAAGAATTTGAACGGAGCTGATAGGGTTTGTGCTACCCTAGCGGTCTTTTGAAAGCATGATTTTCTACACTTGCGGACCATTTGGAATAAACACAATGGTTGTGTGAAAAGAGGGAAGTCACCTTTGCCTCTAGTCTTGGACCATTCTCATATTTCCACCTTTAGCATTGTGTTGTAATAGTGTTTAAAACTCCTGCTTGCATTGCTCATAGGATGCTTATGGAGACTTTTCAAATCTTTATTCATCATCTTAAACCCACACATTTGAGATCATTATTGACTCATCAGACGAGGATAGACTCAACAGACACAAGGTGATTGAACTATACTCTGAATTGATATGCTTTCGTCGTGAATAAATGCATCATCTCACCTTTTTTGTTTACCCCCCATCTTCTAATGGTAGTATTTCATTAATAAATTCAAACTTTGATAATTTTTCCCCATTTTATTTAGTTGATTCTTTGCCTATCCAGAGTGTGCTTCAAATTAGTGCTTTAGCTTAGAGAATAAAATATATTCCATTTCAAAACCTTTCAAAACAAACTCAGTGACTTGAGGACTTGCCTCTGGCATAGAGGGCTTTTGGCAAACAAAGTTTGCCCCTAGTTTGAAAGAGACTTAGGGGGCTTGCTTCAAAGGTAAAATACGAATTTCAACAAACAAAGTTTACCCCTAGTCTTGAGAGCAGATAGGCTTATCCCAAGGGGTTTTGAGAGGATGATAGCACAGGGATGTCTGAAGCATAGTTTCACCTACCTTGGAGGTAATCCATCATTTAAAGGGAACATGGGTTCAGGCAAACAGAGTTTGCCCCTGGTTTCACAATTCATATGTGACTCTAGGCTAACGAAGCTTGCCCCTAGTCTAAGATGAGGGAACTAAAGGCGCAAAAGATGTTGCCTATAGTTTTGGGGTGGTTATGAACTGAAAACCTTGGGAGGTTCGCCTACTTATCCCTGTACGGGAATCAGATCCAAAGTAGTTCGGCCAAGGCTTGAAAGAAAGATGCCATGAGATGGCGAGGGTGATGACCGAACCGAGCAGGTTGCCTATATATCCCCGAGTGGGAATCAGGTCAAACATAGTTTAAGTACTCTGGAGGTCTTGAAAGAATTAGGCTTTAAGGATTGGTGGGCTTTTTGAGCTAAGTTTTCATTTGGGTCCAATGAGTGCTCTTTCTGAAATGGGTCGCTTGTGGTAGCCTTTGAACAGGATGATGAGAACATGAACTACTTCTCCCTTTTATTTTCTTCTTTTTATTTTCTTTCTTTTTTTTCTTCTTTTTTTTCCTTTTCTTTTCTTTTTGATTCTTTTAACCTTTACACTAGCCAGACAAACTTTGCAATTCTCATAATGTACCGTGCTTCAATCACACTCTCACATACTTATAAAGTGATATTAAAGATATCTCTCCATTTTTTTGGGCTCTTTTAGCATCGGGTCTCCCCCAAATTTGAGACTAATAGATACTTTCGAATCTCCTTTTCATTTCCAATTTTTCTCTATTTAGAACAATACAAAGCCTTTGGATAATCCACATGTCAATGATATACTTTAAAGTGCTCAAGAATTCTCAATCTTATTTATTCTCTACTTTCTCTCTTCCCCTTCCTTCCTTTCCTCTTCCTCACTATCTCTTATTCTCTTCATGATTTTGACTGGCTACGATTCGGGTTTTGAAATCAACACGCATCTTATTTTTTCTCTAAATTTTGCCTAGGTGCCCTTTGGGTTTTCATCCATCTTATTTTTGCTCTAAATTTTGCCTTGGTGCCTTTCGGGTTTTCATCCTTGCGAGTTCTTTTTTTTCTTTTCCTTTTTCTTTTTTTCCTTCCCTTTTTTTCTCTCTCTTTTTTTTGTGCTCTAACTTTTGCCTAGGAGCTCTTTCAGATTTTCATCCTAGCAGTCTTCTTTTTTTTCTTTTGAAGAAGAAGTTCATTGGAAAATATCTAACTACCATCAAGGACCAAGTTTATTGCTTTGGACTGTGAGCTCATCTTTTAGGCTTGGTATTTAGGAGAAGGGAATGGTGAGCAAGCCTAATGTCCTAAGTTTATCTTTCCAAGATTGAGCGAGAGCATCTTTAAATTCTAAAAGTAAAGCTAATCAATTCTCTACTCCTCTGTGGATTTGGCACAAAATTTGCTTTATTCTTTGGGGATCCGTTTTCAACGCAAAGATTTGACAACAAAAATATTTTCCACCATCATTTGAAAAGTGATTTATTTTTGTTTTCTTCATTTCTTGGTTTAACAATCCATTTATTCAGTAATAAGCACATCTATTTAAGCAAAATGACATTTTATTTGACCAGCCGCAGATTACATTATGGACTTGATAAAGACTTGACAATAGACTCAATGGAAGACTGACAAAACAAACACAACTTAGACACTTGACACTTGATTCTAACTCGGACATGACTCGATTACAGACTGGACTCGGCTTGGTCTAAACTGGAGTGTCACAGACGATTTTCAATTTATTGGGTCCCCAAGAGCATCCACATTTCCTTCAACAGGAGTATTTCCAAACACTATCACCTCACTAGTATCATTTGAACCTTCGGGTTCACCACTCCCTAATAGCATGTATACAAAAAACATACTCTCCTCTAAATTAAGAAAGACGAACCAAAAAAGATTGGAAGTGTCCTCACTAGGGGATCTAGTTGTTCTAGTCTTTCTACAAATTCAACACCATAGATAGGTAAAAGGTCCGTATGTAGAATTGATTTTCAGGAGACAAGGAATTTTGAGGAACTATTGGATTACTTTGATCTTGACTGGAAAGAGGATGTTGTGAATTTGTACTCTACATGCATGCAATGATATTGATTGATAGTGTAAAAATGCTTTGATGATTTGATGTGGCTACATGCATGCATTGCACACATGGCACACGGATGAAATGCAAGTGTGTGTACATATTCTATATGCAAAAGAAAGGAAAATTCTAGTCCTAGCACATAAGCACATAAAATCTTCACCCATATCAAATGCGCCAATTTCACCTCTCATTACAATCCTCGCTACCCTTTCAAAGGTCGAGTATTTAAAATTTTTCAAAATTCATTTGAAATGCATTTCTTTAGATGATGAAATCTTTCAAAAACAATTCTCTAGAATTTTGAATCTTTTCTTTGAAAATGAGGATGTGAAAACATTTTCTCAATATAAGATGATTGGGTTTCAACTTTACTTGATTAAAATGTAAACCTTGGACCTTTTCTTTAAAACAGTGATTTTTCAAAACATTTTTGGATAAAAGAAGATGAATAATCAAAATTTTTCATTAACAGTGAACTTTGAATTTTTGGGTAGGAGTATCACATGATTGGATAATTATCGCACTTTTTATGAATTCGGATGCATACAAGGTTAATGATGCTTAGCTAACAGGATATAAGAGATGTAATCTTATAATCAAGATTCGGCATGTTCCATAAATGTCATGGGACATGAAGAGGGGTTTCTAAGAGGTGATTAAAATGTTACACGTCTTGCATCAAGCAAGCATCATCATCATCTCAACTAATTCCTTTTGGGCATACAAAAAATCCTAGCACATAATTCTAATCAAGAATTGATTTCCTAGATTGAATGACACACATCCGATAGGATACTTCATATACCAACACATAGTATGAGATCAAGGGTAATCACATGGTCCCATGATAACTTGACCGACCGGGTAACCCCGAAGCTCCAAGGTTATAGTTCCGTACAATCGACTGGCGAGACATGCAAGTGCAATGCAATAGGCACACAAAAATTAATTGATTCAGTTAAAAGGATGATTTCAAGTCTAATCCTCGAGTGAACCCAAAATCAGAAATTTTAGTCTGCAAAACCAGAGATTCTGGGTTCAATCCCCAGCAGAGTCGCCAGATTGTGAATATCCGCAGTTTAACCATGCTTTTGAAAAACTTTTCAAATTCAAAATTCAAATACGAATCTCCACTTAATATTGTTTTTTTAAGGAAAATTAAGAAACCATTTTAAAGGCAAACCGATCTTTTTGGAAACCAGAGATTTCTAGGTCCGGGGATTATAGAATGAGAGGGGAAGGAGCCTGGTGGACTAAAACACCTCCTCGCATCCTATCTCATGATAGGCCTCTACTCAACATCCTTTTTAATCGAATTATTAATCTAAGCGTACCCTCAATTAATACAAAGATATAAATATACATTCCACAAGCATGTTGAAAAAAGGTGCAAGATTGGTAACGATAAAATAGCATTCAAAACCACATAATTTAAATAAACAGCAAGATGACATGCAAATAGGGAACAAAGACACTTACCCGGGATCTAGCTGTGATATAGAAACTTGCAATGCATACGAATAAAAAGAAAATCCTAGAAAAAAAGTCTCTAATACATAAATACACATAAGGCAAACCCTAATCTAAGGCGTCGCACATGAAGTCGAAATCAATAAAATCAAGAAGTAAAATAAAAAGGGTCAAGAAATTGTACCTAGATAGCGCTTCAAAACAAAGGTTAGTCCATATGCCTTGATCAAGATATAATATCGAATAACATACCCAAACTTCTAGCTTAAATCTATCAAGCATGAAAGAATTGGCATAATCATGAATTCCTTCTAATTAGTTGGAAACACAACGTCTCTATAGATATTCAAGTCTCAACTAGGAGCCAATGTAATGTCCATATAGAGATGGTATGATCCCAACAAGTTTACAAGGAACCCATAACTAGACTCAATTAAATGCAACTTTATCAACAAAAAAAAAATAAGTCCTAATTACAAGTATCAACATACATAGATGAATGCGTGGACATGAACAAGAGTAAGATATTAATCATTCATTGATTTTGGATCATTTACTCTCTGGATTTAAGCTTGGTTAACTTCATTCAAAACATGGTTTAAGTACAAAGTCATAAAAAAAAGTCACTTAGGTCATTATATACAAAGTTTCTTAAATCTGTGACAGAATTCTAGGAATTACAGAGACCAGACCAAAACTTTAAAAATAGAAAAAGTATACTTTCTATGGTTTGATCTTAATGATTTTTGGATATGATGTGCTTATGTGAGTCTAGTTTCTAACCCAAAAAGGAAATCAAAGATCAAACGGTTCAATCTCTGAAAATTAGATCAAGATTTTAACAACTCTCTGCCCAGAGATTTTGCGTGATTTATTAAAAATAGTAAACAAATCTGAATTAATTTGTTCTTTTTAGGGGATCTTATTAACACATTAGGCTTCATATAAAAATTTATTTAAAGTCAAAAATGACTGGTTAAGGCTCTGATCGATTCAAATCAAAACTGACTTACTGTTCTGAAATTTTGGACAGAGAGTAGCTAGTTTGCAAATCCTAAGATCAAACCACCTTAAACATGGAATCTCATCGAAACAAAAAAGTTAGTGGTATATCTTTGTGTTGTGAACACTCTCCAATTTGTCTCATTCAATTCCTACAGATCATGATTTAATTAAAAATCATTGATCAAAGTTGGTTTATGAATTCACTGCACCACTGTTGCGTTCATCATTTTTGGTTTAATCTATCAACCAAACCATAGAGGTTGACTCATCCTAAGACTAATTCTCCTTCCCATTGATGGTCATTCGAGATCAAATATGACTAATCCATGTGAGCCTCAATGGAATATGGAAAGGATTCCATAAGACTTCAAATTAGAGGACCTAAGTCATGAACTAAAACTTGGACCTACTAATTATGCATAGATATGGCTAATCCCATTTGAACCATAAGTTCATAGAGAAGTTAAAAGACCAACTCAAGGGAATCAAATGAGATATTAAGGATCTCATGAATCCCAAGAGAGGAGTATAACAAAAGAAAGAAAACCAAAGTTTAAATGATATTCCAAGTTAGACTTTGCTTTATGATCTATTTTAGTCTTAAACCGTAAGCTACTTTGATCCAAATCAAATGAAAAGAGAAAATGGAGGTTCAATCACAATTCTAGTGGTGTGTGATGAAATGTGGTGGGAAGAGACTTTTTGAAAACGTGTAAAAGATCCTAAGTATTTCTATGAATTGTGATTGAACTTAAATTAAGGATTAACTAGTCTAGAGTTTACCTCCAATTATCCTCAACTTCTTTGTGATATGAAGGTCTTCCAAAGGTTATTCAAGCTCCTCTTTCAACTCTTACAATGAGTTACTCCTTAATTCTCTTAATTTTATCTAAGATTCTCCTAATTATCTCAAAGAATATCAAGACCCAAGAGATTTAAGATTCAAGCCTAAAAAAAAGAATCCTTTGTAATGAAATATTCACTCCCTTTATATAGGAAAATTTCTAAGGGGTATTTCAGTAATTTGGAGGTGGAAACCCTAATTTTGGATGTACTTTTGATAGTACAATGCGTACTATCTTGAAGAAGACTGCAGAAAAACGTGACAGTTGATGGAGTTGTCTGCGGCACTCAGTAAGCACCAGAACGGCACTTACTAATAACCAACGCAACACTCACTGAACACCGATGCGGCACTCAATGAATGTTGCTGACAACCTCGCAGATTACCGTCTTTTTTTTAACCTTCTATTTTCGCGGCATTTTGAAAGTTTTTGCAGTATTCAATGATCGCCGTTGTGGATTTCACTGAGTGCCGCCGCGGCAATCAGCCAGTGTCGTTGCATCATCAAGTGACTGTCGTAGAAATACCGCATGCCGTTTTTTTTTTGTTATCCCTTTCTTCTTCCTCTCTTTCCTTCTTTCATTTTTTGTTTCATTTTCTTTCAAATTGAAGAGCCTTTCGAAGAGCTTGAATCACCTTTGGTAACCCTAGATTAGTCGGACATTGTCATCATCAGACTTAAAGGTAATACTCCCCTAAATTCACCATTTGGTCAAAATCGGGGTGTCTACACTGGTCCCTTCCCTGTTCTATTAGGTCAAGCTCTCCTCTGAGTGCTTCATCTTTGTCATGCTTGCTGAAGTTTGCCACCCGGTATGTTGGCAGCCCAAGTTCTATGGGGACCAGTGGACCACTGCCTCGAAGCCATGGGTAAGTGAGAATGGGGTCTCCCCTATTGCCGATCGAGGAGTGGTTGGATAGGCCCACAGAAGGTCGATAGCTCTTCTGCCCAAAGGCCCTTGGCTTTTTTAAGCCTGATCTTGATGGACTGCAGGATTATTCAGTTTATTACCTCGACTTGTCTGTTAGCTTGAGGATGCTCAGGAAAAGAATAGTGGTTAGACATCCCGTACCCTAAGCAAAATTTCCTGAATACCAGGGTATCAACTATCTTTTGTTGTCACTGACTAATTCCTGGGGCACGCCGAACTAGCTTAGGATGTTCTTCTTGATAAAAATCTCCATTTTCTTCTCGGTTATTGTAACAACTAGTAATTTTATTTAAGTCATAATTGCATTCCTATGTTCATTTCAAATTGTACTACTGGCTTTAGTTTATTAGCAGTTCTTCATTTGGGGTCAAACTGTAATTTTTATAAGTTAGGAATACTTGTGTTGTGATTTTTAATCTGTATTTTCAAAATGGTGGAAATATTTACTTTTGACTCAAACGGTATTTTTATTTAGCCGGAAAACAATTTCTTACGTTAAAATAAATTTTCTGTATTTTTGTGGTAATCACCGCGCCGCGAAAATACCAGTTTATGTTCAAAATTGTCCGCACTACGTTGAACTCCCATAAATTGGGAATCTACGTCCAATCTTATGTGACATTTGCTTTTGGGGCATTTAATCCAACTAATCATTAGTTAGGCTTGTTTGAAAATTCTGTTTATTTGGGTTTTAACTTAGTGCCTTAAGTTAATTTTCCAAACACAAGGAAATTTCCTAGGCAGCTTAATAGCACCTAGTTTGGCTATGCTTTATTAGAGTGTGTTAATGTTAAGCCTTAAGCTCCATTTCCCAAACATCTTAAATTGCCCCTATGAGTCTATACTTGACGTTTAGTTAACTGTGGAGTTCATATCCTCTGTATATATGTATGTATATATGCTGAGTATGCTTGGTATTTTAGAAATTGTTAAACAAATCCTTTTGTTGAGTACTTGAGGTTGTACTTGGCCTCCAAGTTCAAGCATTCACTTATATACTCACCTACAATCACACACAACTCATATTTTCATACTACAACTGAATTAGAGAGGGAAGAAGAGAGAGTTCAAACAATTTACAGATTTTAGAAAGAGAAAGCTTGAAGAACTCCATAGCCAAGCTCAATTGGAGCTCTTAATTTTTTATTCTTTCTCAACTAATACTTCAACATCTTATCACAGTGAGTATTATTAACTCACTTGGAATGTAAATTTATGCTTGTTCACTGTTTAATTTTGTGTAATTATAAAACACCATTGTTGATTTATCTATGGAAGCTTGAAGCTTGAAAACATGATTTTTCCAACCTTAATCAAAATCAATTTTTAGAGATGAATATAAAAGATTATAGTTCATCGGTTAAAATATTAGAGCCTAACTTATTCGTATAGCGACGTATATAAGAAACAAAGTTTTGACACCTCTCGGTTTTTTGTAAAATTCAAGAGCTATGGATTGATTCATGTTAAATTGATTTTAGATTCATAATCCTTGTAGAAAAATGAAGAAAATCATATATTACACTCGGAGCTGTTTCAGGACTAGTTAGTCTTGATTTCAGGGACGAAATCCTGTTTAAGGAAGGAAGGATGTTATAATATGTAATTTCATTTAGTTCATAATTACATTCCTATCTTCGTGTCAAATTGTATTACTGGCTTTATTTTATAAGCAGTTCTTTATTTGGGCTTAAACTGTAGTTTTTATAAGTTAGGAATACTTGTGTTGTGATTTCTAATCTGTATTTTCAAAACGGTGGAAATATTTACTTTTGACTAAAACAGTATTTTCATTAAGCCGAAAAACTATTTCTTACGTTAAAATCAATTTTCTATATTTTGTGGTAATCACCGCGCCGCGAAAATACCAGTTTATGTTCAAAATTGTCAGCACCGCATTGGACTCCCACAGATTGGGAATCTACGTCCAATCATATGTGGCATTTTCTTTTGGGGAATTTAATCCAACTAATCATTAGTTAGGCTTGTTTGATAATGCTTTTTATTTGTGTGTTAACTTAGTGCCTTAAGTTGATTTCCCAAACACATAAGGAAATTTTCTAGGCAGCTTAATAGTACCTAATTTGGCTATGCTTTATTAGAGTGTGTTAATGTTAAGCCTTAAGCTCCATTTCCCAAACATCTTAAATTGCCCCTATGAGTCTATACTTGACCTTTAGTTAACTGTGGAGTTCATATCCTCTGTATATACGTATGTATATATGCTGAGTATGCTTTGTATTTTAGAAATTGTTAAACAAATCCTTTTGTTGAGTACTTGAGGTTGTACTTGGCCTCCAAGTTCAAGCATTCACTTATATACTCACCTACAATCACACACAACTCACATTTTCCTACTATAACTGAATTAGAGAGGGGGGAAAAGAGAGTTCAGAGAATTTACAAATTTTAGAGAGAGAAAGCTTGAAGAACTCCATAGCCAAGCTCAATTGGAGTTCTTAATTTTTATTCTTTCTCAACTAATACTTCACCTCTTATCACAGTGAGTATTATTAACTCACTTGGAATGTAAATTTATGCTTGTTCACTGTTTAATTCTGTGTAATTGTAAAACACCATTGTTGATTTATCTAGGGAAGCTTGAAGCTTGAAAACATGATTTTCCCAACCTTAATCAAAATCCGTTTTTAGAGATGAATATGAAAGATTATAATTCATATAAGCTTCGGTTAAAATATTAGAGTCTAACTTATTCGTACCGTGTATATAAGAAACGAAGTTTTGACACCTCTCGATTTTTTGTAAAATTCGAGAGCTACGGATTGATTCATGTTAAATTGATTTTAGATTCATAATCCTTGCGGAAAAATGAAGAAAATCATATATTACATGTCACGTTTACGTTCGAATTGCAAAATGGGTCAAAAGGACCCTTAAAACTGAAAACAAGGGAATTTCAGCAAAGAAGATGAAGTCTCAACATAAACTCACGCGAGCGATCGCGCGAACGGCCCGCGCGAGCAACCTATCGACCAAGCAGCCCGCGCGTGCAACTTGTGTGTTTTCTGACAGTTGGAAATTTATATAAGAAAAATAAATTTAAAAAATGACATATCGCGTGAGCGACCTGGCCATTTCTGGTTTTTGTCTATTTTGAGTTAAGGGATTGTTTGGATGAAGTTTCTAAGGTTTTTAGAGTCCTGTTTGGGAGATATAATAAAATAGAATTCGGCTCGTTATGTTTTGTTATAAAGGAATGATTATGGATTAGATTCTTCTTGTATATACATGTTTATCATTTCCAATACATTACATTTTCTGTATAAGTCTCATGACATACATTTGGAGTCAGTTTGGCATACATGGTGAGTGGGGGTCAGTGTAAAAAGAGTAAATGGTTGAGATTGTGTTTTGGACACTCCCTGGTACCTGTGTACTAAAGTGTGATGGCTTGAGAATGTGGCTTAGAGTATCTTTGAAATGCGACGGTGACAAACTGGACACTCCCTAGCGCCTATGGTAGCGCTAAAGTGTGTGACGCTGACTCGGACATTCCCTAGCACCTATGGTAGTGCTAAAGTGTGGCCTACTGGACACTCCCTGGTATACGTCGTATGGCTAAAGTGTGAGGCAATTGGACACTCCCTGGTACCCCCGTACTAATGTGTGAGGCAAACTAGACACTCCCTGGTACCCCTGTACTAAAGTGTGGTCACCTTAGTATTTCAAGATACTAGAGTGAGAGAGTGGGTTTATGTGTTGTCGAGAGAAAAGAGTTGGTGAGATGAGAATGGTTGCATTGTTCCCATGCATGGTCACATGATTTACGGATTGAAGATTATAATATTATCCTTATTGTCTTATTATGTGAATTCATTTCTCTATATTGTTAACCTGTTGAATAATGAAACTGGAAAATGGACAATAGTAAGTGAGTATGTTTTACATTCAAGTATATGTTTTTAATACTCACTAGCTTCATAAAGCTGACGGCGTTGATGCACCTTGGATATTTGTGTCTAGGCTTTTCAGGTTATGATCTGGCAGAACCATACGATTATGCGAACTAAGAACAACTACCCGAAGAGAAATTTGTTATTATATATTTTATGTTATGAACTGGACTTACAATAAGGATGACTGTAATAGATACTATAATTATTTTGTTTCAAGGCGGAATGTGCCTTAGGTGAACCCCGTTCTTTAAGTTGGAAAATTTTTGTAAGCCTTGATTGCTCTTGCTCTGATTTATGTTATTATATTGTTCAACATTTGGGACGGAATCGATCCTTCAAACAGTCGTGACCTACGGGTCCATAAAGGAAATTAAATGCTTTCCATAATTATGCTTCGTGGGGGCATGACAGTTATAGTTGCCAAGGGCTCGGCCTCTATCCACTTGATAAAGTAGTCCACATCGATGACGGAAAACCTGACCTAGCCCCTTGCCATGGGAAGGGACCCAACTATGTCAATGCCCCAATGAGCAAACACCCTGGGCTGAGGATTAGAGTTTGGAGCACCGCTGGGCAGTTGATCATGTTGGCATGCCTTAGACATTTATCACACCTTTTGACAAACTCCTGAGAGTCCCAGGCCATTGTTGGTCAATAGTACCCATGTAACAAAGCCTTGTGGAAGAGTGCCCGGCCTCCAATGTGGCTTCCATATACACCCTTGTGTATTTCATATAAGACTCCTTGGACCTGGGCAGGGTGGATGCATCGAAGATAGGGGATGGAGAACCCCCTCTTGTAAAGCACGCCATCGACGAGGTGATATCTAGCTACTCGGTATTTTACCCTCGGGCTTCATCTTTCCCGTCCGGTAGACCACCGGTTATGAGGAACATCATGATTGGATCCATCCAACTGGACCATAAATCGACCGGATCGACGTCCATTCCCTCCTAGTTGGACACGCTAGGTTCGGATAGGTATTCTACCCTTATCTCGAGGAGGTCTGACTCGAAGGATAATGCCAAGTGTGCCAACCAGGTGGCCCTTATATTTTATTCTCTTGGGATTTGTTTGTTTAAAAAACCTTTGAGCCCTTTGGTAAATGACCTGACTAGGCCAAGTAGGCCACTATGTTGTCTTTCTGGGCTTCGTATTCTTGATTGACTTGGTTGACCACCAGATGGGAGTCGCTGTATCCTTAAATTTGCTGTGCGCCCATTGAAGTAGCCAACTGCAGCCCAACCAACAGGGCTTCATACTCACCTTCATTGTTGGACGCCTGAAACCTGAACCTTAGTGTGTACTCCAGTTAGATCCTAGCAGGTGTGGTCAGGATGATCCCTACCCTACTGCCCTGTTTGTTGGAGGACCCATCCACATAGAGTGCCCAGGTCAGGGTTTCAGGTTGTAGGTCGGGCGGTAACTCAAGCAGGTTGAGCTCCTCAACTGGATCCTCTGGATATGTGAATTCCATGAAAAAGTCTGCCAATGCATGTCCCTTGATTGCCGTTCAGGGTATGTAGATCACTTCAAATTCTTCCAGCTCCAACGCCCACTTAATGAGCCTCCCAGATGTTTTAGGCCAGCATAGAATCCGGCAAAGAGGCTGATCTGTGAGGACCACTGTGGCATGGGCCTGAAAGTACGGGCAAAGTCTTCTGGCAAAGGTGACGAGTGCAAAGGCGAGCTTCTTGATGCAGAAGTATCGGCTTTCCACACCTTGGAGTGCCCGACTTGTGTAATAGACCAGGAACTGTATCTCGTGCTCCTGTTGGATGAGTGCCAAACTTACTACTGAGGGTGACACCTCCAGGTAAAGAAATAATTCCTCCTTTGGTACGGGCATTGAGAGCAGATGAGGCGATGTCAGGTACTTCTTAAGTTCCTGAAATGCCTCTTCACACTCTTCTGACCACTGAAAAGGCTTGCGGAGGATCTTGAAGAATGGTAGGCACAGACGGGTTGCCCGGGAAACAAATTTGTTCAATGCCACTACCCGACCGACCAAACTTTGAACATCATTCATTGACCTGGGTGACTGCATGTTGATAATGGCTTGAATTTTTTTGGGGTTTGCCTCGATTCCCTGCCTACTAACTAAGTGTCCCAAGAACTTCCTGGATGGGAATCCAAATATGCACTTAGCTGGGTTCAACCTCATCCAAAACTTTCTTAAGATGTTGAAGGCCCCGGCCAAGTGCTCGAGATGGTTAGACTCATCTCGGCTTTTGACCAGGAGGTCGTCAAAACACACCTCCATCATTTTCCTGATCAGATCTTTGAACATATGGTTGACTAGGCATTGGTAAGTTGCCCCAGCATTCTTGAGGCCGAAGGGCATCACCTTGTAGGAACATGTCCCCTGGTTGGTGATGAAAGAAGTCTTCTCTTTGTCCCTGGGATACATGATGATCTGGTTGTATCCTGAGTAGGTGTCCATGAAGGAGAGGAGTGAGTGACCGGCCGTGGAGTCCACAAGGAGGTCTATCCTAGGTAGTGGATAGCAATCCTTGGGACAAGCTTTGTTCAGGTCAGTGAAGTCCACACACATCCTCCACTTTCCATTGCTCTTCTTGACCAGCACAACATTGGATAGCCAGTTGGGATACTGTACTTCCCTGATTGACTTCGCTTTGAGAAGTTTCCCGATCTCCTCTCATATGGCTTCCTGCCTTTCAGGGGCCATACCCCTCCTCTTTTGCTTAACCGCGCAGCAGCTCAGATCAATGTTGAGTCTGTAGGACATGACCTGGACATCAATTCTAGGCATGTCTCCATGGCACCAGGCGAAGACGTCTTGGCTTTTTCTCAGGAACTGGATTAACTTTTCTCTGAGACTTGGTCCTAGGAGAGTACCGACACTGACGGACCGGTCGGGGAATTAGGGTCTGGCACCAATTGATCAAGCTTCTCAACTGGGCTGACCCCATCCGTGCATCCCTTGGGTCCATCTCTTAAATGTTTAGCATTCTTGCAATTGCTTCTCTATGCAGGGAGTTGATGTAACAGCTTTGGGCAGTTGCTTGATCTCCTCACAGGCTTCTCAGACCTTGGGGGGTTGGGAACTTGACAACCAGGCTGTAGATTGATACAACCGCCTTGGCTCTATTGAGCAATGGCCTCCCAAGGTGCCATTGTAGGCAGATGGGGCCTCTATCACTACGTAGTTTGCCATAACAGAGGTTTTCTAGGGTAGGTCCCCATCAAGACTGGTAGCTCTATCATACCGAGTGGTTGTGTACTAGATCCGTTGAACCCTACCAACGGAGTGGCTACTGGTCGAAGCCGGTCCCTTAATATCCTAAACTAATCGAAGGCTAAGACAAACAGAATATCAGAGGAGCTGCCTGTGTCCACTAACACCCTCTTGACCATGTAATTAGCTATAGAGAGCGTCACCACTAGCGGATCATTATGGGGGCAATGCAGGTCCCTGACATCATCGAACGAGAACTTTAATACATCGGTCGGTGGGGAGTTGGTTGGTTGGACTTGTAAGACATCCGCTTAAGATGCCTAGGCATGTCTCTTCCTCGCCGACTATGAGTCCCCTCCGCCCGTTGTTCCTTCGGAGACCACGTTGATGTGTCCGAGGGGTTGCGGCTGCTCGGGAGCTTGGGTGTCTGGTCGCAATCGCCTGTCTATAGTAATAAATTCGGTGATGTGACCCTGCTCGATGAGCTTCTTAATGGTGATTTTAAGCATGAAGTATTCCTCAGTATCATGGCCATGATCCTTATGGTACCGGCAATACTTGTCCCGGTTTCTCTTCTCAGGAAAGCTCTTCAGCTTTATTGGCTTTTTGAGCAATCTCTGAGCTTCGGTAGCAACCAGAACTTCTTGGATAGGTCGGGATAGTGGTGTGAAGTAAATCAGGGCTTGATCTCGACTGCCTTGTTGCTGGTCTTGCTTAGGCATCTTTCCCGAATCTCATTCAGAACCTTCCTGCTTTCGTTTGGCCTTCGAGGAGTCATCCTCCGCGAAGCTCAAGTGCTTAGCCTTTAGAAATTCCTCAGTGTCTATGTATTTCCCGACCCTCTCGGAGAGTTCAACCAAGGTTGTCGATCAGTCTCTATGAAACAACATGGCGCACTTGGTGTGTTGAACCCCTGATCACAAGGTCGTGATTGTGACCATCTCGTTGAGGTTGCGAAACTGGAGCTTCTGTTGGTTAAACTGAACAACATAGGCTTTCAGGGACTCCCCCTTTCACTACTTGACCGCCAGAAGCTGGATTTCTGGCTGCGGTCGACCGAGCATACCGATGAACTGGTTAACAAATAGCTTACTGAGCTCTTTGAAGTTTCGAATCGATCAGGGTTTAAGCACGTGGAACCATTCTCGACTGGCCCTTTGAGAGTGTTGGGAAAGGCCAGGCAGAGCAGTTCATCGACATTGGTAGCTAACGCAATCTGGGCCTTATAGGTCTGGACATGGTCAACCGAACTTCCCGTACCATCATAAGAGTCAAGGTGTGGCTGCTTGAACTTGCATGGAATTGCGGACCCTGTGATCTGGACGGTGATTCAGTCTTAGTATTGGTGTAGTCACGACCTAGCTTTCGGTTCAGCTTCTCAATTTGCTTTTGCAGGTCACTGATACGGGCCTTAACATCCAGCCGACCGGTCTCAAGTCCCGAATTAGTGTCATAGGTCGGGTCGAATGAAGAGGCTTCTTCTTCGAAGTGTGTTGCCCTCAGGGATAGAGCACGACTTTAAGTTCAGTTAATCGTGTGCCTAAGGTCACTCTGACTCCTGGCCGGGCGGTTCTTGGATGATTCCTGGGCCGTTTTCTCTTGCCCCTCCATTCTTATAGCACGCTTGTCGTTGATGATATCTCTGGCATCTTGCACTTGGCTTGGGTTGGCCTGTGCACGTTGCTGGACCTTCTCGGGACCACGGCTACACTCATCGTTCCTGAGTTATCCCAAATCCAAGGGGGACACTGGTGCGGTATGGGCACGCCATCGGACCCTTACGAGGCACCCAATTGTATGCGTCATTCCTGGGCTGGTTGTCGGTTTGAGGGGGCTTACTCTGTCGGGTCAGCAATGCTTCGATTTGTTGTTGAGCCTAACGTTGGCCCTCTAGGAGTTGCGCAAGAGCCGTTGTGATCTGTCTGGAGGTTATGGAAGCCATCGGTTGAGAAATTGGTAAGTCCTTCTAACTTGATGGCATAGCGGTGTTTTTTCCCTTCTTCGGCGGCATGTTGATCAATTACGAATTTGTTTTTGGGAGTAAAAAAAACTATCGGTTCCCACAGACGGCGCCAACTAATGATGCCTAAATTTGGTTGGAGGTAAAAAGAATTAAACAAGAGAGATTTGAGTGTGGTTTGGCCCTGTTAATAAAGAGACCTACATCTACATGTGTGTCAGAGCACTTGCACTAGTTAAATCGTTGAGGGTCTTTGATGAACCAACAATGGGGATGGAGCCACCAGAGACCGGCCGGGTGAGTACGTGTACATGCCACAAACTTGCCATCTCTTTGAAAGGGATGAGTGGCCTCTTTTATAGATACAAGAGACCTACTCATACAAGGTAAGTGAACTGATAAGGTAATACAGTCTTAATTGAGATTGACTAGCATAAATCATGGGTCCTAATCGGATTAGGAAATCAGCTACACTTTCCATCAGTCTTCTAGCTGAGATAGGAAACTATTTGGAACATTCTGGAGTATATCATGGGGCGTGTCTGGACTATGCCTGTGATGGGACAAGCCCACGCAGTATTCCCGAACTACTGGTTGCGTCCCGGGCTATATCGAGCGGTTACGGATATTCAGCTCGGGATGGCCCTATGGTGGGCGCGGTTACTGGGTAACTTGGCATTCCTTACTGAGATTGACTCATACTTGATACTTTTGTACATATCACTATGTTTTTCCCAACTTTTCACACCTTAAATCTAAATTCCTCATTTTACTAAGTTAATTCTTGATCGCAACTTTAATTCAAGTTCTAATGTAACTTTGTGTCACAAAAACCATCAACTTTTTTTTACTTTTTTTTGTTTCTTCCTTTATTGTGTTGTAATTAGTGAGTAATACTTCCTAAAAAGAGTTGCATTTTAGTCCCTGTGGAATCTACCTCGGTATTACTGAGTTTACTACTTGAGTCAATAGCTTACACTTGAGCTAACAACCTTTTTAGGTGAATAAGTTTCTGGCACCATTGTCGGGGACTGGCAACAATGTTAAGTTGTTTTAGTCTTAAATTATATATGTGTTTGCTTTCTAATCTTTATATTGTTGTGTTTTGAAGGATTAGTTAACTCTAGGAATCGTTGAACCCGCTACAATGCAGAACCCGAACGGTAACAATTTCGATAATCCATTTGAATATAATATCATGAATGATCTCAATAATGCTGCTTCTAGTTCTAGTAATAGTGCTTCATTTTAGTGACCACAGTCCACGCTGTCGCTTTCATTCGCAGCACCTTCATCCCCGTTTTCACACACTACACCTTCATACGAGGCATCTTAAGATAACCTTGAAAACTACTCTAATAGAGCCATGCATGATGTTGATAGTGCAGCTCCAGCGGATTCCTTCCGTAGAGAGCCTTGGGGGCACCAAGCCCCCATTCCTCCTCATGTACATCACGTCCACCATCGCCCTCAAAATCCAAATCAAGGACGAACAATTGGTGATTGGCTCCAACCTGAGACCACTTCCACCCCATTATGTATCACCTACCCGTATAATGTAGGAATGTTTCGATTTAGGCTTGATATGATTGCTCTATTGCCTCATTACCATGGGAAAGAATGAGGATCCTTATCCTCACTTAGGGATTTTGAGGCCATTTGCCACACATTTAATGATCAAAATTGTTTACCTGAGCTTTCAAGGCTCAAACTCTTTCCATTCTCCCTCAAGGACACCGCCAAAGAGTGGTAGGTAAATCTTCACCCAAATTCGGTTGGCTCATAGAAAGAACTTCAAAAACAATTCTACAAAGAATTCTTTCCCATGCATCACACACAAGCATTGGTCAAACGAATCCAAAATTTCTCCCAAGGAGAACATGAGACCTTTGCTCAATGTTGGACAAGGTACAAAGAGTTACTCCGTTGTTGTCCACACCACGATTTTGATAAGTTCCATCAAATCTCCATTTGCCATGGTGGGTTGACTCCCTTAACCAAGCAACTAGTTGAAACCATGTGTAACAAGAGTTCTTAACTCTAGAGGTCAAAAGGCCAAAGCTCACTTTG
Organism: Hydrangea macrophylla; assembly: GCA_033977485.1. Classification (NCBI taxonomy): domain Eukaryota; kingdom Viridiplantae; phylum Streptophyta; class Magnoliopsida; order Cornales; family Hydrangeaceae; genus Hydrangea; species Hydrangea macrophylla. The sequence goes on from CM066994.1 coordinate 87,663,555, forward strand.
ATTATGTTTACAAAACCTCTTGTGGGTGGGAAATGTCCAATCCCCATAACCGGGCCCTTCCGGCCTCTCCTGCTCGAAAAGTCCAACCTCTTTTCTAAGTGGCCAATGAACTCGATCCTAACATCCGAATTTCTCTACTTATGAGAAAAGTCGAGGCTTTGGAAACCAAGAAGCTAAGGAACTAGTTGTTCCTCCCTCTGAGGAAGAGTCTTGTGTCCTTTGTGATAATTTAGGTCACCCGACGAATAAATGTCTGGCTCTTCCTCTCTTTAGGAGCATAGTCATCGAGCCAACAAATGCTCTCAGAGCTTTCATGAGGCCCTATAACCCTACCTGTGACAACGCTTACCAACCTGAGGGAAGGTGGAGTGTCCCCGGGTTTAGCTATAGGAATGAACAAGCTACTCTTTACTCGCCTAATCACCCACAGTCCAAAACACATTTCAACTTCCTCCACCTCAAAACGTTAGTCCACCCACTCCTCAATCTCATGGACCACCTTTTGCCCAAAATCAAGGGGCACAACATCCTCCACCTCTGTATGTACCCCCTCACAAGAAAATTTTTGAGGAACCTAACCATGAATTGACCTAAAGGATGAGCAACTTGAACAATCCTACCATTCCATACAAACCTTGCATGCACAAATTATGCAAGGTTTGCAAGCCCAATTGGCCCAAATTCTCCAAAATCTATAAGTCATTGAGAAAGGGAAGCTCTCGGCTTAACCTATCCAAAATCCAAAAGGATAAATGAATATTGGAACCTCCACCTCTAATGACCTACATATCGAGCAAGCCAAAGCGGTCACTACCCTTCGTAGTGGCAAAGCCATAGACTACTTTGATTGATATTCCGGTAAGAGTTGAGGCTGAACTCGACGTTGATGACCCAACGTCCCCAATAAACGTTGACCTTGGAGAGTACTTACCACAAGTCTCGGGGTTCGACAAACCCGCACCTCTACCATTTCCTCAAAGACTTAAAAAAAAGTCGAGTACTAAAAAACTAAATGAATTCCTCAAGATTTTCAAATAACTGCAAATCAGTATCCCTCTTTTGGATGCAATAAAGCAAGTTTTGGCTTATGCCAAATTCCTCAAAGACCTTTGCATAATCAAGCAAAGGCACAATGTCAAGAAAAGGCCTACATGGTCGCTTATGCTAGCTCAGTGATTCTCAATGGGACTCTTCCAAAATATAAGGACCCCAGTTGTCCTAGTATCACTTACATTATTGGACAACACTACATTGTCTGCCCACTCCTCGATTTGGGTGCTAGTGTAAATCTACTTTTGTACTCGGTGTATGTCTAATTAGGCTTAGGAGAGCTCAAAGAGACTAGGGTTACCTTGCAATTGGCCAATAGATTCATTAAGTTGCCACGGGGCATCATAGAGGATGTCATCGTCTAAGTTGGTAAATTTCTACTACCTGGTAGATTTATAGTACTAGATACGCAACCCGTTGAGAAAGAGAGTTCGAAAATCCCGATAATCTTAGGTCGTCCATTCCTCACCACCGTTAATGCCCAAATCAATTATAGGAATGGCTTCATAAGTTTGACTTTTGGAAATATGACGTTGGATGTTAATATTTTCTCTCTTTTCAAACAACTGGATCTTGACAAGGAAAAACGGTAATGAGATTTATGAGGTGTGCCTCATTGATTCTTTAGTGCAAGACCACTTTGATTTCTCATTTGATTTAAGCACTTTTGAAACAAGCACTCTAACTTTTGAAAAACATGAGTTTTTACTCGAAGATAATGTTAATTTTGATGATGTTGAAAAATGTTTTCCAATAATACGTCGTTAGAAAGTGAAAGTGATCTTAGTGATGAGGATGTGTCTTATGAGGACGAGGTTGATGTTGAGAGAATCCTTGAGGAAGCGATGTGGACTTCCCACTTCGAGACATTACCCCGGAGGGATAGCCTCCCCTTTTCTTCTAACATTGTCACACCTAAACTCAAGCTCAAAACTTTACCGTATAAGCTCAAGTATGCTCTTTTAGGAGAGAAGAGTACATTTTCGGTTATTATCTCGGCCTAACTTGACCCATGTCAAGAATAAAAGTTGATGGAAGTGCTTAGGAGGCACAAGAATACCATTTGCACCCATAAGATCTATATGAAGGAGGATGCCAAAATGTTTCGACAAATGCAAAGACGGTTGAATCCTAAGATGAAGGAGGTGGTGATGGCCGATGTTATTAAGTCGTTGGATGTTGGGATTATCTATCCCATTTCCGATAGCGAGTGGGTGAGTCAGACCCAAATGGTTCCCAGGAAGTCGGGACTTACAGTCGTGGAGAATGATATTGGTGAGTTGGTTCCTACTCGAACTACCACGGGGTGGAGAGTATGCATCGATTATAGGAAGTTGAACACGGTCACAAGAAAGGACCACTTTTCCTTGCCCTTCCTAGACCAAGTCTTAGAGAGAGTGGCTGGGCATAAACACTATTGTTTCCTTGATGGTTACTTGGGGTACAATCAAATTGAGATAGCCCCCGAGGATCACGAGAAGACCACCTTCACACGTCCCTATGGCACATGTTCCTATAGGAGGATGCTATTTGGGCTTTTCAATGCACTTGCGACATTTCAACGGTGCATGCTTAGCATTTTTAATGACATGGTTGAGAAATTCTTAGAAGTCTTCATAGACGACTTTAGTGTGTTCGGTGACTCCTTCGATGAGTGCCTTGAGAACCTTGAAAAATTCCCATGAGATGCATAGAAAAGAACCTCGTGCTCAATTGGGAAAAGTGTCACTTCATGGTGACACAATGCATCATTTTTGGCCACATAGTGTCTAGTGAGGGCATGCAAGTTGACATGGCCAAAATCGATGTCATCTCCAATCTTCCTCCCCCAAATTCTTAAGGACAAAAGGTCATTCCTAGGTTACGCAGGTTTCTACTAGTATTTATTAATGACTTTAACACTATTTCTCGACCCATGTGCCAACTTCTCGCTAAAGAAATCGCTTTTGAGTGGACCCAAGAATGCCAAGAGGCGTTTAATAAGCTTAAGGACGCACTTCCTAATGAGATTAGGAAACTATCTCCACATTCCGTTAGTATTCTAGCTGGCATAAGAAGCTATCTAGAAGGTTCTGTAGCACGTTATGGGGCCTGACTGAGCTGTGCTTGTGGTGAGCCGTGCTCATGCAGCATTCCCAACCTGTAGGTCAGGACCTCCAAGACCAGATAAACAGGCCGGGATCTGCTGGCCTCTTCCCTTGAAATGAGATGACTAGCCCCTCGGTGGCTTGGTGGTCTATGGCGTGACCTCTCACCTTCGCTCTTATTAGCTAATTACTTTTGTACGTATCATATATATAAACACACACACACACACACACACACACACACATAAGGTGTGGCAGAGATGGATTTAGAAATTTGGAGTTAAGGGAGGTTGGTTGGGTGAAAGGGGTAGCAAGTTTATGGTGGTTTGGGGGTAGCGCCCCCGATACGATTATATATATATATAGGATGATGTAAAAAAAAAGTGATTTTTTTAACCACCAATATATATATTTATATATTTATTTGTACAAAAAAAGGGAAAATTAAATTTCAGTCACTTTTTATAGGATAACTAAGAGTTAGTCAAGGATATCTATTTTAAGTGGAAAAAATTAAAAACACATCAAAACTTAACCAAACGGTGGAGTAAGTGTCCAAACGTGAAGAGGCAACTCACCAAATCTAAAAAATGCGACCTATTGTTATTTTAAAATTGAGTAATGTTAGACACACATCACAAAACTACAATACTAACCACACAAGTACCACATTTAAAGCACATGGCATCACATTCAAGGCACCAAATTCATTGCACCTGCTTCAAACGCAAGATACCTTAATAATGCTATATATCATGTGCTTTATATGTGGGGCCTTGTACTTTAAATGTGGTATTTTGTGATTGGTGTTGTAGGTTGTGATCTACTCGTAACATTAATTGTTTAATGGGAGAATTAAAATTCAGTCAATATTTTGTTGACAATTTAAAAATCAGTCATGTGTTTTTTAAAAATTAAAAAGACATCAAATTATGTGTAAAATGTTAAAATTGCCCTCCCTTTTTGATCTCTTCTCTCTCTTAATTCTCACCAGCCCACCACCGCCACTTGCCGTCACACAACCACCACCTGCCACCACTACCACCTCCACCCTCAAAGGGCAACCACAACCACCACCACCACCTGCCGCCACTACCACCACCACCACCACCACCACCCTCAAAGGGCAACCACCACCACCACCACCAAACCCCAACCCCTCTCTCTATCTCCCTCTCTCTTTGATCTCTTATTTTTCCTCACATGGCCACCACCTCCACCACCATCTGCCGCTACCACCTACCGCCGTCACCTACAACTGCCACCACTACCACCACCACCTGTCGCCGCCACTACCACTACCACTACCCTTAAAGGCCCACAACCACCACCAAACTCAAATCCAAACCCCACCACCACCCTCAAAGGACCACTACCACCAAACTCAAACCAAACCCCAACCTCTTTCTCACTCTCTCTCTATCTCTCTAGGAGGAAGAGAAAGATATAGACGGCCACCACCACCATTGATCGCCGCCATTGTAGGGAAAAAGAAAAGTTATTGAGAGCAACTATCCAAACGTAAGGAACAACTCACCAAACAGTATCGAGAGCATCTTTCTAAACGTAATGAGCAACTCACCAAACGTAAGGAGCAACTCACCAAACATTATCGGGAGTAACTCACCAAAGGGCATCGGGAACAACTAACCAAACTGCATTGGGAACAACTCCCCAAACCGTTTGGACAGTTGCTCCTTAAGTTTGAAAAGTTGCTCCCAATACCGTTTGGAGAGTTGCTCCCAATAACGTTTGGTGAGTTGCTCCTTATGTTTGGCCAGTTGTTCCAAAACCTGCAACTTTTTTTTCCCCTACAATGGCGGCGGTCAATGGTGGTGGTGGCCGTCTATGGCTTTTTCTTTCTACTAGAGAGAGAGAGAAGATCAGAGAGAGAGAGAGAGGTTGGAGTTTTGTGGTAGTGGTGGTGGTGGTGGTGGCGGTGGCGGTGACGACAATGACAAGTGGTGGTGGAGTTGGTATGTGAGGAGAGCGAGGAGATCTAAGAAAGAAAGGTTGGGGTTTGGGTTAGGTTGTTGGTGGTGGTGGTGGCAGTGACAGGTTGTGGTAGTGGCGACAGCAAGTGGTGGCGGTGGTGTTGGTAGCCATGTGAGGAGAGAGAAGATACCAAAGGGAGGGAGTGAGAGAGAGGGGTAGTTTAGACATATTAGGAAAATAGTTGATTGATTTTTAATTTATATACTTTAAATAGATTTTTTTTTAATTTTTAAAAAAGCACATGACTGAATTTTAAATTGTCTATAAATTATTGACTGATTTTTAATTTTCCCTTATTTAATTAGCATTTCTAACGTCTCACTGAAGCATAGAAACACAAACTGAGGAACAATGGCCACAGCCTCCTCTGTTTTTGCAAACCCTCCTCTCTTTCTATCTCCCACAGAACCTCACCACCACCTTCCTCAACGTACAACCTTCCTCTGCACAATACCCGTCTCCTCTCAGCTTTACTCTTTGTCTCTCTCTCGCCTTCACCGTCGTTGTTTCACTCCCAAACCAATCATTACCGCTTCTCTCAAGGTACTGCTCATACCATAATTCTATTACTTGCCCACCAATTGTCTGCATTTATTCCTTCAATCTCCGAGCTTATGAATTTATTGTTCTTTTTCGTTTGCTTTATTTCAGCAAAACTTCGTTTGTCCTATATGCCCACCAATTGTTTGCATTTATGCTTTCAATATCTTTTCCTATTGCTTTTTTTTTTTTTTTCCCTTTCTTTCATTCCGTTTCAGCAAAATTTGGGTCTCATTTCAAAGACTTGGAGTGATTTCACCAGCTTGAACTACTGGGTTGTTCGAGACTACTACCGTCTTGTGAGCTCCGTTAACGCATTTGAACCGCAAATTCAGAGATTATCTGATGAACAGGTTTTTGGGTTTGAATTGATTGTGAAAATAGTTATGGTATTCTTTGATATTGGGTCATTTGCATTATGTCTTTTTATTTCCGTTGTGTAGCTGACTGCAAAAACTGCGGAGTTTCGTGAACGGCTGGCACAAGGAGAGAGACTTGCAGATATTCAAGCTGGTTTATAAACTTATGCTCTTATATGTAATTAGTTGTTAAGTTCAATTCTTTGTGAGAAAAAAAAGATTCGAACTTTGTAATTATCATGTCAGAGGCATTTGCTGTTGTTCGCGAAGCTGCAAGAAGGAAGCTTGGAATGCGTCATTTCGATGTGCAGGTGTCTCTCTATCTATATGTATATATACCCATATGTTAACACAATGTTTATGTATATTTGTATTTTTGCTGGTGTTCTAGTGCACACTTGAAGGTGGGTCATTCTGTTTGATTATCTTGTGATTTTGTATGTAGGTCATTGGTGGAGCAGTGCTTCACGATGGGTCTATCGCCGAAATGAAAACCGGAGAGGGAAAAACCTTGGTATCCACATTAGCTGCATATCTTAATGCTCTAACTGGTGAAGGTGTTCATGGTGAGTTTCCAAAAAAAGATTATCGTGTCTACATAATCAGCTTACTGTTCGCAAACTTCTTCGTGTGTCACAAACATAGTTGATCTCAAGAAAGTAATATTGAGTGTACTTAGAGATTTACTGTCATATACCCGAGATTTTGGAATTGTTTTTATTGAGATGCTTGGAAACGTCACACTAAATACAATTACTAGCTTGTGTATGTGTGCATGAGTAATATTTGCTATATCTTTATATGATCGTCTTGACAGTGGTAACGGTCAATGATTACCTAGCTCAACGAGATGCCGAGTGGATGGGTCGTGTTCATCGTTTTCTAGGTCTTTCTGTGGGCCTTATCCAAGTAATGTAACGTTTGGGAATGCATGTCAGATTATCCCGAATCAACATCATATAAACACTGCAATTATTTATTTTCTATGACTTCTGTCTTTCTTCCTGTGATAAATAGAAAGGGATGACAGCAGAAGAGAGGAGATCCAACTACAAATGTGACATAACGTACACCAATAATTCAGTGAGTCATGTTGGATTTTATGTTGTACCACATCTCAATTATTCTTATTCTCTTATTTTTTTCCTGCTATTTTCTGGTGCATTCGTAGTAGTTGTTTGACAGCCTTACTGACAGTTTTTTGTGATTGTGGCAATTTATGATTATATGGAATTTTTTTTTTAAATTTATTCATTGGTTCAGGAACTTGGTTTTGATTATCTCCGAGATAATCTTGCTGGAAGCAGTGGGCAACTTGTGATGAGATGGTAACTTTTCATATGTTAAATGTCTAGAGAATTTGTATCTGTTGTCTTTTGTTTGGACTACTGACAGTGCTATATCAATCACAGGCCAAAGCCATTCCATTTTGCGATTGTTGATGAAGTTGATTCCGTTCTTATTGACGAGGGAAGAAATCCTCTTTTAATTAGTGGGGAGGTAATCTCGCATGTTTATTCTTTTAGTTGGACTTTGTCGTAATCGGCCTTCATCTGGTTTGCGGATTTATAGAAGAAAATGGAAAAGGAAAGGAATATAGGAAGAATAGCTATTTCCCTTGTTTTTTCCGCTTTTAAATATCAGAAATAAAAAACTTCAAAATTTTGGTAGAAATTCAAGAAAAGAGGAAGATTACTGACTCACAAAATTTGAAGTTTTTAATCGTATTTGCTTCTTCCTGTCTTTCATTGTTTCCTTAATAACCTAACAAAGGAATTTTTTTTTTCCAGTGTTTTCTTTTCCTTTGTTTCGCTAAATCCATGAACCAAACAGAGCCTTAGATAGGAATTATGATATTTTGGTTGTAGCGCAATTTGCAGCACTTAGAGGAATTCTCTACTCTATATAACAGCTTGCTTGAACTTTGAAGCTACTATGGCTTTTATTTTGGCATCTCAGGCAAGTAAGGATGCTGCACGATATCCGGTTGCCGCTAAAGTAGCTGATCTGCTCTTACAGGGCCTTGTGAGTCCAGTTTCTGTCTTTAGTTTTCAGTTTAACTATTGCATTTTGTTACTGTATCACCTATTTTATAATTATTGTGGACATGGTTTGTTTGATTGGTCAATTCATGAGTCCGCTCACGATTCACGATTCAGTATGCATCATAATCTTGAATTTTCATTTTTTAGTTTTTTAAGTGGAGAACTTTCAACATTGTGAGTTTTGTAATTGTATGAAACTTGTGTTGAATTTTTATTCTCTTCGTTGTCAACACTGTGCATGTGTTTCTATATGTATGCAGTGTACTTTTAATTACATTCATTCTTTATACTTTTGGCAAGCCGATTCACCATTCGATTCTCGATTTTACAACCATGATTGTGATAAAGTTATTACATAAAAAAAGGGTAGCCCAGTGCACGAGGCTCCCGCCATTGCGGGGTCTGGGGAGGGTGAGATGTACGCAGCCTTAACATGATAAAGTTATTACATAATCGAATAAATTTTTTTCTCTCGTCTTAACAGCATTACAATGCGGAGCTTAAGGATAATTCGGTGGAGTTGACCGAGGAAGGGATTGCGCTCGCTGAGATGGCTCTAGAAACAAATGACCTCTGGGATGAGAATGATCCTTGGGCTAGGTGAATGCTTCCCTTACTTTGATTTTCGTGGTATTACTGTTCTTTGTGTTTTTATAGAATGCAAAGATTGTCTGCAGTATTCTTTCTATGGGTTTAAGCATAAATTGGTCCTAAACTGGGGTTCGTCACAAATACATGGACCTCCCTTAGACATTTATAGATTACTCCGGCCTTCCCCTTTGTTTGGGGTCGACTAGTCGAGTTACACTTACCTCCCTTTTGTTAGTCAGAGGATCGCTTGGAAAGGCTGCTATACCGTACCTTTTGAATGAACTCTACTCAAGTAATCTCTAGACTCACCCTCAGCCTCTTTGATTAGTAGGCGGGTGGGCTACGGCTAGAGGTGTATACGAGCCGAGCATACAAAGCTCGGCTCGAATGGTTAGCACCTTCCTAAAGTTCAGCTCGAGCTTGGCTAAATCTTAAACGAGCTAGCTCAAGCTCGGCTCGATACAAAAGCAACAAGATCTATCTCGGCTCAATTAACCACCTTGGCAATTCTAGCTCGAACTCAAGCTCGTCATCTTGAGCTCAAGCACGAGATCAAGCTCGGCTTGAATACAAGACATTACGTCCTTTTTAGAAGCAAGAAGCATTGAATTTATAGGCATCCTTGTGGCTTGTCCCACAAGTGCCGATGTGGGACAATAGCAAAAATAGAATTTGTGATCAAGCTTCACGTGTCGCCAGCCTTGCCCACTTGCCCCCATTATTATTGTTAATTGGTATCTTTCATTTTGGTATATATGTTGCAAAGAAAAATGTTTCTCATATTTTAAATTTAAATGCTTTTCAAATATTAAAGTGGTCCATCATTATTGAAGGTATTCCCACTGTCTATGTTACCCAGTGTCGGGTGTGGATATGAATCCGGGAGTCGGGTGCGGTAGATCCCAATATTTTAGGATAAGGGGACTCGGCCATAAAGGATCCAAAATTAGGTACGGGTACGAGGACATGTCAAACAAGAAATAGAACAAGACATTCTTAAAATTAGCTATACTCTTATGTTTATAAACCTAAAAGCACAGTATTACTCTTATTTTTATTATTATTTCACACATGATTTTGATGGAGTTTAAATATTTTTGGAAAAGTAGCTCTACTTAGACGTCTATAAATGTCAACACTAGGATATGAGGCTATTAAATGTAGGGAATTGTTATTTCAACTCCATCATTGAACCAATGCACTCCATGGTACCACTATCAGAGCATGTGCTACCATGTATGTAATGCATGATATGCATGTACCACATGCTTTAAGAGTGATATCATGGAGTGCCTTGGTTCAATGATGGAGTGGAAATAGCGTCATCCTAAATGTATTGACAACCTAAATGTGATAACAAGACCTTGAGTCTAGGAAATAGTTTGTCTCTTTAGATTGTATTTTTGATAGCAAGCCATGTTCGATATGGTATGAAACAAGTCCGACACATGTCCCGTGTCGGTGTCCTTGTCATATCCACGTCGACACAGACACGGTACTTTTTATGCCATGTCCAGGTAACATAGCTCACTGTAAATGTATTTGGGAATCATTTGGATTCAAAATTTGGGAAGCATATCAGTACATGTGTATATATATAACTAAACAAGCCTTTATCTAGCCTTTTCACGAGCTTTTTCATGAGCCTTAATCAAGCATGTTCACGAGCCTTATCAAGTTGAGCCCAGGTGTGCTCAAGCTTGGCACGTTTATTAAATGAGCCTGACATTCGATCTCGGGCTTGGCTCGTTTATTAAAGGAGCTGAGTTGTGCCCTTATCGAATGTGTTCACTTGTTGACCAGCTTGGCTCGTCTCGTTTACACCCCTAGCTCACAAAGAATGAAACATTGGAACAAATCATGTTTCTACGAATGAGCTCAAATGTCAACCAAACAGTGTCGACAACAAACCTTAGTAGAGATCGATAATCAATTCAAGGAAATGACTCTACTAACTCAATACAAACGTACACACTAAGATTGTGTAAGTACGCACCATAGCTTAGTGAAAGAAGCTTTACCATTAAATGAAACGCATTTTCCTCATGAAAAGAAGTTATCACTAGATGACAGGGTTTACTCGCATGCAAAAGTCATCGAGTAAAGCGACCGATAAATTAATACAATTTATACAACAACAAGAGGATTGGATCGTTAACGAATCGTACGATAGGAACAACTGTAATCTACTCGAAGGAGTTACTACAATACTCAACAAGCACCCGATCAAAGAACTCTAGGGATCGAAGAATACGATAATCCGACAAGGGAAGGGAATGTACCTACAAAGTTAAAGGAGTTACGAGAAACCAGCGACACGAACATAGGTGACAAGTAACTATACGAGGGCTACCTAAGAAGTGCCACAACCAATACAGTTAACTTTACTTAACCATTCAAGTAGGTAACGCACAACGTGTTGACAAGGGCAATACGTTACAATGATGTAAACATATTGTTAAAAGGGTAAATATGTATTAGTGTAATGTGGCTGTCCCAGATCGCTAAAACGTCAGTAGTATAGGATTGTGTAAAGCCTATAAATTGGTTCCTTGTATCATTATTTCATTATGTTGAATACACATTATATTTCCATCGTTATTACATGGTATCAGAGCCTCCCATATTTGGGCTTGCTATCTTTTTTTTTTTTTCCGCCTTCTTTGTAAATCAAAAGAAGCTCGGTAATTCTTTTTACAAAAAAAGAAAAGAAAAAATAGGTAAAGAAACAGAAACCCTAGCAGCCTGCGCAGCCACCAGGCCACCAACTACCTCCGGCGGCCTCACCCACCAACTGCGACCCTCGCCGGAGCCTCTCCAATCTCCGGCGATCTTCACTGACCACCGATGAACACCCCCAAGCCCCACCTACCCCATATCTACTTCTCGAAGCCCCAAACTCTAGCCGCAAGCCCTCCCAACCCTCCGACCACCTCCGGCGGCCTTCCCATCTCTGGCGACCCTTGCCGTACACTCGACCACCTCCGGCGACCCTTGTCGACCCCAACCGCAGCTCCGGCGACCCTCCGTCGAACAATTTCTCTCCAGACCTGCTTTGTTTTTTGGTTCCAATCTGTCTTTTCCTTCCGTTTAAGTTCAGATCTTGTTCCTGTTTGGTTGTTTTCTGATCATAGAGGCCAAATCTATCACCCAACTCACTAATCATAAGTTGAATGGCAACACTTTCTTCAATGGTCCAATGCTATTACCATGTCCCTTACTGGCTTAGGCCACGATGCCCATCTTACTGAGTCTCCACCCACCGCAGATGAAAAAGCCGCCAAGGCATGGAAACAACTGGATGCCCAACTTGTGACTCTTATCTGGAATTCCATGGAACCGGAAGTTGCCAACTTATGCAATCACTTGGGCTCTGTTAAGGCACTTTGGGAGTATCTCCACCTTCTTTACTCTAGTAATTTAACGCGGATGTATGCTTTGTCCTCTCAGTATTTTAAGCCTGAACAAAATGATTTATCTGTTACTGATTATTTTGCTTCTATGAAACGGTTACATGAAGGTTGAATACTGTTATGCTCCCCACCACCAGCGTTCAAGAGCAACAGAAATAGAGGGAACAAATGTTTATTATGAAGTTTCTTGCTGGTCTGAAACCTGATTATGAGGCTATTCGGTCTCAAATTCTTGGGAGGGATACTCTTTCTACTTGCTACCAGTGTGTTCTACGGAGCACTACTCGGGACCCACCTCCCTCCTCTTCGCTTGTTGATCGCTCCGCTCTTATTACTCAGACTCCACCATCTCCTAGCTACTGGTAGGGGTGGTGGTCCTAACCATGGAAGACGCGGAGGGGGATTTCGAGGTGGTCGTTCTGGCTGTGGTAGAGGCCAGACTCTCCAGTGCACCTATTGTTTTCGGGATGGGCATAGCAGAGACTCATGCTGGTAGCTCTATGGCCGTTCCCCCCAGGTTGCGAATGCTGCCATCTCTGATTCTGGGTACTCTCCTGCTACTGCTTCTATGGATACCGTTTCTGTTCCTCGCGAGGAATACACTAAGTTGCTTCAACAGCACACTAGGCATCCACATCATCTGCTTAGCTCAGCATGGAGGTAAGCATACTGCTTGCATTGCTTCAGGTTCTTCCCCATGGGTAATTGATTCTGGAGCTAGTAATCATTTGACAGGTATATCTAGTCTTTTTACATCGATCCAGTTGTCATTGTCTCTTCCACCAGTCACTTTGGCGGATGGGTCCTCGACTCCTATTAAAGGAATCAGGACGGCTCAACCCTCTTCGTCTTTATTCTTGTCTTATGTTTTGTATATACCTCGCTCGTCCTTTAATTTAAAGTCTGTTGGTCAGTTGACTAAGGATCTTAACTGTTGTGTCTCTTTTTCTCCTGATTCTGTTCTTGTTCAGGATTTGATGACTCGGAAGATGATTGGCGTCGGGCATGAGTCCAATGGCCTCTATTACTTTGATGGTGTTCCTGTCCCTGCTCCGTCACCAATTGCCTGTCCTGCTACTGTTTCACCTCATCAGATCCATTGCCGCCTTGGTCATCCTTCTTTGGCTAATTTGAAGCTCTTAGTTCCTAGTTTAAGTTTTTTGCAGTCTTTAGAGTGTGAGTCGTGTTAGTTGGGGAAGCATCACCGTGTTCAATTTGCTCCCCGAGTCAATAAAAGAGTATCTAGTATCTAGTATCTAGTCCCTTTCAGTTAGTACATTCTAATGTTGGGGTCCTCACCGTATAACCTCCCAAAAGGGGTATCGGTATTTTGTTACCTTTGTGGATGATTATTCAAGAGTAACTTGGCTTTATTTAATGAAAAATCGTTCTGAGTTATTTTATATTTTTTGTGCATTTTTGTGCTGAAATTAAAACTCAATTTGGTGTATCTGTTCGTGTTCTTCGAAGGGATAATGCCCAAGAATATTTCTCTTACCCTTTTAGTACTTATATGACCCAACATGGAATGATTCATCCGTCTTCCTGTGTGCATACACCGCAACAAAATGGTGTCGCAAAACGGAAAAAAACGACATTTATTAGAAGTTACACGCATTTTGTTGCTTGAAATGTGTGTTCCAAGATTTTTTGGGGGGATGTTGTCGTAACTGCTTGTCACTTGATTAACCGTCTGTCATCTTCAGTTCTTAATGGCCACGCACCGCACTCTACTTTGTTTCCTACTGAGTCTATTTTCTCGGTGGATCCACGTGTTTTTGGGTGTGTTTGCTTTGTCCACCAGTTGACTCTTGGTACTGATAAATTAGACCCACGAGCAATTCGGTTTGTTTTCTTAGGTTATTCTAGGACTCAGAAAGGGTATCGTTAGTCCCTCCCTTCGTCGGTACTTTATCTCTGCCGATGTTACGTTTTTTGAGTCCACACCTTTTTATTCTGAGTCTCATTCGGCCACTGAGCCGGTCGTCCTGATTTGCAGGTTTATACTCGTCGTCAAGCTCCAGAGCGTATCCCGGACTCCTCTGCTTAGCCTCCTCCTTCTGTGTCCTCAGATCCGTAGTCTTCTCCTCCAGAACAGGCATATTTAGATCTTCCCATTGCTCTTAGGAAGGGTAAGCGTTCTTGTACCACTTCGCATCCTATTTCTAAATATGTCTCCTATGATAGTTTGTCACCCACTTTTTCTTTCTTTGTTGCTTCTGTGTCTTCCATTTCTATTCCTAACACTGTTGCAGAAGCACTTGCTCATTTCGATTGGAACCAAGCTATGCAAGATGAGATATGTGTTCTTAAGGAGACTAGTACTTGGGACTTGGTCCCTCTCCCGCCAGGAGAATCTGTGGTGGGCTGCCGTTGGGTATATGCAGTTAAGGTTCACCCTGATGGCACTTTGGACAGGTTGAAGGCCCGCCTTGTTGCCAAAGGCTACACTCAAGTCCATGGACTTGACTATTCAGAAACCTTTTCCCCAGTGGCCAAGATTGCATCAGGTGATCGTTTTATGTCCCTTGTTACTACTTATCACTGGCCCCTTTCATCAGTTAGATGTTAAGAACGCGTTTCTGAATGGTACTCTTCTTGAGGAGGTCTACATGGAGCAACCACCTGGGTTTGTTGCTCAGGGGGAGTCTAGTTTAGTTTGCAAATTAAAAAAGTCTCTCTATGGTTTGAAGCAGTCCCCTCATGCTTGGTTTGGCAGGTTCAGTGATGTGATTGCTGAGTTAGGCCTTTAGAGATGTGGTGTTGACCATTCTGTTTTCTATAGACACACTGTAGTGGGGAAAATTCTGTTAATTGTCTATGTTGATGATATCGTCATTACTGGTAATGATTCTAAGGGCATTCAGGAGTTGAAATCCTTCTTACAAGTCAAGTTTCAGACCAAAGATTTGGGGCAGCTTAGGTATTTCTTAGGCATTGAGGTGGCCAGGTCCAGTGAAGGGATCTGCTTATCTCAGACGAAATATGTTTTTGATTTGCTGACTGAGACAGGAATGTTGGGATCAAAACCTTTGGATACTCCTATGGATCCTAATTCCAAATTATTGCCAGATCAGGGGGAGCTTGATGATCCAGGACAGTGCAGACGCTTAGTTGGGAAGCTTAATTACCTAACTGTCACAAGACCTGATGTTGCCTTTGCAGTTAGTGTAATTAGTCAGTTTATGGACTCTCCTCGAACTATACATTGGGATGCGATGATATGAGTCTTGAGGTACCTCAAAGGGCCCCAGGCCGTGGTTTGTTGTATAAGGATCATGGCCACATCCGAGTTGAGAGCTACACATATGCAGATTGGGCTAGATCTCCTAGTGATAGGAGGTCTACCATAGGGTACTGCGTTCTTGTTGGAGGAAATTTGGTGTCCTGGAAAAGCAAGAAGCAAACTGTTGTTGCTAGATCTAGTGCTGAATCAGAATATAGGCCTATGGCACATACTACTTGTGATAACAAGGCAGCAGTTCACTCAGTCCGAGCCTATGAACCTATTTTGTGATAACAAGGCAGCAATTCATATTGCTTCCAATCCTGTGTTTCATGAGAGGACAAAACATATTGAAGTTGATTGTCACTTTGTTCGTGATAAACTCCTACAGAAAGTGATTAATATAGTTTATGTTAAATCTGCTCACCAGTTAGCAGATTTGTTTACTAAAGCATTGGGTGGGACACGTGTGAAATGTATTTGTAACAAGCTGGGTGCATATGATATGTATGCTCCAACTTGAGGGGGAGTGTTAAAAGGGTAAATGTGTATTAGTGTAATGTGGCTGTCCCACATCGCTAAAACGTCAGTAGTATAGGATTGTGTAAAGCCTATAAATTGGCTCCTTGTATCATTATTTCATTATGTTGAATATACAAATTATATTCCCATCGTCTTTACACATATAAAGCATATGCACGAAAGCATATAAACATGCTATTCTGTAAACATGCAACATTTAAACATGTTCTCCTTGAAAAGATTTCTAACTTGAAAGTTGAAACCATCAACAAGGTAATTCCATGGGCATGAAAATCTTAGACATGCTCGCTCTGTAACTTCTAATTTAAATTAAATCGATGACAATTTCATCATGTAGGCATGCAACACTTAAGCATGTTTCCTCAACAACTAAAATGCAAGCAAGGAGTAATATAAATCCAATAAATACAACTGAGATCTTTAAGCATAGAACTTGATGCAAAGCACTGATCAATACCTAACCAACAATCTTACAAGGCGTAGTACGTCGAGCGAATAATCCAAACAAGGAAATCTTCATGGATATACCTTTTATCCTCGCACGGTCGATGGTTAAACATCAACAGAAAGTTATACCAAGATGTAATATAAAAGTCAGTTCTATGAATATGGCATTAAGGTGAATCAAAAAGCAAAAACTACCTCATGTCCACAATCACACAGTCAAGATATATAGGCATGTGATCACATAAACATATAAGCACTTAAGCATGTTAACACAAAAATTCATTTAACTAAGCATGGTTGAAATCATAAGAGGTGCAACGGTCACACATGAACCCAATTAACTCCCAGAGTACTATACCATTCTGTAACGCCCCGAAAACCAAGCTAGGTTGGCGTCGTCAACGAGTCAAACAAAACAAAGGAAAGCAAGGAATAGTCCTACGTGGACCAATCCAACAAGGCGGAAGCATAGGAGAATCCTATGTGGATTCCAAAGAAAAATCAATAAGTCAAGGGTTGACCCTCGAGGACCACAAGGGTCAAATAGGGTAAAATGATATGGATTTTGATTTTTAAACATTATAAAGTATAGTTGTTCAAAGCCCCAATAAGTTATGAAAACAAGGGTTTTATTTGTTTAAAACACAAAAAAAAAAAAAGGTTTTGGGGGGTTTTTATTATTTTTGAACTAGGACGGAGATTATTCATTCCGGTCCAAATCCTGGGTGTCAAAAATAGGCTTCTTTCGACTTGGATGAACCCAGTCGAAACTGGAGTAAAAAAATTAAGCTTAAGCTCTTTTTCGATTGGGTTGAACCCGGTCGAAAACTTGGAAAAAAAATAAGCTTAAGCTCTTTTTCGACTAGGATGAACCCGGTCGAAATCTTGGCCATTTTCCCACACTATGAAAATATTTTAAGGCAATAAGGAACATGCTAAGAGTTGAACAACCATATGCAAGCTCAACATAAAAGAGGCCTAAAGTGATCTAGCCACATTCATACATGATTAGAAAGAATTAACACACCTCAATTACATAGATTCAAACATATAGGTTCAAATTCATCACCAAGCTTCAAGAGGGCTAAATAAGTGCCCAAATACAACTATTATAAAATCAAATATACATGAATCTAATGGATACAAAAGGGAAAGGAAGGAAACATGTAAGCTTAGTAATCTATCAATGTCTAGGCATTAGATTACATCTATTACAAATCCTTTCTGTCCATCTACGATCCAAGAAGTTGATTTTAAAACAAGACTCACCAAGGGATGTCTTCAAAAGAGTACATTAGGTCGACTACTCGTGGGCCTTGCCCTTGTCGACATCACCTGAAACAAAGTGGTTTTATTGATTCATTAAGCACGACATTTCAGTAGAAAACATTGTAGAAATGTACTACCACTTCTAAGATCATGCTAAGACATGCGGTGCAATGATTTGCCGCCGTCGCAATGCAGTTAGCCGAAAGGCCAAACCGTGCAACTTTCAATATCAATTTCCATAAACACTCACTCTCAACATGGATGCTAGCCACTCCGTGAGTGTAGCATACAAGATCTCCGGTAGCTATTCGGACAAGACCTTGCATTTTCGAATATTTCAAGGATCACAAACAACCTTTCCTCACTTCACACCCGCTTTCGGAATTTCATCAACAACTACCCCAAACGGGGATTTCATCGAGACATTCCCCAATTGTGGCAATTCTAACAATTTCATTACTCTCAAGCCAATGCTATGAATGTTATGCCGACTTGGCGACTATGAAATGCTACTAAGTGTGATTATGCATCTACAATGTTATTTCTAAGATTTCAATGTCAAGAAATACACATGGTAGACCAAAACTAAATTAATAGGGGAAAAACATATAAAGGCACGATCATCAACTTAGCCAAATAAGAGATTACTAACATCAATAATCATTAGAAGCCATAACAACTAAATAATATTTAGGTAGTAATAGGTCTAACCTACACATAGCAAACCATGAAATTAGAAATAGGAGTGCACTTAGACAATGAAATCTACCTCTTGAGTATTTTAGCAAATACTCTCTCCAAAGAAATCCAAAGGAGAAAACATCAATACTAGCAAATCCCAAAAGCTCTCAACACCTAGTTAAATAAAATCACATTTAGGAAATTCAACTAAGGTGTAACAAAAATAATAACAACTACCTCATGTGTTCTTGAGCAAGAAACACAATAATAAGGAAACCAAAATGGAAAAGGAATTAACCCAAATGAAGCTTTTGTTGAGGGGAACAAATTGATCTCTAATAGCCTTGGCCCAAAAGCTTGAAGGGCTTCAATCTAGAGCTTGAAAGTAGACGCTTCAAATGAGTTCTCTTGGTCTTCCAATATATAGAGAGAGAGAGAGAAATAGAGAGATATAGAGTTTTTACCAAAAGAAAGAAGAAGAGAAAAGATAAGGAGAGAGAGAGAGAGAAGTGGCTGTCCGAAAATGAGGGAGAGGGAGAGGGAGAATAGAGAGTGTTGTCTGAAAAAGTTGACGTAGTTGGTGGGGTTTAGCTTAGGGTGTAATACACACATACTCACACACAAGTATCTTATACACATGGGTACACGCATGTGACCCAACTAAAATGCAAATGTGATACCACTTGGACAGAAAATAAATTTATTGTCCCAAATCAAGACTCGCATTGGTCCAAAATTACTAAAATACCCTTAATTAAATTATGGGTTTTTACACATAGTTTGGTGATTGTAAGGCCACAAGAGTTCTGGTTTTACTACTACCCAATTCCAATAAAAGATTGGGTCCATGTGAAAAACTACTACTACTAAGTTTATTAAAGACCGAGTTTAAATAAAGTATAAAATCACTCCATGCTTGGACTACCGTAGCTTAACTTGGTTCTTGTCTAGACTGGCCATGATTTTAGAATTCCCAAACAGGGCCTTAGACCTCTACATGCATCAAGGAGTGATCTTATCTCGTTGGAATCTTACTATGTACACATCCTTCTTAATAGTGTAATCCCTCCGTCCTATTTTATGTGTCCCCCTTTCTTTTTTGAGATGTCCCAAAATTGTTGTCCACTTTCCTAAATTATTATGCAAAGTTTAATTAGTTTCCCAAACTACCCTTCTTTGTAATCAACACCAAAAAAAACAAAAAAAGAAAGTGCAATGTTATTGGTAATTGTGGAAAGTAGGTGTAGCTTCTTTTTGTTCCCTTAAATAGTTGGATTCCCCAAGAGGGACACATAAAATGGGACGGAGGGAGTATTATTTTGTTACTTCTTTGCTGAGTAATCTCAAGCAAGTCTTACAGCATTCTGCTCAGTATCTATTGATGAGAAAGTCTAGTGGTCTTGAGTGTTAGAAATATTTATGGTTTTAGTTTTTAGTCTTTTATGTCTTTTATTTTGTTCTCTTATATTCAGTGTTATTTGCCCAATGGCATTCTTGTAACTACAGATTATTTTGTTCTTAATAAAATACTAGAGACATTATCAGTTTTTAAGTTTTGCCCTAATCTCTTTCTACATGGTATCAAAGCCTCCCTAAGAGGGATTTTCCATCACCACCACCAGCCACCACCCAATCACCACCAAACCACCATCTTGCCTGTCGCCTACCCCTCCAACCTCCACCTACATGCACCGCAGGCCACCGATGCCTTGAAGCCACTGCGCCGCGGCCTTCCAAGCATTACAGCCCCCGCGCCGCACCCTCCATGCCCTCATAGACACCACCGACACCACCACCACTCACCCTAACCCCATCCGACACCTCTACACCACTACCCATCACCAGTCGACAACCCCATATGCCCTATCGCCTCTACATAGATTCTGTACCAGTCCGTTGTTTAGATTAAAGTTTTCTCTTCACCGCTTGGTTCTAGTCCATTTATGGACTTTTATTAGATGACTAATACTTTTGCATCCTCTATGGTATTATGATTTCTTGTGTGCTACGTATCCGTTGGTACCAGTTTTTTTTTTTTTTCGCTTCTTCAAGTGTTTGTTGCGGGTATTGGTTTATTAATGTTGATTCACGATGATGGATCTAGACAAATCCAACGTGAATGCACAGTTGCCTAAGGGTGACCATATGTTTGTTACTTCCATCGATAGCCCAAACGTTACTCACTACTTCACTTTTCAATGGCCAAAACTACCTAGCCTGGTCCGGATCTGTGATCATGTCCCTAAAGGACTGAGGGAAGATGGGATATATTAACGGAAAAATTAAGGCACCTACCACCGAGGATGCCTCTTATGACAAGTGGGAGATGGAGAACTCCATTGTCATGACTTGGCTTTGCCACTCCATGATTCCAGAGATTGCTGAAGGTTTTTTGGACATGGCTACTGCCCAAGATATTTGGGAGACCATGGCCAACACTTACTCCCGCAAGGGGAATTTGGCACATATTTTCGAGTTAAGGCGATTGATTGGTAGATCTGAACAGGGTGATATGAATGTTCTTCAGTACTACACCGCCCTATCCACCAATTGGAAACGATTGAATTACCTGTTAGAATACAAGCCTGTTTGTCCTGCTGACTCTGTGGCCTATAATAAGCTTGTTGCGGAAGAAAGAATTTTTAAGTTCCTTGAGGGACTTAATTCTAATTTGGATCTAGTTCGCAGTCGGGTTCTGGGAATGGACTCACTACCTTCTCTTCAGGAGGACTTCGCATATGTCCAGAACGAGGAAAGCCGTCATTCTACTATGCTTCAACCTTCTCTTACAGAGCGATCTGCTCTTATTTCGGCTTCTCAGAGGGATGGGAACCGTGGCCATGACAGTACTAATGAGTCTGAAGATAAGTCCAAACAGTTTTGTGACCATTGTAATACCAAGTATCACACCAGGGCCACATGCTATATATTACATGGTTATCCACCAGGCAGTCGGGGGGCCCCAGGAGGTTGAGGGGGTCGTTTTGGCTAGTCTAGGGGTCGTGGAGGACGGTTTAATGGCCGTAATGCTAATGTTCATCACTCTTCCACTGTGGATCCTACAACCTCCGTTTCCGTTGATCAACTTCCACCCTCTACTGCTCTAGCTATGTTTGCTGCCTTTGAGGTGGATGAGGCTTTCTGGAACATGATAGCTCGTCGCACTTCCTCTACTATTGCCCCTACATCTACAGGTGTATCTACTTCCTTTGCCCAGTCAGGTACATTTGTTAGTTTTGCAAGAGCATACTTATCCCACTCCTCTTCTCCCTGGATTATTGATTCTGGTGCCTCTGAGCACATGTCTAGATGTTCTGATATTTTTATTTGATTATACACCGTGTTCAGGAAGAGATAAAGTTCGTATTGCAGCTGGTACATTATCCTCTGTCTTAGGGAAGGGTACTATTTGTGCGACTCCAACCTTACCTCTTTCCTCTGTATTACATATCCCAAATTTTTCGTGTAATCTATTATCTGTCAGTCGCCTCACACAGAATCTCAACTGCAGTGTAACCTTTTTTCGTACTCATTGTGTGTTTCAGGATCTCTCCATGGGGAGGACGATTGGCAATGGTAGAGAAAAGAGTGGACTTTATGTTTTGGATGTTGGAGGACCTTTGGCTCATCGTACAGTTGTTTTGGGAAATAAAATTGAAGACATACATCTTTGGCATAGGCATTTAGGACACCCTTCTTTTCATTTACTAAAGCATTTATTTCCTTCTTTAGTCTTAAATAAAAAATGTTTCTGACTTTATATGTGAAACATGTGAACTTGGTAAACATCACCGCTCTTCTTTTGCTCCAAGTAGTTATAAAAGTTCAGTTTCATTTGCTTTAGTGCATTCTAATGTATGGGGTCCTTCCCGTGTTTTATCTTTGAAAGGTCATAGATGGTTTGTTATTTTTGTTGATGATTACTCCCGTACTACTTGGCTGTGTATGATGAAAGAAAAAGGAGAAGTTTTTTCCATCTTTAAAGCTTTTCATAAAATGGTGTGTATACAATTTGGTACTAGTCTCAAAGTTTTAAGATTTGATCAAGGGGGTGAGTACATAGATTCGGATTTGGCTAATTACTTCTGTTCTAATGAGATTATTCATCAAACATCTTGCACCGACACCCCTCAACAAAATGGAATGGTGGAGCGCAAGAATCGTCACTACTTGATATTGCTCGCTCCTTGATTTTTTCGGTTAATGCACCTAAATCTTACTGGTGTGAAGCGGTGTTAACCGCTGCTTATCTCATTAACCGTCTCCTTACTCGTGTTCTGAATAAAAGGCACCCATTGAATTTCTTTCTGATACATCTCCTCTATTCTCTATTACCCCTCGGATCTTTGGCTGTGTCTGTTTTGTACACAACCACTCTCCTTCTCGGGGAAAGTTTGACCCCCGTTCTATCAAATGTGTTTTTGTGGGTTATTCTCCTACCCAGAAAGGTTACCACTGCTATCATCCTCCCTCTAGGAAATGGTTTGTCTCCATGGACGTTACGTTCCAGGAGTCTCAATCTTACTTTCAGTCTTCATCTAGTTCGGAGTCACCTCGTCAGGGGGAGCAGTGGTATGAGGAAGCAGTGACTCTCCCTATCCCAGTTGTGGAAAGGAGAGAGGGGGGGGGGGGGGGGGGTAAGATAGAATTGATTATGAGAGAAAAAGAAGTAATGACGGGGAGATTGGAGTTGATAATGAAAGAGAAAAAAAGTAATGAGGTGGAGAACGAAGTTGAAAATGAGAGGGAAACAGATGGTAATTGTACTCCTATAGTTGCTGGTTTATTCTAAAGGTACATGGAGTAAATCCAAACATAAGCCGCTCCCTCTACTCTTCCATTGACGTCTCCTTCTCGTGTTGAGGACCAAGGTAATCCTAATTCTGTTCTTGATATTTCTGATGAGTCTTATACATCTGTGCCTTTTGAGTTTGATTATGATCTTGATGTCCCTATTGCAGTACGTAAGGGTGTTAGGACTTGTACCCAACATCCTATTTCCAATTGGGATATTAGGTCATAGGCCCATTAAAATGATGTGTTTTAGTAAAAAACCCACGTTTTTTGCAGTTTTATGAAAAGCCCCTCGCTACTTTTCGTATTTGATGAAAAGCCCCTCCGCTCACAGATTATGTTATATTATCTGTGAACTTTAAATCATCATAACTCACTCGTTTTTTGGTCTTTTTGGGTGATTTTTATTTATATCATGTATTTTTTCGAGATCTACGCATTAGACTTGAAAGTTGTACAAAAAAAAAGTAATTGGGAACTTCATTTTTCATTTTTATCTTTCAGATATATAATATTATCTGTTTACACTAACAGATAACATTATTTGTCAACTTTAAACCACCATAACTTTATCAATTCTTGGGCTTTTTGGGTGATTTTTTTTTTGAATTCATGTATTTATTTGAGATCTACGCATTGGACTTGAAAGTTGTACAAAAAAAAGCAATTTGGAACTTCGTTTTTCATTTTTATCTTTCAGACACAAACATATAATATTATCTGTTTACACTAACAGATAATATTATTTGTCAACTTTCATGTATTTTTTTAAGATCTACGCATCGGACTTGAAAGTTGTACAAAAAAAAAATAATTTGGAACTTCGTTTTTCATTTTTATCTTTCAGACACAAACAGATAATATTATCTGTTTAAACTAACAGATAATATTATTTGTCAACTTTAAACCACCATAACTTCATCAATTCTTGGACTTTTTGGGTGATTTTTTTTTTGATTTCATGTATTTCTTTAAGATCTACGCATCGGACTTGAAAGTTGTACAAAAAAAAATAATTTGCAGCTTCGTTTTTCATTTTTATCTTTCAGACACAAACAGATAATATTATCTGTTTACACTAACAGATAATATTATTTGTCAACTTTAAACCACCATAACTTTATCAATTCTTGGGCTTTTTGGGTGATTTTTTTTTTGATTTCATGTATTTCTTTAAGATCTACGCATCGGACTTGAAAGTTGTACAAAAAAAAAATAATTTAGAACTTTGTTTTTCATTTTTATCTTTCAGACACAAACAGATAATATTATCTGTTTACACTAACAGATAATATTATTTGTCAACTTTAAACCACCATAACTTTATCAATTCTTGGGCTTTTTGGATAATTTTTTTTTTGATTTCATGTATTTCTTTGAGATCTACGCTCTATTGTCAAAATCGTACGATACGCGATACGTATCGTACGATTCGATACGATACACATAGAAAACGATTCGCATCGCATATAGGAATCGCAACATGATAATAATCGCAACAGTGAATCGCGATTCCATGTCTCTTCTGCGATTCGATTCGCGATATCGAATCGTTTATGATTCATTGTTTCCTTTTTTATTTTTTTTATTTTTTATAAACAGCTGGATAGCATATTATATATATTTAATATACTAATTGTTGGATTTTTGAGAGAGTATTTTTCAGGCTTAGAACTCACAATTGTGAGTCTCTCTTGTATTTATAATAAAAGAAAAGGAAATTACATTTGAGTCCTCAAACTCTAAAAAATAACATAAAGATAAGAAAAAATAAAAAGACTTCTTTCAACACTCCCCCTCAAGCTGGTGCAAAGATATCTCTCATGCCCAGCTTGGAGAGAATAAAGTGAAACGAACGACTAGTAAGACTCTTTGTCAGAACGTCTGCTAACTGCTCTCCTGACTTCACAAAAGGCGTGCAAATGCTTCCATTGTTTAGCTTCTCCTTGATGAAGTGTCTATCAATCTCCACATGTTTTGTTCTGTCATGTTGAACCGGGTTGTGAGCAATACTAATAGCAGCCTTATTATCACAGTACAACTTCATAGAGTCCTTGGGTCCAAACCCAAGATTGATAACACAATCTGGATCCATAACAACTCACATACTCCTTGCGCCATAGCTCTAAACTCTGCCTCTGCGCTGGACCTAGCCACTACTGGCTGCTTCTTGCTCCTCCACGTTACCAAATTACCGCCAACAAACGAACAATAACCCGTAGTCGATCTCCTATCATTTATCGAACCAGCCCAATCAGCATCAGTATAGGCCTCAACCGATGTATGACCATTCTTAGCAAAGAACAGTCCTTTCCCTGGTGCTGACTTAAGGTATCGAATGACCCGAAACACGGCATCAAGATGAGTTTGTTTAGGGGCATGCATAAATTGACTAACTACACTGACTGCAAAAGCAATATCTGGTCTAGTATGGGCTAAGTAAATCAGTTTACCTACCAATCTCTGGTATCTGCCCTTATCAGCTAGTTCTCCATTTGGATCATCCCCCAGCTTTGAGTTATAGTCCATTGGTGTATCCACCGCCTTGCTCCCCAACATGCCTGTTTCCTTTAGAAGATCCAAAACATACTTTCTCTGGGATATGAATATTCCTTCCTTGGATCTCGCCACTTCGATTCCAAGGAAGTACTTTAGATTTCCCAAGTCTTTAATTTCAAACTCCTTAGCAAGATAAGATTTCAATTTTTTCATCTCCTCCAAGTCATCACCTGTGAGGACAATATCGTCTACATAGACAATCAAAGCAGTCACCTTACCCTGTGACGAGTGTTTAATAAAAAGAGTATGATCACCTTGGCTCTGCCTGAAACCATACCTGATCATAGCTTGAGAGAACCGATCAAACCATGCTCGCGGTGACTGTTTTAGTCCATATAAAGACTTCTTAAGACGGCACACTTTGCCTCCAGTCTTGCTATTCTCAAACCCAGGAGGAATATCCATGTACACCTCTTCTTCTAAATCACCATGTAGAAATGCATTCTTCACGTCAAACTGATGTAAAGGCCACTCTAGATTTGCTGCTAGGGATAACAGAACCCTGATGGAGTTCATCTTAGCAACAGGGGCAAAGGTCTCCTGATAGTCTACCCCATAAGTCTGAGTAAAGCCCTTGGCAACCAACCTTGCCTTATACCTTTCGATTGTCCCATCTGCTTTGTGCTTTACAGTGAACACCCACTTGCACCCCACTGTCTTTTTCCCTCGAGGTAGCTCTACTAATTCCCAAGTACCATTCTTGTGAAGTGCTTTCATCTCTTCAACCATGGCAGATTTCCAGTTAGGATCATATAGAGCTTCCTGTACATGGTTAGGAATAGAAACAGAATCGAGTTTCGACACAAAGGCCTTATGTGATGAAGATAATCGAGAGTACGAAACAAATTTAGAAATCGGATGTTTAGTACACTCCCTAATACCCTTGCGAAGAGCATAGGTACGTCTAATTCATCAACAGAGGAAGAAACAGAAGAAGGGGAATTAGGAATAGGAGTAGAAGGAATTAAAGGACTAGAAATACCTGGACCTTCATCACTTGAAGAAGACAATTGTAGTGGTATTGGAGAGATGGTTCTCTTTTCCGTTGTCCCAAAAATTTTCCTTCCTTTATTCTTTGAATAGGTGAGTAGTTCCTTTCCTTTTCCTTCTCTACTTTCCCTCCCTTTCTTTTCTTCACTTCCACTCCACTCTCCCTCTTTCTTTTCCTCACTTTCACTTATCTGTCCTTCTTTCTTTTCTTCTCTTTCACCCTCCTCGCTTCCTATAGTGAATGGAACAATTTCTACAGGCATCTCTTCATTGTTCTCTTTCTCCCCCTGAAGAGATGGCTGGGAAGGCTGGAAGTATGACAATGTCTCATCAAAGGTAACATCCATAGACACATACCATTTACGAGTGGGAGGATGATAACACTTGTACCCTTTTTGTGTAGGTGAATACCCAACAAAAACACATTTAAGGGAACGAGGATCTAACTTTCTTCGAAAAGGAGAGTGATTGTGGACAAAACAAGCATAACCAAACACTTTAGGAGGAATGGGGAAAATTGAGGACGGATTAGTAAGAAGTTCGATTGGACTTCTTTTACCAAGCACACGGGTAGGCAGACGATTAATAAGATATGCAGCAGTTAGGACGGCCTCTCCCCAGTAAGACTTGGGAAGTTGCATGGAGAACAACATGGACCTAGCAGACTCTAACAAGTGCCGGTTTTTTCTCTCAGCTACTCCATTCTGTTGTGGAGTATTAGTACACGACGTCTGATGGACCATGCCATGCTCTGAAAAATAGTGAGTGAGACCACCATAGATATATTCCCCCCCTTTATCCGACCGAACAATTTTGACAACTGCACTAAGCTGGGTACATATCATTTTATGGAATGTTTGAAAGATAGAAAACACATCACTTTTTTCTTTCATCGATAAATGTGACAAACCATTTATATCCCTTCAAAGAAATAACTGGAGAAGGACCCCAAACATCGGTATGAATAATAGCAAAGGGAATAGTACTTTTATTAAAACTGGAATTAAATGTAGCACGATGGTGTTTTCCTAGCTCACAGGCCTCACAAGAAATCTCAGAAACACTTCTATTTTTTACTAAGGAAGGAAACAAAAAACGAAGCAAATAAAAAGAGGGATGTCCCAATCTTTGATGCCATAGCCAAGCCTCTCGAGGGAGTGTGTCGCTCTGTGAATGATGAGCAGCTTGTGTCAAGTTCCCACTAGTAGCTCCATCGGGCAACAAAAAATAGAGACCATTCTCCTCTCTACCACTGCCAATCACCTTCTTCGTGGAGAGATCCTGAAAGATACAGTGAGTAGGGAAAAAAGTTACGCTGCAGTTAAGATCACGGGTAAGACGACTAATTGAAAGAAGATTAGTCGAAAAATTAGGCACATGAAGTACAGAGGATAAAGACAAAGAATTAGAAACATTAATGACACCTTTACCAGAAACAGGGGAAAGGGAACCATCCGCAGTTCTAACTTTCTCTTTCCCTGAACACGGATTATAAGTAGAAAACTCAGTAGAAAGACCAGTCATATGATCAGAAGCTCCAGAGTCAATGGCTGCCTAGAATTAGCACTTAAAGCACTTGAACAATTAGCAAAATTACCTTTTTGGGCAAAAGAAGTAGAGGCACTCGTGGGAGTATCAAGCTGAGCCATAATACAAGGTAGTGTCTTAATATCAGTATGGCCAATATTTCCAAGTGCGGATGAAGGTGAGGAAGCACGAGAATCCTCATGATGAGTAGACTCAGATCCGATAGTCAACTGATCCTGGGGTCCACTACCCTGACCACCACTATGGCGAAACTCATGAACTTGGGCTACATTCTCCTTCCGGGTGTAAGTCTGAGCCAGAGTGTCCCAAATACCTTGCGCTGTTTCCATAGACAGGTACGGATCTGCAAGTTCAGGCTCCATGGAACGAACTAGCCAAGTCATGATCAAGTAATTATCAACTTCCCACTTTGCATAAAAGGGATCATCGCGACTAGGGGCCTTGACTGTACCATCAACATAACCAAACTTGGCTCGACTTCGGAGCCAGAGAGTTGCCGACTGAGACCATGATAGGTAGTTATCACCATTAAACAAGACTGTGGTGATTTTAGAACCAGGATTCTCGGTAATGAAGGGTTGTCTCTCATTACCTATAGGAGATCCAGAGGATTCGGCACTCTTCGAAGATTTTTCGGGTGTCACACCATCCTTAGGCATGTTGAAGGTTGAACACACACCCGCTTCACAAGTAAACGAAGGTAGTCAAGGCAACCCTAGTACTCAGAAGTCCAATCTATGGACAAATCATTGGTCCGATCACGGACCTAAAACCTCGAAAACAAAGAACCAATCAAAACAGCCCACCGATGAACAGTGTCGGTGAACAGTGACGATGAACAGTGTCGATGAACAGTGTCGGTGAACAGTACTGATGAACAGTGTCGATGAACAGTGTCGATGAACAGTGCCAGTGAACAGTGCCAGTGAACAGTGCCGCGTGAACAGTGTTGTGGTTAGGGTTTGGGATTGATTGTGGA
This sequence comes from Hydrangea macrophylla, assembly GCA_033977485.1. Lineage (NCBI taxonomy): Eukaryota > Viridiplantae > Streptophyta > Magnoliopsida > Cornales > Hydrangeaceae > Hydrangea > Hydrangea macrophylla. Next base: position 87,692,671 of record CM066994.1, read on the forward strand.
TGGTGGTGGTTGTGGTTGAGATGAGTCAAACCCTAATTCAGGGTGGCTCTGATACCATGTTGGATTTTTGAGAGAGTATTTTTCAGGCTTAGAACTCACAATTGTGAGTCTCTCTTGTATTTATAATAAAAGAAAAGGAAATTACATTTGAGTCCTCAAACTCTAAAAAATAACATAAAGATAAGAAAAAATAAAAAGACTTCTTTCAACACTAATATATACTAAAAAGAGAGAGAGAAAAAGAAACACAGCCAAAAGCCCCAAAACAGTGGTGGGTCTCGATCGAATCTTCTTCTTCTTCTTCATCGATTTTTTTTTCCTTCTTTTCTGGACAGCTGCGAATCTGTGACAGCATATATAATATATGTATATGCATGTAATAGTAAAAATCAAGAGAAAACAAAAGAGTGGGTCACCAAAGATCAACTTTCTCTCTCTCTCTCTCTCTCGAGACTTACACAGTGCCGACAATGAGGTAATTGTGGTCCCAACTCCCAAGTCTTCTTTGATTTTTTTTTTGGTTGTTTCTTCTTCAAAACAGTGGTGGTCCCAACTCCCAAGTCTTTATAGCCTTTCTCTTGACACTGTTGCTTTAAAAATAGTCTTCTAGTTGGTGAACATTTAGTAAGGGCATTTATTCTAGGGTTTGGTGAACATTTAGTAAAGTAAAGGCATTTTATTGAAGACTTTGGTGAACATTTAATATTTTATTAAAGGTTGTCCCAAATACTTAGGGTTTTCTTCAAAGTGGGGTCCCAAATCTCTTTATTGAAGGCATTTATTGGGGTAAGAATCTCTAAATCTCTTTATTAAAGACACATGCACATTTTTGGATTTGATCAATTAATGGCTCCAAAGAAAAAAGGAAGGAAAGATAATAACCTAACTTGGGATCATCGCACAAGAGTGAATGAGAATAGGATGAATCTCAAGTGTAATTATTGTGGAAAATCTTTTTGGGGTGGGGTGATTAGAATGAAGCATCACTTAGCATGCACCCGGTCTAATGTTGCGCAATGCACCCAAGTAGCCCAAGAAGTGAAAATGTTGTTTCAAGGTATTTTAAAGGAGTTGGAGGAAATTAATTGTGGAGGTAATGGGGATAAAATAGATGAATGCTTTGAAGAATTTAACAATGAGAGTAAAAAAAAAAGGGGGAACCATGGATGGATTTGTTTTGAAAGGTAAGTCAAAAGGAAACACAAACACCGCTACTCAAAAGACTGTAAACGAGATGCTTAAAGATAGGCAACCCGTTGTTAGAGACATTTGTAGATTTTTATACGGGAATGCTTTAGCATTTAATTTGGTTAAAAGTTCGTTGTTTTTTAAAATGATAAAATCGGTTTGTGAATACGGTAAAGGGTTGAAACCTCCAACCTATCATGAAGCTAGAGTCACATATTTAAAAAAGGAAGTTGATAGTGTCTATGAAAGTTTGGAGAAGTATAAAAGTGAATGGAAGAGGACCGGGTGTACGGTGATGTCGGATGGGTGGACCGATGGAAAGAGCCGGTCACTTACAAACTTTCTTATCAATAGTCCAAGTGGTACGATGTTTATTAAATCTATTGATACTTCTGATGTCATAAAAGACGCAAAAAAATTGTTTGAATTGCTTGATGATTTAGTAGAAGAGATTGGGGAGGAAAATGTGGTTCAAGTGGTGACCGATAGTGCCGCGGCTTATGTAGCTGCCGGTAGATTGCTAGAAGAAAGCGGAAGAATTTGTTTTGGTCCCCATGTGCGGCCCATTGTATTGATTTGATTCTTAGCGATATTGGTTACATCCTGGCTTTCTTTGATACCCTATACAAGACACGAAGGATTACAGTTTACATCTATCGGCATACTTGGGTCTTGAATTTGTTTCGAAAGCATTGTACGAATATGGAATTGATAAGACCGGCGAAGACTAGATTTGACACGAGTTTTCTTACTTTAAAGAGTATTATGGAAGCAAGACTACCTCTTTGGTCTATGTTTGCATCGGAAGAGTGGGCTAAGAGTTCTTATGCTAAAAAGGATGAAGCCGTGAATCTATCACACTATGTTTTAGGGGACCAAAGATTTTGGAAAGCAATTAAATATTGTTTGAAATGTGTGCTTCCTCTAGTGAAAGTTCTAAGACTAGTAGATGGTGATGCAACCCCGGCAATGGGATATATTTATGAGGCTATGGATAGGGCAAAAGGACAAATTAAGAAGAATTTGAACAATGTGGAGTCAAGATAGAAGCGCACTTGGGGCATCATTGACGAACGCTGGAATTTACAACTCCATCGACCACTTCATGCGGCGGCATACTATCTTAATCCAAAGTAAGTTGCTCCAATGTAGGATACTTATATAGTATATGAATCTATATATTATTTATAAATTTCCAATTGTTTGACAACTTACACTTTACTTGAATTTAAGGTTTCATTATGATAAAAATTTTCAAGCGGATTTAGAAGTAAAGATGGGGTTGTTTAGAACCATTGAGAGAATGTATCCCGATGTGGAAACAAGAGTCCTAATTGATTCACAACTTGAGAAGTTCAAGAGAGCCGATGGTTTGTTTGGAATGAGTATGGCGGTCGTGACAAGAGACAAAAAACAACCCGGTAATCTCTATATATAAATTTACAAGTTACAACGATTAACATTTTTAAAAATCTAATTTCTCCTACTTTCTAATTGTAGCTTTGTGGTGGGAGAATTATGGGGAAGAGTGCAAAGAGCTCCAAAGGCTAGCAATACAGGTGCTAAGCCTTACTTGTAGTGCCACCGGTTGTGAAAGAAATTGGAGCACATTTGAGCATGTCCACAAGAAAAGAAACCGTTTGGAGCAACAACGGTTGAATGCTTTGGTATTTGTAAAGTACAACATTCAACTTGAGTTGAGACATGCACAACGACAACAAAAAGGGGAGGATTTGTATGATCCAATTTGTTTGCCGGATATGGAATCGGATGATGAATGGATCACCGAAAGTGAAAATGTGTGTATAGTTGATGATAGAGCATGGATGGATATTGAAGAATGCTTCACAATTGATGAAGGTCCAAGTAGCAATAAGAGAGAGAGGTATTATATATTTCTAACTTCTTTATATTAAGAACAAGTGAAAGATTTTGTTAAAAAATTAGTTATATCATATTATTACATTAAGTGTTTCTTTGTAATGATAATAGGACCAAGGAACTTGAATGCCTACAAAAAAGGAAAAGACAAAGGAAAAGGGAAAGCAAAGGTAGATGAAGATGTGGAAGAAGAAGATGAGGAAGAAGAAGAAGGAGAATGGGAAGAAGAAGGGGAAGATGAGGAAGATGGAAACAATGACTATGATCTTGATCTCGACGATGTCGAGTAACGATAGGCTAACAACAATGATGTAGAGGACCTAGTGGTTTATTTTGTGCACACTTGATAGTTGATATAAACTTGAATTTTGTGATGAATCTAAATTATCTAATTATGAATTAATGGTTTAGTGATGTATACTTCATTGCACTTATCTATTTGTTCTAAGTGGGATCCGAACGCACATTTCATGTCATTAACGCAATTATATGTGTCTTATATGTGCCTTATTTGATCTTTTGATTGTGCTTTTCTTCTTCTTTTTATTCTACAAAGTTTTCTACCAGTTTTCTAGGTTTTCTTAATTTGTCACCGAATCTAACGATTCAGGATTCGCGAATCCCGATTCGATACGCTTGTGACATTTCGATTCACGATACGATTCACGATTTGACAACTATGGATCTACGCAATAGGTGTGGAAATTTTAAGAAAAAAAGTCAAGTTGCAGCCTAATTTTGAGGTTTTATCTATCTTACAGATAATATTTTCTGTTATCTGTGTGTCTAACAGATAATATTATCCGTCAACTTTAAACTAACATAACTTTATCAATTCTTGGGTTTTATGGGTGATTTTTTTTTGATTTCGTGTATTTTTTTAAGATCTATGCATCTATGGTGCCAATTGTACGAAAGAAATATATTTTTATTATACGTATGCGAAAAAAATGCAATTTTTTATATATGTTTGATGTTTAGTTTTTTTTGTCCGAGTATTTCATGATCAACATTGAACTTGACTGATAGATCTCGTTTTGCTGATTTCAAAACATCAAATTTTACAAAAAACGGACTTGTATAACAAAGGTTATAGCAATTTGAGTGTAAAAAGGGCCTAATGCGATAAAGAAAAGTAGCATGGGTTTTAGTTTTGAAGAGTTTTATTTGAGGGGGCTATGGCCGAAGGTCCCTTTCCAATTTTGTGTCTTATTCTCACTTGTCTCCTTCATATAGAGCTTTCCTTTCAAAACTTGCTTCTGTGTCTGTTCCTAATAATGTCCAGGATGCTCTTGCTGATCCCAAATGGAAACTTGCAATGATTGAAGAGATGAAAGTTCTTCGTAAGAATGGTACTTGGGAATTGATGAGTTTACCTATGGGAAAAAGGACTGTGGGATGCAAGTGGGTGTATGCTGTGAAGCATAGAGCAGATGGCTCTGTTGAGAGGTACAAGGCCAGACTTGTTGCCAAATGCTTCACACAGACATATGGGATTGATTACCGGGAGATGTTTGCTCCGGTTGCCAAGATGAATTCTGTGAGGATTCTACTGTCATTGGCAGCCAACTTTGGGTGGCTTCTTCACCAATTTGATGTGAAGAATGCATTTCTTCTTGGTGATCTTGATGAAGAAGTGTACATGGATATTCCTCCTGGTTTTGAGGACACTAAGATAGAAGGGAAGGTGTGTCGACTTAGAAAGTCATTATATGGCCTGAAACAATCTCTACGAGCATGGTTTGAGACATTTACATAGGCAATGCACAGGTATGGCTTCAAACAAAGTCAAGCTGATCACACATTATTAAACACTCATCGCAAGGTAAGACTACTGCTTTTGGGTTGGATGCTCCAATTTAACATGGTATCAGAGCAGGTTATTGTTGGGCCAATTTGTCCACGTGTGCTCCATGTCATCCTATCTCAGTAATCCACGTGTTTGGCTCTCAGTTATGCTACACGTGCGGGGACGTGTTGAGATTGTCTGTCCCACATAGGGGACTTATAGCCTAGCTACTCAATATATAAGTTCAAGGGGCTACTCTACCCATTGCCAATTGGTTTTGGGTTGGATGCTCCAATTCAACATGGTATCAGAGGTGTTGAGATTGTCTGTTCCACATCGGGGACTTATAACCTAGCTACTCAATATATAAGTTCAAGGGGCTACTCCACCCATTGCCAAGATTTTGGGTTGGATGCTCCAATTCAACATGGTAACAGAGCCAGGCCCATTCCCAACCCTTTAAAAATAAAAATAAAAATAGCCCACACCCCCACGATGATAGACCCAACAAAAGGCTGCACGATGATAAGCCCCAAAGAGGCGCACGTGACAGACCTAAAAAGAGGCTGCACGTGGGGGGGCGTGTTAGATAATATGTCCCACATCGAATAAATGTGGGGTTGGCTATGGCTAGATATACATGTTGGGCCTCTCCACCTAATAGCTTAAGCTTCTGGGTTGGATGCTCCAATTTAACAGAAATAAAAGATCTAGGAGCTCTTAAATATTTTTTGGGAATCGAAGTTGCTAGATCCAGACATGGAATTTTCATTTCTCAGAGAAAGTATGTATTTGATATGTTGGAGGAGACTGGAATGCTAGGGAGCAGAGCATGTGACACTCCAATGGATTCAAGTCAAAAATTAAGTGATGATAGTAGTGGAGCAGAAGCAGATAAAGGGAGACATCAAAGACTTGTGGGAAGACTCGTCTACCTTTCGCATACCTGTCCAGACATTGCTTTTGCTGTCAGTATTGTAAGTCAGTTCATGCATGCTCCCTGTGAGACTCATATGGATGCGGTCTTCAGGATTCTGAGATACTTTAAGTCAGCTCCGGGTTAGGGTCTATTTTTTGCGAGACATGACCACCTTAGAGTGGAAGCTTATATCGATGCAGATTGGGCTGGTTCTGTGACTGACAGAAGGTCCACATAAGGCTATTGTACATTTGTGGGTGGCATCCTTGTCACTTGGAGGAGCATGAAGCAGAATGTGGTAGCTAGATCCAGTGAAGAGGCTGAGTTCGGAGCTATGGCTTAAGGTGTGTGCACTACTGTGGATCAAGTTACTGCTAACTGACTTGAGACTTGATCACAGTGAACCTATGAGGCTATATTGTGATAACAAGTCGGCAATTAGTATCGCCCACAATCCAGTGCAACATGATCGGACTAAACATGTGGAGATTGACAGACACTTTATCAAGGTGAGATTAATAGCGGTGTGATATGTACTCCATTTGTGAAGACCGGTGATCAGCTTGCAGACATTCTCACAAAGGCAGTTGGAAGTAGACAGTTTCATTTTGCTCTTAGCAAACTGGGTTTGAGAGATATTTTTGTACCAACTTGAGGGGGAGTGTTAGAAATATTTATGGTTTTAGACTTTTAGTTTTTAGTCTTTTATTTCTTTTATTTTGTTCTCTTATATTCAGTGTTATTTGCCCACAGGCATTCTTGTAACTACAAGTTATTTTGTTCTTAAAAAAATACTAGAGACATAATCAGTCTCTAAGTTTTGCCCTAATCTCTTTCTACATAGAGTTGCTTTTCTTTCCCTATGGTGTTTGAGGAATTAAGCTTCTTCTCAAATATATAACTGTAACTGGTGTTTTTTTTAAGTTAAACTAAATAACATGGTAATTGTCCTTGAAATATTGCAGATTTGTTATGAATGCTTTAAAGGCTAAAGAATTTTATCGGCGGGACGTCCAATACATTGTAAGAAATGGGAAGGCTCTCATAATAAACGAGGTAATATCATTATCTCTATTGTTAGTATTGCATCTATCAAAATATCAACGTAATACTTCGACATGTTATTGACTTAGACCCAGCTAATGTCATAATTGTCATTTCAATACAAGAACTGCCGCAAGGCACATTTTTATAACACTGGAGAGTTTTCTTGGGCAGTTTCCTCTCTCTCTCTCTCTCTCTCTCTCTCTCTCTCTCTCTCTCTCTCGATCTCGATCTCGATCTCGATTTGCTATGAATGGAATACTGAACTCCAAATGCCTTTGAAGTTGTGAAACCAGTATTTACCTTGGCCCACTGGAGCGGAACACGGGAGGCCTCTCATTAAATATAATTTCTCAACCCCCAAATCCAATGGGGTGGGTGTTGCTTATACGAATTCATATATTATGTACGTAGGATTATCCTAGGAGATGAAGCTCGACCTAATAAGTGTTAGAAGTTTTTTTATTTATTCTCACTTTCCTTTCTTCTCTTGTTATTGCCTAAGGGTATTATTGTAACTTTCCACCTTATTGTTACATATAATAAAATAGAGTCGTCACAATTGTGCTCCTAACTTTTGCCCTAATTCAATACCACATGGTATCAAAGCCACCCTAAAAGGGAATCATCAATCACCACCACCGGTCCACCACCAAACTTCACCACCACCTGCGCCAACAACTATACCATCATTGGCCGCCTAAATCTGCTGCAAGCTACCAACACCCCCTCATCTCACAGAAACCCTAGCCGACACCCTTCCCATGCTCTCCGGAGACAACCAACACCACCACAACTCACCACCATCTCTGCCTACCCAAGCATAACTCCCCATGACCACCTAAGCCAGCCGACACCACCCCAACTCAACCTGACCCCTTCCGACACCACCACAACCCAACCCCACCCAGCCGACAGCCTTAATGCCCTCAGCCCACACCCCTTCTTCAATACATACCCTCTCTTTCACTTAGATATATATCCATATACTTCGGTTTTGATCGACCCGTAATCTTTCTGTTTTTTTTGGTCCTTTTATGGACCTTTGATCAGCCTTTTGACTGATCCGAAGCATCCTATGGTGCTCTGATTGATTTCTGAGCGCTACATCACCGTTGGTACTGTTCCTATTCCCTTCATTTTCTTGTGATTGTTGCGGGTTCTTGTTACGTGTCAATTCATGATGTTGGATCCAGAAAAATCCACCGTGAATACACAACAGCCTAGAAGTGACAACCTTATTGTTACCCCTTTTGATAACCCGAACGTAAAAATCACTTCTCTTTTCAATGGTCAAAACTACCTAGCCTGGTCTTAGTCTATGATCATGGCACTTAAGGGCAGAGGAAATATGGGGTACATTAACGGAAGGATTAAAGCACCTAGTACTGGGAGGCTGCGCCGAGGGGCTATGCAACCCTTAGGGTTGCGGCGGGATGGCTGGTGGCTGTTGGTGGTGGTATTTGTGGTGGTGGAAAGAGATCCCTCTTAGGGAGGCTATGATACCATGTAGAAAACAATTAGGGCAGAAGTGAGGAGACAAATGATGTCTCCTGTATTTTATTATATGAAGAAAAGAGAATAAAATTACAATAGTACCCTTATGTCTACTACATAATAAGAATAAGAAGAATGATAAGTAACTTCTAACAACTTCTAGATACTCATCTACTCATTGGCCTATAAAAAGGGGCCTTAATGCAAACTTTCAAGAGGAAGGGAAAAAGACAGAATTTTGGAAGCAAAGGTTTGTGTAAGCAACCTTATTCTTTGGTGTGATGCCAAAGAAGCCGTTGGTATGATGCCTAAGGTAATCGTGTGAGGCCTAGATATCTATTTCTTTCCCCTCTTTTTCTTGTAATTCTATGACCAACTTTTATTTCACTCAAAGAAGATCTTATTTTATTTTGTAATATCAAAATCTTCTTCGTTGTCCCACATCTTAATTTCAGTTGATCATATACGTATAATACATACCCTCTGTCCCATATTTAGAGTCCTTGATGCCATTTTTTGGTGTCCCATTTTAAGAGTCCTCTTTGAAAAGTCAAAGTACTTGAATACAAACTTTCCAAATTTGCCCTTTATTATATCCAACTCCTCCCTCTCATTTTTTGATGTGACACTATAATTTTGAATTTCAAAAAGGGCTATATTGGAAAGTTGAAAATCTCACCAAAATCAAGGTGGTCCCCTTAATAAGTTGGAATTCCCAAAAGAGACTCTAAATATGGGACGGAGGGAGTATATCGTTATATATGATTGAGCAAATTTTGATGACATGGTGTTGCTAATATATCTCATATGCAAGTATTTATGTAGTAGGATTATAATTTTGCGAACATTTTTGCAGCTGACGGGGAGAGTTGAAGAAAAAAGGCGATGGTCTGAAGGGATCCACCAGGCTGTAGAGGCTAAAGAAGGTTTAAAGATTCAGGTATACCTTCATGTCTACTATTTGCTTTTTGAGTTTTGTTCTACATGATTCCAAGTTCCAACCAGCTATTCGCAATTTTATCTAAGGGAAATGCTAGCCACTACATACTGGTAGTTTACAAAAAGAGAAAGTAAATTACTTTGGTACCCTCATTGTAGAATTCTTTTAGCATCATTATTTTAATGAGGTGGCAAGGACATTTCTAGTCCATCTAAAATTGAACACAATGCTATCCTACTGCATCAAAAGCTCGAAGCCCCTTTATTTAATGTTCTAATTCTTGTTACATTCTAGGCTGATTCAGTTGTTGTGGCACAAATTACATATCAATCACTATTTAAGCTTTATCCAAAGCTCTCAGGGATGACTGGGACTGCCAAAACGGAAGTATGAACACTTTTTCCCTTTTGGAGTAAAATGAATTGTTGTTTTGCTACCTTTCTATTTCGAATGCTACTTATACATAATATGCAATTATGTTGATGCAGGAGAAAGAGTTCTTGAAAATGTTCCAGGTGCCGGTTATAGAAGTGCCTACAAATCTGCCTAATATTCGAAATGATTTACCCATTCAAGCCTTTGCTGTAAGATGTACAACATTTAGGCTCCATTTGGTTGATGGATTTAGCGTGGCTAAAGAATTAAAAATATAGAGGAAAAGACTTTTCTTTGTTTTGTTAATGATGAAAATGGTGAGGAAAAGTAGGAAGGGAATGTAAATATGGTGAAAAGTAAATTAAAAAGTTGAAATTTTGTGAGTCACTTCTCTTCCTCATTTCTTGGATTCATAATGTTGTGAGAATTTTTAAGTTGTGAAGTTATTTAAGCATAGAGGAAAACACAAGGGAAATGGTTATCCTTTCCATTTCCTTCTCTAAATCAGTTGACCTAACAGAGCCTTACTCTTCATTTTGTTGATAGTTCATCCCGTTATGCATGTATTTCATTAGACTTGACAATATGCATTGGACAATGCATTGTCATAGACTGCTCGGGGAAAATGGGAACACGTTCGTATAGAAGTTGAGCAGATGTTTAGACAGGGTCGTCCGGTTTTAGTGGGGACCACCAGGTATTTTTATTGAAAGTTTTCTTTTCAGTCCCTTGCTCCTAAATTTGTCACTCACTGTGTGGTTAATGGTTCCGCTGTTAGCTTCCGAAACTCATCTGTTCTCTATTTAAACTTTCTCATATTCTTGATGCAGTGTAGAATATTCTGAATATTTAGCTGCTCTGCTGAAGGAATGGAAAATCCCCCACAATGTCCTTAATGCACGACCCAAGGTTTGTAAATCAACTTGTGAAACTTTTAACATTAAGTGTTGAGTTTGCCAGATGTGCCCAGTTTTGCTGGCTTCTTGTGGTGTAACTGTTTGTATATATGGTACACGCTAACCTACTACATGTTCAGAAGTTGCAGTTTAAATGGACAAAAAAGTCCCTGCCACCTCATTAATGAGGTGGCAAGGACTTCTATTGTTCCTTTAAATGGAACACAATGCTCCCTTACTACCTTCATGTAGTAAGATAGCAAGACTCATGTGTATGTATGTGTATATATATATTTGATAATATATTTTTTCTATTGTTGTTTCTTTCCAGTATGCTGCTAGAGAGGCTGAAATTGTTGCCCAGGCAGGGAGGAAGTATGCAATTACTATATCTACAAACATGGCTGGCCGGGGAACAGACATAATCTTAGGAGGAAATCCGAAGGTTGGCCTACTTCCTATATTGGTATTAAAGTCATAGGTCCTATATTTATTGGGTCAACTCTTTAGTTACGATTTTAGGGAATTTTGTGAGAGCTGATGTAGTGCAGTTGTCAACCATGCAAAGAGAATTTCTAGTAGTATGACGGAATGTTTGAAATTGATTGAGGATCAACTTGGTTCTTGGATTTAGTGAGGGAAAAGAGAACACAAAAATATAAGGAAAATGCTTTCCTTTGGTTGGTTGATGAGGAAAAAGTGAGAAAATTATAAATTTCGACTCACTTCCCTTCTTGTTTTCTTAAGTTACTATTATAGTTTCTATATACAGAGAGTATTTGAGAAGAATTCTGTATATTGACTCTCAGAATAATAGACTCTGTACAATTCCTATTTAAAAGGAAAATACAAGGCATAAAATCAGGAACTAATTTACAGCCAAATCACAACCAAATCAGCTAGTCTAATTAACAGCATTTCCTAATTTACAGGAGTTGACTATCTCTATATTTACAACCATAAAACACCTAATAAAATCTGGAAATATCCTAACAATAAAATCTGTCCAGAATCTTCTATTTTCCAACACTCCCCCTCAAGCTGGCTTGAAGATATCTTCCATTGCCAGCTTGCTGATCAAGTAGTCACATTGTTTCTTTTGAAGCCCCTTTGTGAGAATATCAGTAATCTGCTCGGTAGTTGGAACATAGGGCATATAGATCATTCCACTCTCAATCTTTTCTTTAATAAAGTGCTTATCCACCTCCACGTGCTTTGTTCTATCATGAAGGACCGGATTGTGAGCAATTGAGATTGCTGCTTTATTGTCGCAGTATACCTTCATGGGTGCGAAGTCGGGAATCTTCAAGTCTTCTAAAAGCCTTTTAATCCACACCACTTCACAAATCCCATGTGCAATTGATCTAAACTCAGCTTCTGCACTACTCCTAGCCACAACACATTGTTTTTTGCTTCACCAAGTAACTAGATTACCTCCAACAAAGGTACAATAACCAGACGTTGATCTTCTATCGGTTATACTTCCAACCCAATTTGCATCAGTGTAGACTTCAATTTGTAAATGCCCACGTTTCTTAAACAACAGACCTCTTCCAGGAGTCCCCCTTTCAAGTACCTCAAGATTCTATACACAGCATCAAAGTGTTCTATGCCAGGTGAGTGCATGAATTGGCTGACCATGCTTACTGCAAAGGCTATCTGGGCGTGTATGGGCCAAATAAATTAGTCTTCCAACGAGACTTTGGTACTGCTCCCGATTTGCCACTTCTTCAGTTTTGGCAGGTTGCAGGTTCAAGTTAGCTTCAATTGGTGTTTAGCTACTTTGCGTCCAAGCAACCACATTTCATCAAGTAAGTCGAGTACATATTTGCGTTGATTGACAAATGTACCTTCCTTAGACCTGGGAAATATTTCAAAGCTCCCAAATCCTTGATTTCAAAATCATCAGCAAATTTATTCTCAAGTCTTTCTAGCTCGACATTGTCATCACCTGTTAAGATTATATCATCCACATAAACAATCAAGATAGCAATTTTACCTTCTCTTGAATGTTTATAAAACGTAGTATGATCTGCTTGACTTTGACAGTAACCATGGCATCTTACAGCCTTTCCAAAGCATTCAAACCACGCTCTAGGAGATTGCTTGAGGCCTTATAAAGACTTCTTTAGTCTTTAGACTTTATTGTTTCCTAATCTTCCCTCAAAACCAGGTGGTAAGCTCATCAAGACTTCCTCTTCCAAGTCTCCATTTAGGAAAGCATTTTTAACGTTCAACTGATGTAAGGGCTAGTTGGAATTTACTGCCAAAGGTAATAAAACCCGGATTGTGTTTATTTTGGCTACTGGAGCAAATGTTTCTTGATAGTCAATTCCATATGTTTGTATGAATCCTTTTGCCACGAGCCTTGCCTTGTACCTTTCTATGCTTTCATCAGCTTTGCATTTAATTGTAAACACCCATTTGCACCCTACTTTCTTCTTCTCCCTTGGTAAGTCAACTACTTCCCAAGTGCCACTTTTTCTAAGAGCATTCATCTCATCCATAACTGCTAACTTCCAATTTGGATCATCTAGAGCTTCCTGAATATTTCTTGGAACAAACAAGTGAGAGATCTTTGAGGTAAAAGCTTTATGGTTATTAGAAAGTTTTTGGTACGATTAATATTTGGCAATAGGATGGCTGGTACATGATCGGACTCCCTTTCTAATAGCTATAGGAACATCAAGGTCTATGGGCTCTGTTAAGTTACCAACTACTCCAAAAGCTTAAGTTGTTAGAGAATGGGCACAACAATATATATCAAGCTTCAACATCCTATTGAGAGTTATTTTATGTTGAGAGTTTTTTTATATTTTTCATATTGTTTGAGGACTTATGTGTAATACTCTTTATTAGTGTTAATATAATAATAGAGAGAGAGTAATTACTCTCTCTATGCCTGTAAAATATTCTCTCTGAAATATAACATGGTATCAGAGCCACCCTAGTTAGGGTTTCACCACCACAACGTCAACCACCACCACCACATCAACCTGCGCCGCTACATCCACCACCACACCACCCTTCGCCGACCACTTTCCTCACCCCATAGCCATTGCCAACTCCACCACCACCTTTCTTGCCCACGTCGCAGCCTCTCTGGCCTGCTAAGGGCTGCGTCGCTGCCTCCCTGCCTTGGATGAACCCCACCAAGGCCCCACAAGCCCTTGCCGACATCATTTTGGTCTGAAGATCAATTCTTTCTTCCAAACCCTCATTAACCTTTAACCCTAGATCAGCTTTGACAAGTTTCCGTGGGCTGATCTGAAGAAAACACTTCTTTTATCTCTTTTTTAGGTCCGTAGTCAGACCCATGATCTGTTCCTAGATTGAACAATTAACGACTAGGTTTACCTTCATTGCCGGGTGTGATTTCTTAGACCAAGAGTCATCTTCAACATGTCAAAAGAGGATTTGACAAAAGCTTCAGGGAGTTCGCAATTAGGTGGTGAGAAGCATTCTATCTTTACCGAGAACCCTGGTTCAAAGATCACCACGGTTCTATTCAATGGTGAAAATTCTCTCTCTTGGTCCCTGTCTGCCACTTTTTGGCTCCGCAACAGAGCAAAGTTTGGTTATGTTGATGGCACGCTCAAGGCACCTAGTCGTGAGGATCCCACATATGCTAAATGGGAGACGGATAATTATCTCGTTATGAGTTGGCTCGTTCATTCTATGGAGCCTTCGATTGCTGATTTTTTCTTAGAGATGGATACGACACAAGATATCTGGGATACCCTTGCCCAGAGTTATGCCCGGCAAGGGAATGTGGCTCAAGTTTATGAACTTCGCAGGAGTATTGAGGCTGAGGTTCAAGGTGAGCGCACGATTCTCCAGTATTATACCTCTCTTTCCACGATGTGGAAACGTCTTGATCATTTGAAGAATCATCACCCTGTATGTCCTACGGATGCAGCTAATTTTAAAGAGTATATTGAGAGTGAGAGGATCTTCAAGTTCTTAGCTGGCCTCAATTCTGAGTTTGATCAGGTCAGGAGCAGGGTCCTTGGGATGGAGCCGTTACCTTCTCTGCGGGAAGCATTTGCCTATGTTCAGAATGAGGAGAGTCGTCGGGTAGCTATGCTTCCACCTATATCTGCTGACAGGTCGGCTTTAGTCTCCTCCAATCAACGAGGGGGAAAAGGTTTTTTTCCTCCCAAGAACCAACCAGGGGAGGCCACAGATGACAAGAGCAAGCTATTCTGTGATTAATGTAATCGACCATATCATACCCGTCAGACATGCTGGCAACTACATGGCCGTCCATCCTTTACAAAAGGTAGGGGAGGAGGACGGGCTGGTGGTCGAGGTAGTGGTAGGGGGACTGGACATAGGGCTGCCCATTTATCTGCTGCTTCTGATTCTTGCCCTCCGGAAGAGACATCATCCTCTTCCCCTGCTCAAAGTAGAAGTAGTACAGATATGGAGACGCTGAGGCGCATTATGGCACAACTGGATACTCCCACGAGTTCTTCTACCTCTTTTGCTCACGCAGGTAATGTTGCTGATTTTCCTAGTGCTTTACATGCTCATTCTCACCAACCATGGATTATAGACTCAGGGGCTTCCGATCACATGACTGGTCAGTCCACTAGTTTCTTCACTTATGACCCTTGCTCAGGTAAAGATAAAGTGCGAACAGCTGATGGTAATCTTTGTTCCATTTTT
>CM066994.1:87712870-87745370 GCA_033977485.1 Hydrangea macrophylla
AGTCACCACTACCAGAGCCGAAGCCACCAGGCCCTGTTAGGGCTGCGCCGAGGCCACTAGGCCATCTCAGGGCTGCGCCAAGCCACCAAATCTTCCCTGTGCTGCGCCGAAGCCATCCAGCCTTCCCAAGCCTTCCCTGTGCTGAGCAATAGTCACCAGGCCATCTCAGGGCTGCACACTGGCCTGATTCCTATATTTCTTTTCCCTCTTTCTCCTTGTTCTTCAACCCTAGATCAGTAAGTTCAAGTTTAACACTGATCTGATCACAACTTTTTCTTCTCTACCCACAGTTTAGGTCCGTGTTAGGACCATGATTTATCCATAATTGGATGATTGGACACGACTAGTTGCGTAATTAGTGCCGTTGGAAGGTCATTCTGTGGAATTTTTTTTTTCTGGAAATCATGTCTAAAGATAGTCTTACCGGTGGAAATTCCGGAGTTGTGAGTTCTCCTATAAGCAATGAGAAGCAGTCCCTTGTTGCTGAGAACCCTGGGTCCAAGATTACCACAGAATTATTCAATGGAGAAAACTATATTACTTGGAGTCAATCAGCCACGTTTTGGTTACGCAGTCGATCCAAGTATGGTTATGTTGATGGCACCCTCAAGGCACCTAGTCGTGAGGATCCCACCTATGGGAAGTGGGAGGTTGATAACTACCTTGTTATGAGTTGGTTGGTCCACTCTATGGACCCTAGCATTGCTGCGTTTTTTCTGGAAATGGAGACAGCTTTCAATATTTGGGATACTCTTGCCCAAACTTATGCCAGAAAGGGTAATATTGCTGAAATTTATGAACTTCGACGACGGATTGAGGCTGAGGTACAAGGTGAGCGATCTAGCCTTCAGTATTACACTTCTTTGAGCACTATGTGGAAGCGGTTAGATCACTTGAAGAATTTTCGTCCAATTTGTTCTGCTGATGCCACTAGCTTTAAAGAGTATATTGAGAGTGAAAGAATATTTAAGTTTCTCGCTGGTCTCAACTCAGAATTTGATCAAGTAAGGAGTAGGATTCTTGGGATAGAACCTTTACCATCACTACGTGAGGCTTTTGCTTATGTTCAAAATGAAGAGAGCCGGCGTTCAGCCATGCTTCCTGCTCCCTCTACTGATCGGTCCGCATTGAATTCTTCTAATCAGAGAGGGGGTAAGGGACCTAACTATAATCCACGGAGAGATTAGTCTATTGAGAGTGTTGACTCCCATACTAAGTGGTGTGATTATTGTAATAAGCCTGGACATGTTCGTGCTACCTGCTGGAAACTTCATGGTCGTCCACCTGTGACTAGAGGGAGAGGTGGAGGACGCAGTGGGGGTCGAGGAGGCGGACCTTCACTTATCTGCTGGTACTGATCCTCATCCACAGGTTGAGGATTCGTCTTCTGCTTCTGGTAGTCTTCCTGGTGCTATCAGTAGTTCTGATTTGGAGACTCTAAGGCGTATTATGACACAGTTGGACACTCCTACGAGCTCCTCTACATCTTTTGCCCAAACAGGTAAGGTAGTTAATTTTACAAGTGCTCTTAATGCTCATTCACTTTCACCGTGGATCATTGACTCTGGGGCTTCAGATCACATGACTGGTGTGTCCTCTTTATTTTCTACTTATAATCCATGTTCTGGTAGGGATAAAGTTATGATTGCGGATGGTAGTTTCTCTTCTGTGTCGGGTAAAGGTGTTATTCATGCATCAAATTCTTTATCCTTGTCACCAGTTCTTCATGTACCTAATTTTTCGACTAATCTTCTCTCCATTAGTCGCATTACTCGAGATTTGAATTGCTTTGTAACGTTTTATCCGTCTCACTGTGTATTTCAGGATCTCACCACCAAGAAGATGATTGGCAGTGGTAGGGAAAAGAATGGACTCTATTTTCTGCTGCCTTCTGAAACTACAAGTGATGGCCTAACAAAGAATGCACATCATACCTTTCAGAGGACTCTTCCTAAAGAGGCTTGGCTGTGGCACCAGAGATTAGGACATCCTTCTTTTTCTCTTCTTCGTCATTTATTTCCATCTCTTATTAATAATAAAAATGTTTCCGATGGTATGTGTGAAGCATGTGAACTTGGCAAACAACATCGTGCCACTTATAATTTGAGTTTGAATAAAAGTAGTGTTCCTTTTCAAATTGTTCATACTGATGTTTGGGGTCCATCCCACATTTCATCTCTGAATGGTCATAAGTGGTTTGTTACTTTTACTGATGATTTTTCACGTACCACGTGGGTGTATTTGATGAAAGAGAAGAGTGAGGTGTATTCCATATTTAAAAACTTCCACAAAATGATATGCACTCAGTTTTCTACCAGTATTAAAATTGTTCGTTCTGACAAAGGGGGGGAGTATATCTATGGTGGTCTTGAAATTTTTTTCCTTGATCAAGGCATAATTCATCAAACTTCCTGCACCAATACTCCCCAACAAAATGGAGTAGCAGAGAGGAAAAATAGGCATTTGTTAGAAACTGCTAGGTCTATGTTGTTCTCTATGCAGGTTCCAAAGTCTTATTGGGGGGAAGCAGTCTTAACGGCTGCTTATCTTATCAATCGTTTACCTACTCGTCTTTTGAGTAAGCAATCCCCTATTGAGGTTCTCCTTAATCCTTCAGAGCTGTTTCCTATTCCACCTAAAGTGTTCGGTTGTACTTGTTTTGTTCACAACCATTCTCCTTCTCGGAAAAAATTAGACCCTCGTTCTCTCAAATGTGTCTTTGTTGGCTACTCACCCACTCAGAAAGGGTATAAGTGTTTTCATCCGCCTTCCCGTAAATGGTATGTCTCTATGGATGTCACTTTCCATGAAACACAGTCCTACTTTCTATCTCCACAGTCACCTCTTCAGGGGGAGAAAGAGAGTAGTGAAGAAGTGCCTGTTGCCTTTGTTCCTTTTTCATCAGAAAGGGATGAGGGAGGAGGAGGAGGAGTAAATTCAAGGGGGAATACTGAGGAAGGGGGAGAGAAGTTAAAAGAAAAAGAAAGGGAAGCAGGAGGAGAGAAAGAGGGAGTTGAAGATGAGAGTGTGAGTGTGAAAGAAAAGAAAAAGTTACTTACATACTCAAAGAATAAAGAGAGAAAGAGATTTGGGGTAGAAGAAATGGAAGCTGTTCCTTTCCCTACACTACAGCCAATCTCTTCTTGTGATGATGATCCAGGTATCTCTCCATCTCCTGTTCCTACTTCTGTTGATGATTTAGACATTCCTATTGCACTTCGAAAAGGCACTAGGACACGTTCTAAACATCCTTACCCTCCTTCCGATTTTGTATCTTACTCTCGTTTATCTCCATCTCATAAAGTCTTTGTTTCTAGTCTCTCTTCTGTTTCAGTTCCTAACTGTGTTCAGGAAGCATTGTCTGATCCAAAGTGGAAGTCTGCCATGGTTGAAGAGATGAGAGCACTATCGAAAAATTGCACTTGGGAATTAACTGAATTACCTCAGGGAAAGAAAACGGTAGGATGCAAGTGGGTGTTCGCTGTGAAATACAAGGCTGACGGGACAATTGAAAGGTACAAAGCTCGTCTGGTTGCTAAGGGGTTTACTCAGACTTATGGGGTCGATTATCAGGAAACTTTTGCTCCAGTGGCAAAGATGAACTCCATCAGAGTCTTGTTATCTCTTGCAGCGAATTTAGAGTGGCCACTACATCAGTTTGATGTAAAGAATGCCTTTCTTCATGGTGATTTAGAGGAGGAGGTTTACATGGATGTTCCCCCAGGCTTTGAGGATAACAAGACCAAAGGGAAAGTCTGTCGTCTTCTAAAGTCATTATATGGGCTTAAACAATCACCTAGAGCGTGGTTTGATCGTTTTTCACAAGCTATGGTAAGGTATGGGTTCAAACAAAGTCAGGGCGATCATACCCTATTTGTTAAACACTCTTCCAGTGGTAAAGTGACCGCTTTGATTGTATATGTTGATGATATTGTCCTCACTGGAGATGATGTAGAAGAAATGGGGAAGTTAAAAAATTATCTGGCTAAGGAATTTGAAATCAAAGATTTAGGTAACTTGAAGTATTTCTTGGGAATTGAAGTGGCAAGATCCAAAGATGGGATTTTTTTTATCTCAGAGACAGTATGTACTAGATTTGCTAAATGAAACTGGAATGCTTGGGTGCAAGGCAGCTGATACTCCAATGGACTCAAATCTGAAGCTTGGTGATGATCCTGGAGGAGAAACAGTAGATAAAGGGAGATATCAGAGAATGGTAGGTAAACTGATATATCTATCGCACACCAGACCCGATATTGCTTTTGCAGTGAGTGTACTGAGTCAGTTTATGCATTCTCCTAAACAAATTCACATGGATGATGTTCTTCGAGTTGTGAGATATCTCAAGTCAGCACCTGGGAAAGGTTTGTTCTTTACTAAGCATGGACATACTCAAGTTGAAGCCTATACGGATGCTGATTGGGCAGGATCAGTGACTGATAGAAGATCAACAACTGGGTATTGTTCTTTCGTTGGAGGGAACTTAGTAACATGGAGGAGCAAGAAACAGCCTATTGTGGCTAGGTCAAGTGCTGAGGCGGAGTTTAGAGCCATGGCTCAGGGAGTGTGTGAACTGTTATGGATTCAGATCATTCTAACTGATTTGGGTTTGAAGCCTAAAACATCAATGAAGTTATATTGTGATAGTAAGGCCGCGATTAGTATTGCCCACAATCCAGTTCAGCATGACAGAACTAAACACGTGGAGATAGACCGTCACTTTATCAAAGAAAAGTTGAATTGTGGAAACATTTGCACTCCGTTTGTGAAGTCTGGAGAACAATTAGCTGATGTTCTTACCAAGAGTCTTGTTAGTAGATCTTTTCATTTCATCCTGAGCAAGCTGGGCATGAGAGATATCTTTGCACCAGCTTGAGGGGGAGTGTTGAATGTTTTATTTTATTTATAAGTTTCTGGGGTCTATTTAGAGTAGCTTATATTAGAAGGACTACAATGTAATTATATTTTCTTTCTTTTCTATGTTAATGAAATAACGTGAGGCTCATTGTCTTACGATACTTTTGAACAAATAATTTCTCAACATGGGAAACATGAAGGAAATTGGTTTCCTATTCTAAACCCACAAACCAAACAGAGCCTTAACTTGATCTAAAAAAGAAGATTTATGAAAACAAATTACTATCAAAGTGCAATGCTACATATCAAAGTGCCGTGAAATGGAGTTTGCTTGAGCGGTTCGATCCGAAGATGTGGTACGATAAGATGGTATAACACTAGGGATGGACTTATGTAGGGGCAATGGGGGACTCTAGCTCCCCCTTGATTTTTGAACCTAAAATATCTATATTTTTACATTTAAGCCCCCTCCCGAGTTAAAAAATTCCCAATTTTGTTAGTGTTTGTTTATTTGAATCTTTGAAAAATTCTACAAGACAACCAAGTATGAAACATATAATTTCTTGGTCTCAATTTGTAGCGATAAGGTGTCATTTTGTCGTACCTTTGGTGACAATCAATGTGAACTTTTCTAATGTGCCATTTGGTAGTAACTTTTAGGTGCCATTTGCTAGTTACAATTTTATAATTGGTAGTAAAAGGTTGCAAATTGTTGTAACTAAGATGTATGTATCATATAATGGTAGAAGATTGTTGGAGTTTTTGTATTAATTTTTAGAGCATTAGCTTATGTATATCATCTACACGAAAAATATGTATAAATAGACCCAAAAATCGCCTTGGGGGCACTGCCCCCGAACCCCCGTAAACTCGACTACCCCTTTCTCCCTACCAAGGCCCCCCAACTTATCCGTCCCTTGTATAACCACACAAATGTGCGCTGATAGCACAAAGAAAACGCCATGATAAAATATAGAAGAAACATAAGAGATTGAGAAGATTGCGTGAAACCAACAAATGTGCGATTGTGGCGCAAACAAAACTCCACATCAATATGAAATGACAATGAGTGAGAAAATTTAGAAAAGGGTCTTCTATTTCACATTGAAATCCACTCGGAAATATGCTCCTCTGATAATAACATTGAAATGTTCAATATGTCAACTCTATACCATAAGGTGATATGATGCGAGCTAAAGATTCACTGATTATCGTGCAGAAAGAAAGAGGAAGATCGGAAATCCATGCCTTGGATTAGCGATTGAGTGGGGAAAGCCACATATATGCTATCAGCGGAAGAACAATGCCCAATCGACCCGCTTTAGTAACATGTTAATATTTGAATGAAACAAGAGAACTTGAGAAAGGATGAGAGAAATGGAAGAAGAAATTCACTCAAGGATATGACGCGGTTCAGCCACTTTGGCTATCATTCTCTATCATTCTCTTCTCTCATATTCTTTGCATCAAGGCACCTATAATTGTAGGGGGAGGGTAACAAAACTCAAAATAAAAGCATGTCTAATACAATAAAGTGTTGCTTAATTAGTGGTTGCATTTTCTCCCTGAATCACTCTACCCAATCACATGATTTTGGTTGTGAGAATATTTAACCGCACTCTCCATTTCCCCAAAATTTCATTTTATTCCCCATATTATAATTTGCACCACTTAAAATATTTAGTTTTTAAGCGATTTGAAGGACAATCACTATCGAAGATCCCGATTAGGGGCCATAGATGGCCTTGAATAATTATTGTCTGCAAACGTCCCCATAAAAAATCGATTTCAAACTGGAAGGCCTTAGGTTATAAATTTTATGTTAAAGAGCCCAGAGTGAAAAGTTGGGGAAATAGTGGGTAAGAAAGTGTATTTGAGCCAATTATTTACTAGAACTATGAACTTATTGAACTTCTGCTTTTTTATTTTTTGTTTGGAATAGTCCTTCAATTATGAGAAGTTCATTAGTCTTTCCTTCGTGAAACAAGAAGTGGCCTTTACACCGCTTTTGGTTGAATATTTTAGATGCTTGCTAAGGAAGTCATAGAGGACAGCCTTCTTTCCTTTCTGACACAAGACGCACTTGACGTTGAAGTTGATGGCGAGCCAAATTCACAGAAGGTCATTTGTTGTAGTTACATTTAGCTCTTGAACTAGTATAATCATTTCTCCTCACTTTCTTTCTTCCTAAATTTTATTATTTATTTATTTAACTGTTTTTTTTTTTTTTTTTTTTTCGCATTTTTCCTTCCTGTAGGAGGTGTTGCCTAGGGTAAAAGTTGGACCATCATCACTAGCTTTGTTAGCTAAGACAGCTTTAATGGGTTAGCACCTTTGTTCTTCAAGTCTTCTGTTGAAAGCTCATTTCAGAACAATTTGTTTACCAAATAATCCTTTTTTGGCATTCTATGTATCAAGGACACTTCAATTTGTGCTGTGTCCGTCTATGTTACATGGACTCTTCAAAGTGTCCGGAGGACACGGGTATGGATGCCATATCCGACATGGGTACTTCGCCTTTCTTGGCTGAAAATTATACTAAACCACACTAGAAGGATCCTACCCAAGTGTCATACCCATGTCCGCAAAGAGTCGTGTCAACACGGGTACTTCACCTATTTAGAAGAGTCCATATAACATAGGTGTCCGTGCTGCACACGTGTTGGATACTGTCACACACCAACACAAACAGACACGAAATTGTATCCTTTATAAATCTTTCTCGAATTTTGAGGTAAAAGTCTTTAATAATTAAAATGGGAGATTGTTTGAAATTTTGAAGAGTGGACGCAAGACAGTAAATTGTCTAATTAATAAGAAAATATTACTTCCTCCATCCCTTTTTTTGAGTCCTATATTCCATTTTGGGCTGTCCCAAAACTGTGTCCACATTTGAAAAGTCAAAACCATATTTTGCACTACATTTCCAATTCTACCTTCATGGTATTAAAAATAAAAGGAAAAAGAAGAATTGAAAATGAAAAAGAAAATTAGTCCAATCACGATAAAATCAAGTAGAGAACAAAAAGTCATCATTTCTTATATAGGGAAAAGCAAAAATGTTTGACTTTCAAAATAAATGCCCAAGTGGCAACCTCATTTTCACAGAAAGTTTCTTTTTTGGCGCCCTATTCAATCCCAAATTTTGAGTCTTCCGATAAAAGAGTTTTGAAAAGTTGAAAATGACGCTAGATAGATTTCTAGTGAAAACATTTTTGGTTTTATTGTGCAAGGGCAATTTTGGACAAACATGCTTCCTTTTTGTGCAATTATTATGTTCCCTTAATAAGTTGATTTCCCCAAGTTGGACTCAAAAAAAGGGACGGAGGGAGTATCTTTTATTGGCATGACCTAGTCGTGTTCGTATCCACATTTTTAAGATTTTCACTATCTCGTATCTATGTCCAATGTGTCTGTGCTACATAGTCTATGTTGGTGTGTTTTTTTGCTAATGTTTGTTTAACCTATGTTTATGAATCTCTTATAAAATGAATCACACAGCCAAGTATGTAAGCAAGAGTGAGGGTAAAAGGTGGACATATCGGGAGGCAAAATCTATGATTTCAGAGTCTGTGGAAATGAGTCAGTCAATGAATTTGAAAGAGCTACAGAGACTTGTTGAACAGTCGGACATGTACCCACTTGGTCCTGCCATAGCACTTGCTTACTCATCCGTTCTAAAGGATTGTGAGGTGCACTGTTTAAATGAAGGTTCGGAAGTTAAATCACTTGGTGGCCTTCATGTAATTGGTACATCTTTGCATGAATCGCGGAGAATAGATAACCAGGTGAGTCATTTAGCTGCATGTTAAATTTTGTGCTGGCTCCCCCCCCACCCCCCCCCCCCCCCCCCCCCCCCCCCCCCCCTCCTCTTTTTTTCTCTTCCTTTTTTTTTTTTTTTTTGTGTGTGTGTGTGGATGGACAGTGGGTTTCTTGCTTTTGGCTCTGTTTGATACATGAATTGAGTGAGGGGAAAGGGAAAAAAAGAAGATGGGGTGGTTAATAAGGAAAATGCTCAAGAAAATAGCAAGTGAAAAACAAATTAAAAATTCTAAATTCGGTGAGTCAGTTCCCTTCCTCTTTTCTTGAAATCCTATTGTAACTTGAAGATTTTGAATTTCTAGTGTTATTTAAACATTGAGGAAAACACAAGGGAAAACACTTGGGCAATGGTTTTCCATACTATTTAAAAGGTTAAACATTTTTGTCATGATTATTGAGGTATAATTAATTGTGATATTTTTGTAGATATGAATATATAGCGAGATAGAATGTTGTTAGTGGGTTTCCCTAGGAGAAGCCCCTTCAAACAGGCCTCGCCTAGGCCCACTTTTCTTTGATCTTTTTTATAAAAGCCCAAGGCGCAAAGCCCACACCTCAATTAAAATAATTCATCAATAACGTAACTAGGCATAGAATTAAGGCCCATTTTCAGGCCCAACTATTAGCTTTAGAACAACTCTTAATTCACCTCTCATTAGCTATGGATCCATATTAAGACCCATTAGGAGTATGACATAATAATTTCCAAGACACACAAGGGTCACATTCTACAAAATAAAACAAATTCTTACTTGTGACCAACACTAACTATCATTTTGGTTCCTAAAGTTAGAGAAGGAAAAGAAAAGAGAAAGGAAACAGCTTAATTGTACAAATACTTTGCATGGAAATTAAATTTGAATTTTTGTGAAAGTTTAATTCTTGATTAGGTCTTTACAATGTTATTCTAAGGTAGACTATTTTGTGAAGCATCGTAGAAACCATATACTAATTGGCCAATTAAGCTAAAAGATCAAAATGTATACTACTTTGATGCTTTAGCTATTTATATATATTGTTGGATTGTCCCACATCGCTCGGGCATAGCCCCCCGTCCGTGCTTCTTGTAAGCCCGGGTAATCCTCCCTTCCCAAGGTGTCTTTTGGGGGTGAGTCAGGCCCATTGGTCTTGCTACTTGCCAACTTAAAATTGAAATAACTTTATTTTTATTAACTTTAATCCGATGTATATATACGACAAGGCCCAAGACTAAATAGGAAGGAAAATATTAACAGATGGAAAGATATAAAGAGGGACATAAATAGGTCAACATGACCAATTAAAGAGAGATAAAGAGAAATAAAAATCCTAAAATACCCTAAAAGATTATTATCTTCAACACTCTCCCGCAAACTGAAGGTGGGAATAAACCACAAAAGTTTGGAATGGTAAGGTTACAACAAGATTGTTCAAGAAAGTTAAGCAAGAGTGGGAAACACCATCCATCAATAGAGGGTGAGACTGTGGGAATGATCATCCACAATAAATCACCAAAAAAAGCCTACTTGTTCAAACAAGTCACAGTGGTTGCAACAATAGACCCAAATCTTGAAGGGTTCAAGCCGCCATAATATACTTCACCATTCCCCCTCAAAGGGCTAGCTGAAGTTGCTGGATGAGGCCCGTAGGGGCTGGCTAGAGGCTGGATGAGTCCCGTAGGGGGTAGTGGAGTTGGCACAGGAGGGTCTTCGGACTGAGGCTTCAAGCCAAAAGCAAAGTGCCACCTGCAGAAGGTGGAAGCAGGGAAATATTGCCAAAATCGAATTTGGCTCTGATACCAACTTGAAAAATAGAATTTTTAGAGGGAAAAAAAAAAGAGGAGAAGAGGAGAGAAGGAGAGATGCCCAAAAGGACTACATTTTGTATTCCCTTAATTGATACTTTGATTACAAGGCTCACGCCCATATATATAGGGTGGAGATAGAGATGAAATCAATTCAAATCATATCAATCATATCCCATCCCATAAATCATAGGATTTACATTCCGATCATATCAAATAAAATCATATCATAACTAATGAGATTACAATAATATATATATATATATATATTTTCCATATCTTTAAGTTCCAACACTCCCCCCTCAAGTTGGCACACGAATACCGGATGAAGTGTCCAAGTTGAAGATAAGATTACAACCGCAAAGACTGCTCAATCAAATGGGCAAGGGTGAAAAATGTCATCCTCTACTGAAAGGGTGAGATTGTGGGAAATAATCAACCACAAGAAATCACCAAAGAGACCAACTTCTTGTTCAAACAAGCGAGCAAGGATGGAGAAATCATCCACCAATAAAAGATGGGATTGTGGGAAATATCAACCACAATAAACCACCAAAGAGAGAGGCCAACCTCTTGTTCAAACAAGTGGGTAAGGGTGGAAAATATCATTCACCAATAAAGGGTGTTATTGTGGGAAAACACCATCCACAATAAATCACCAAAGAGGCCCAAAGAACACTGTTTATAACGGGAAAAAAATGAAAATCACATGAAATTGGAAATTATCATTCACCATAATATATTTACCACTCCTCAAATTGAAGGTGGGAATGTAAATCAAAATTGAGTATTGAAATGGGACACAATGGTGCGGAACCGGAAGGAGAAAATAGAGATAGGCAAAGAATGGCTCTCGTGATTGGGTGATAACAACGGAAGTGGTCAAAAAACCATAGAAAGTGGCTCTGGTACCAAATTGAAGACCAATGGGCCTGACTTAGCCTCAAAAGACGCCTTGTGAGGTAAGGATTGCCCATGCTTATAAGAAGCATAGACGGGGGCTATGCCTGGGTGATGTGTGACAATCTAACACCAGAGAACACCCTCTGGACGACATCAACACTCCCCATCAAGGCCAGAATACTCGGCACGCCAGATTACATGGAAGGAGGGCGGAGGCCCTAGCTCTGATATCAAGTAGTAAGACCAATGGGCCTGACTCACCCTTAATAGACGCCTTAAGAGGGGAGGATTACCCAGGCACAGATGGGGGCTATGCCTAGGGATGGGTATGGGACAAGGTAGCATTTTCCCCACCTCGCCCCGGCTACAAAGAGTTCTCCCCTGACCCCGACCTGTCCTAAGTCAGTGCACGTACCATCTCGAGTGTTCTAGATTACCCCATCCCCGCCCCACGCAGCCTGAATAATCAACACCCAAGACGATTTGTAAAAATTTTAACTTAAAAACAAGCGGTAATTATTGCACCAGATCTTATACTTTCAGTTTCCAAGAAAAAAGTCCTAGACATCACTTAAAAACTTTGAACTATGTGCAGAGATTTATGCACATTAAACAAGAATTTAAATGTGCACAATATCCAATGCACTGTAAACGTAATTTTGACAGCAAAGATATTGACTCTTGGATTGACACATGAAGGTTGTGTCCGTATTTATAGGATACAAACCTCTCAAATGATACAACCACCACCGATGTGGGACAGAGATTAGTATGAAGACACCATAATCGGTGCAAACGGATTCTGTCACTCTAATCCCGAACCTGCCCCGAACCCGTGACGTTAACTATTCTCTCCCATACCCACCCCTACCCCCTATAAGAGCTTTCCAAACCCGTCCCAATAAGGGCGGGACGAGACGGGGCGGGGACCCGCCATAAACGGGTCAATTTGCCATCTCTAGCTATGCCCGGGCGATGTGTTAGGGAGTGCAAGAACATCTTTCATTTACCAAAACATCTCTTACTAACTAAACCATATTTCATTTACCAAAACACCTTCCACCTACCGAAACATCTTTTAACAACCACCTCGTCACGAAGAACCGAAGTGTTAGGGAGTGCAAGAATATCCATTCCATCACGAAGAACCGAAAGGAGTCTTCACTCTAAGAAACACCACTTCGCCATCACGAAGAACCGAAGCGTTTACGGAGTGCAAGAACATCCATTCCATCACTAAGAACCAAAAGGAGTCTTCACTCTAAGAAACACCACTTCGCCATCACGAAGAACCGAAGCGTTTACGGAGTGCAAGAACATCCATTCCATCACTAAGAACCGAAAGGAGTTTTCACTCTAAGAACCGCCACTTCGCCATCACGAAGAACTGAAGCGTCAACCGTACCCTTTTCGTTACGAAGACCCGAAAGGATACACAATAGTCATCACTTCACAACCCATCACACACATCCTTTACTCACTATCCCGGCCTCCGCGGCTTGGTTTACCTATCCAACACTTATCCTTGACATACGCTGCTCCTAACCAAGCACAATCAATCCTTACATATCCTTGACCACATTCGCGTCACTCGTTTCGTGGTTTAATTTGTTAATAACTTTCATTTACACATACAAGGTTGCGTTCCTACGTCCGTTGTTTTGTTTTATGTCATAATATACCCATGAAGTCAGAATTAACGTCGTCGTTCAGCTTACGGCTTTAATAGTTCCTTAAGGAAACTTTTTCCGGAAAAACTTCCCAGAAACCGGTTTCTCCCATAAATCGGTTTCTGGCGCCAGATTCTCAAATCCTCTATTTTTGTGCAATGTACAATCATTTAAGCTCAGGGTACGCAAATTGTATACTCCTATGAGTAGTATAACATGTCTACAGTAGTGTAGATACTCCATATATATATCCAAGCATGGGTCTATGTACAACTAATTCAAGCTTATGTTAAGATTTCAAAGCATCATCTTGGTTATACTTGTAAAATACATGCATGGGTTCATTATCATGTCTATAAAACTAACATACTACACAGACCCTTAACATACTCATCTACTCGATAGCACTACCATAGCACAAGATATTCATAACCACACAGGTATCGGAGAACAAGCATCATCAATAAACACATCATACAAGTAGTTGTACAATCTGTCATGAATTAATTTTACTATGTCGACCGAATTGATATGATTTATTTGGGCATGATAAATTGATTTGTAGATCAAACTCAAAACTTGAACATTGTAGATAATTGGATTAGCTTCGTGCACAAAAAAATCTAGCTTCAATTACATTTTTTGAGCTGCTCAAAATATTTATTTTACTTAGACATTTCTATATTTTCGGACTGCTCTGTCCCAGATTTATAGTACTGCGTTCCATGTGCATTTCACCTAGGAAGGAGCGCTTTTTAGACTAAGCTTTAGAAGAGTTATTTGTATATAAATGAGTTAGCTTTATCCACAAAAAAACCTAGCTTAATTCAGATTTCGGAGCTGCTTAAAACACTCATTTTACTAAACTACATTCTGCTGGAGGTTTCTGTTTCTCAGATTTAAAGTACTGCGTTGTATGTACATTTCACCTATGAAGACGTGATTTTTAGACTGAGCTATAGAAGAGTTATTTGTAGATAAATGAGTTAGCTTTATCCACAAAAAAACCTAGCCTCATTCCCATTTTTGAACTGCTCAAAATGTTCGTTTTACTAAACAACATTCTGCTGGAAGTTTCTGCTTCCCAGATTTGAAGATTTGATTTGCATGTTGCATAGAACCTCAAAATACAACATCAAACACTTGCTAAACATTACTACATACTATATAGGTTCTAAAGTGAGTTAGAATACTCACTAAAGCTTGAAATTTAAGCTTGATATTGGTTGAAGCTTAGTGAAGCTTGGATCTTCAAACTTCAAGGATGGACTTCCTCTTTCTTCTATTCTTCCATGGAGCTATAACTCCAGCTCTCTCTCCCTCTCAATTATGTGCAGATTGTAGAGACAAAAGTGTCTCAATTGTGTGTAATGTGCATGATATATAGGAGGTTGGCATGGCTAGGTGTCAATTGCATGAGTTCATGCAAAGACACATGTCCAATATGTGGACAAATGTCATGGGAGGAGATGACAAGTGTAAGGAGTGGCACATGGGGCTGCCATGTGGCCGGCCAGGTGGGGCCCACCTTGGGTTGCGTGCCACTTTCTCGGTTTGCGTGCATACGTTCCTCGTTATGCGTGTCGATCTCGGTTTACGTGCAGACGGGTATTATTTCTAATGTCCGGGTCCAGGTACGGGACTTAGTTAATTCTAATTACGGTCGAGTCGGTATGGTTACTACAGTCTAGTCAGTAATCTTATGATACGTCAAAATCGTCACAATATTAAAATAATAATTTAAAATTAGACAGTCAAAAGCAAAAATTCGGAAACTGATATTTATTAAAGAAAAGAAAATTACAGGTATTACTGTGAATTTGTTGTATAAACAACCATTTGTATTTTGGAGATGTCTTATTAACTTTTCTTTTCTATGAATGGTGTTTTCTGTATTCTATGAACTGCTTGACAGTAGATTGACGCCTAAATTATCATGTATTTTCAAATTGAACTATATGTTATTCATCTAACTACATGTATAGACCTCTCAAAGGTTCAATTAATCAATTATAAGTTTTATGTGTACATACAATTTAGTTTGAAGTTATGTTTCCGCAAGTTTCTTAGTGTTTCCAAAATTTTCCAGTGTTTCTACATGTTTCTGAAACGTTTCCGAAAAGTTTCCGTTTCCGGGAACACCGAAACGTTGCACCGAAACGAAATTTTGATCCTTGATCAAGGCTCAAGATTTTGAAAGTTTTCCACTTGAACTTAAAATATTAAAGGTCAAAAATATGACTCATGATTCGTATTGAATCTTGAATCTTATCAGGTTGTATCAACCTGGAATCTACTTGTATGAATCTGCTCGTCAATCGGCTGATTCTAACAACTATGGTTTATCCCTTTATATGACTAGGATCTTCAAAGTGACGTGTTATATGAAAGCTGAGATAGTTTGTAGGATATGTACAAAGAGAATAACTGTAATGTCCGTATAGTGTAACTCAAACAAGTATCAAAGTTGATTGTTTGAATGATTAGAGTTGACTAAGTAGGAGATACTTATCTTTACAATAGCCAGCGCACACAACCAGATCTAGAGTGTGTGGTTCAGTATTTGGACCCAATAATTATACGTTATTGACATTACTTGTCAAAAAATACAATAGAAGCATAATTCTCTAAAAGGACAAGGTGTACAGTGGCAAAGGTGCCCGCCAACTTTATCCACAAGGCACACAACACCGAGAATTCTATTAAGAGGATCACACCATTGGATGATATGACTATATGGTCAATAATTGAGCCAAATTGGCTCCCCAGGATTCGGGTATTTAGCACGGATACAACACGGGACACAGATACGACACAAAAAGGACACAACAACATGAAAATATTAAAATATAGGATACAAACACGGTTAGGATACAAAGATTAGAAGAATTGATATAAAATAACTTTCCGTGTCTACTCCAGTTACTAAATTTTCTAATAAACCCTTAGTTATCTCCCATGTTACTACATTAAGACTTTCACATCTGAGTTCAAAAATCTTTACAAAGTAGCAGCTTTGCTGTGGGTCCGGCGTAAAAAATAAAAATAAAACAATGCATGATGTGCATTTTCGTGTCATATGTCGGCACGTGTCCCACACGGACAAGGGACACAAATCCAAGTGTTCGTGCTACTCAGGATCTGGGTCCAATTTAATTTATCATATTTGATGAGGTGACCCATAAGATGTAGATAGAAAAAGGAGGTGAGGAAGCTCAATTAGGACAAGTAAATAGCTTGACCCTCTTGGTAGGAAAAACCTCAAGTTTCTTTGAGGTAAACTTATCAAGCTCAAAGAGTGATACCATAGGAAAAACCTCAAGTTTCTTTGAGGTAAACTTATCAAGCTCAAAGAGTGATACCCATGTATACTGTGATAATATGGTTATGTGGTATACTAAGAAACATGCTTAACTTGAGTTACCCACCTAGTGAAAATTTAACTTATAGAGAGCCAATCATTGAACGCCACGTGAGAACAGATGGCCGAGGCGAACTCTTAGTACCACATTTAGGGTCTCTTTCGAATGCTTAAAACAAGATCTGCTTTATTTCTAGTCTCACTTCTAACTGGTTTTGGTGAGAACAATGGTTATGTTTGTTTGACTAAACCAGTTTTAACAGTCACATTAGACATGGCACTAACTCCTGTGCTTGAAAGGGACATTCACCAAACAGTAGAATTCATAGAACATGCTCACTTATGAACTTCAACACTGGTTCTTTGCCTTGCCAAACAGCCCCTCGGATTTAATGTAACTTCTACCAAGTTTTGGACTTGATATTCTTAGTTTGTCTGTCTGTTTTTTGATGTGGGATTTTTTGGACAATTTGGATAATCATATGCTGAAGGATTATTTGCAGAATAAAATGTAACGATGGTAATAAATCTTTTATGCGTAGTATCTGTCAACGTGGACAGCTTGGGCCTTGTCAAATTAAAATGACTGCTGCAATGTATTCCACTGATTAACTCAGGTTAATTTTTATAATTTGAACATGACTATTTATGGTCCAATAAAAAATTATTCATTTTGTTTACCTCTGTCTCTGTGTGTGTATGTGTGTGTGTGTGTTTTGTTTCATACTGTTGGAATTAGGAGTTAATTCTGGGATTTTTGTTATCTCATTTATGGGTCATGTTGATCGTAGTTATGAGAGTTTTATTACTTTTTATTTTATTTTATTCTCTTTCATTTTCTTATTTATGTTGTGACCTATATAGCCTTAGGATGTAAGTAATTCAAAGTTAATCTTTTCCATAATTCTATTTGGTATCAGAGCCTAAAACAGTTAATCCTAACCCTAACCCCTTCACCACCCTTCGTCGCACCACCCACCACATCCACCCTTCCTGTGCCACCTCCACCACCCTCACCTGACCCTCGCCGGAACCCCCAGCCTCAGTTGTAGCCCCCTCCGAGACCCCCAGCCCAGTCGCCCGACACAGAGCCACTCTCGGCTCTGTCGCAGCCGTTTTGTTTGCCCTCTTTTTGGGCTGTTCTTCGTGATGTACTAGAGCCTTTAGGTGAGTCGAGTGTCTGGCTGCCCTGTTGTTTTTCGCCGAGTGTCCGGCTGTGGTTGTTCCCTTTCTTCAGTTCTTTTTTAGCGTGCTACTATGGCTAAGGAGACTTGTAAGGATGTCGCTGTTACTACGGTTCCTTGTTCGGAACCCTCACTTTCTCATACTACGTGTTACCAGTGTACTGTTAACCAGGAAGAGTTTTCATGCCTGGTCTAATTCTCTTCGCCTCTTTCTTGGAGGCAAACGTAAGATTGGGTGGTTACTTGGCAAGGAAAAATCACCAGGAGAATCTAATTCTAAATATGAAGAATGGTACACTGACAATTGCATTATTCTGGGATGGCTGTTTAACTCAATGGAGGAGTGGGTCTACAACATGTTCATGTACCACCGCAATGTTTTTGACCTTTGGACTGCCCTGAATAAAATGTATGCTCATGCTCACAGTGATTCCCGTATTTTTGAGCTTTATCAGGATATATCACATGCTTCTCAGGCCACTTTGAGACTTTCTGTTACGGATTATTTTGGGTACCTACTGACTCGCTGGGAGGAGCTCTCTCAGTATGAGCCTATTACCGACTTTCCTAATGATGGTGCTGTTGAGACCAAGCACCTTGATCGTCGTCACACGTACTAGTTTTTAATGGGCCTAAAGCCCGAGTTTGAGGCCCTTCGTACCCAGATTCTTAATATTGTCCCCTTACCCTCTTTATTTGAGGCTTTTGCTACCGTGGATGGTGATGAGCGACGTCGTCGCATTGTTTCTATATCTCCTGTTATTGGTCCTCTTCCGTTTGTTCCTGACCAGATGGCTTTTGCTGCTCCTTCGGGTCCCTGTCCCACCGGTTCTCGTTTTTTCTCTCAGCACTGTTGCAAACCTGGCCATACCATTGATCGCTGTTTTGATCTTCATCCCGAGTTGAAGCAGCAATTTGCTAAGAGTCGGCCTCCCGCTGGTCGTGGGAGAGGTGCCCCTCGTACTGGTGCCGTGGTTGAAATCACCTCCCCATTACTTGATTTTGGACAGCTTCAGTCACAGATTGCCCAGTTGCAGTCTTACTTGGGCCTGGGGGCCTCCTCTTCTTCTTCTGGACCCATCGCTGCTGTTGCCACAGGTAATCCTACTGCTCTTCATGTTAAGTCCACTCACCCCACATGGATTCTAGATTCTGGTGCTAATAACTAATGTTTTAAAAACCAGACCGTTCATCGAACCGGAAAAATGATCGGGTCACGGGTTACTGGTTCAACCGTTGGGTGAACCGGAATCAAACCGTGACGTCATAATTGCATAATAAATATATATTTATAAGTATAACTAATAAAAAAAAATTGAAAAACAGGAAAAATTTACACAAAAAAATATATTATTAGAATAATGAACACTTTTTACAAATAAATTTCCTCAAGTCCTAACTTATCCAAGGCTCAGTACATTTTTTTTTGGGGCTAAAGTCCAAGTCTTAGTACTAACTTTAAAAGAAAACCTTTGTGCCACATGATATCACGTGCCACTTGAGGGCAAATGAGGAACTTCACCAACTTTTTGTTTTTAACTTCTTTTGACCTAAAGGCAACTATGCGCCATGACTCTTGAGATGACATTTCTTGTAACTTTTTTCAGACATTATTGCTTAAAGCTGATAGATAAGACACGAGGAGACCAACTATTGAATTGAAGAGTGGTTCTCTAGTCTGGGAATAAAATAAATTTGTAATACCCATACCCAGAAAATAGAAGTAATATTTATTTCCATGCATTAATTAGTATAATTAATCGCATGTGATATTTGGGTAAGTTTCAGTTACCCTGATGTGATAAGGGCTTTGATAAGGGCACAGTTGGATAGATGTGAAATGGGACCCACGGGAGGTTCAGATTATATTTTCGGATTTTCTTTTCATCCGTATCCACCATGTGTGGAGCAAATCTGGATAACCTCTCAAATTGAGTTGTGTACTCTTGTACTGACTTGTTTCCCTAGACCAGGTCCATGAATTCTCTTTCTCGCTTGTGCCTCTCGGTCGCTGGGAAATACTTTTCTAGGAATTTCCTCCTGAATGTAGTCCATGTTATTGCCCGCACAGCGTCTTCTCCCATGGTGGCTTTCACTGCCTCCCACCAATCTGCAGCAGCATATGTCAACTGGAATGTTGCCAGCCTCTTCTTTTCCTGGTCAGTACAATCCATTGTCTCGAAGATGTGATCCATTTGCCTTAGCCATTGCTCGGCCTTCCATGGTTCGGCAGTGCCAGCGAATTGCTCTGGTCGCAAGGCACGGAACCTTTCCAATCGTTTATCTCCCGTTTGACGGGGTAGCACTACTTTCCCTTGATAGTTTCGATTTCTGTTGTTCTGGGCGGTCAGCTCTCCTATCCGTTCAATTTGCTGGATTAACGCCTCAAACATGCCGGTAGGATCGGCAGCTAGGGGTGCTCCCTCGATCAAACCGTGGTTTGTGGGACTCCTTCTTGCCATACTATATCTTAAGTCCTGATAGTACAAATGTTAGCAATTTAAAACAATTATAAGAAGTACAATTATCAAAACAAGATTCCAAAAATATTTCTTTATATATATCTCTGTAAGCAGTTACATCAAGTATGTCCAGTTAATGCTTCTATCGAGTCAAAAGTGAGATTTTTGGGACTATCAGTCCGATATACAAAAATATGGGAGTCATTGCCCTATATGCACCCTAGTGCTACCTATATATGCATCAATAACAAAAGGGGACTACCAGTCCAATATTTACAACAGGACCAAATAGGAACACCTAAGAGCGCCTAGCAAAGGCAACGGGCCATCAGCGCCAAACTCTGGGCCTACGAGTCGGGCGAACAACAGCTCGGTAGATGCTATCATCATCAGATACGGAGGGCGGGGCATCCTCCATAATAACATAGATCTCAACAGGTAGCTCAGGTGGTGGCTTAGGTAACTCAATGATATGAACCTCGGCCTCCATCTCATCGTCCTCATCTATGATCCCCTCAATCAGTACGGGGACCACTCCATCCATCTCGTCATCCTCCTCATCATCATCATCATTAATTATGGGCTCGACACGTGGAGCGGCCACGGGAGCCATAGCTGGGGGTGGTATAACTGCAGCGGCTACAAAGGCTAGATGTGCCTGGACCATATCCATCTCGAGGGGTAAGTAGATCTTAGGGTCAAGGATCCTACTGATCCTCTCATCAGCTATCAGTCTATCTGTCCAAGCCTGGTAAAGGGCCTCTAACTGAACTCGCCTCAAATCCACGGCTCCCTGAACGTTAATCTCCTACCATAAATGGTTCTCCAGTCTAATGGTGGCCTGTTATCGTGTCAAAGTGAGGTACAACTCCCAATCGAGAGGCTCTATCCCATTAGGGCCAATAACATGCCCTCTAAAATCATCTGGAACAAGGTATGGGTCCATGATAATGACCTGGCAAAAGCAAACTATCTTATATCAGGGCTAATCTTAATATATCTGGATGTCGGATCCTAAGTACCGAGGACACTCGACTATGCCTATCCTTTTGGTATCACAACCTGTGTCTAGGCTTAAGCCTAAGAATACAACTAAGGCTCTGATACCAAAAATCCTGTCACGCCCCAGCGTTGCAAAATAAGGAAAAAATTTTCATTTCCATTTTGGACCCATAGGTCATGACTGGGGAGGGATCGCTTGTCCTGTACTTAGCTTAACATGTACCAGAAAACAGAGTATGTAAAGTAGCAAGGAAGAAAATATAAATCAATATTACAAACTTAATAAATATTACATTGTCCCAAATAAAAGTATTTCCTAAGGCACAAGCCGCCTTATTCAAAATTAAACATTATTCATGTCCTTTATTACAACTTTTAATAAATTACTACCTCCGTCCCATTTTATGTGTCCATCTTGGGGAATCCAACTATTTAAGGGGACAAAAAGAATCTACCCCTACTTTCCACAATTGCCCATAATCATTGCACTTTATTTTTTGTTTTGTTTTGGTAGATGGACACATAAAATGGGACGGAGGGAGTATAAAAGTAACTCTGCAGACTTCTCTAGCTGGCATAATCGTATAACCCTGCATAGCCATCTCCTGGACATTTTGGGTGTCCAGGACAAAATAAAGTCATCAGCTAATGAAAGCCGAGTGAGCAAAATGAACATACAAGCAATGTATATAAAAGCACATTAACTGACTTTACATTTAGTATTTTACAGCACTATTAGTCCATTAATCCGGTCGTCGCGTATAAACAATTAATGAACCATTAAATCAATTATATAAGATCGTGCATGAACAATGTAACTAGCTCATCTTACTGACTCTTTTATCTCGACCACAACCTCTCGACTCATTTCGGTTCGCCAGAACTATCCGGCACGAGGCTGTTGTTTTAGATCGGTCTACCGTATCCGAGTCGGCCTGGACATGACCTGATTGGCCTGCCGTATCCGAATCGACCTGGGCTCAATCCTTCTTAATTAATCTACCGTATTCGAGTCGGCCTGGAATAATTAAGATGACACAAGACTCTGACTGGCCTACCGTATTCGAGTCGGCCTGGGTTCAATCCTTCCTAATTAATCTGCCGTATCCGAATCGGCCTAGAATAATTAAGGTAACACAACTCAAGACACCCTTTCTTTACTTATTTCTCACAAGATGTATATGTCGACCCAAACGACCCCTTACCAACATGCCATCTCGACTATGCACGTGTATGACTTATTTTATTTATAGTTTTTCGTTAACATGGAAGTGATTGTTTAAACTCATGATTATCAAGTAAACCAATTTGAGTTTAGGAAACTGACAACGTAATTTTCGGAGTCATAGAATTTTTATTACAAATTTTTATAAGAATAAAATAACATATCAATTTAGCCGCAAGACCCTTCTTAATATATAAAAGTAGAGGGTACATGTTTTGACATTATTTTTAATAAAAACAAGGCATTAAAATACAATTCTGCTATTTTCCCATAAATTTAGAAGTACCAAATGAATTTTGAAATAATTAAAATATTAGTTAAACAACCACTAATTAATTTATTGACAACATCAAGTTCTAGTTTTATAATTTGATAAATTACAAAACTATATAAAAATGACCTCTAACATGTTAACAATAATATAGAATTTAATAGGGTAAATAAGTATTTTTAATACTTATCTTATACATAGTAAACTAATATATTTATTATTTATTTTTATGTAAAAAAAATAATAATTTACAAACTTATATGTAAGTAGCAAGTATTCCCAACCTTGGGGTCAAGGAACTAACCAATCAACAAACAATTTCACGGGGGACTAATTGGGATCCTAATGTTTCATTGTCAATTTACAGAATGAGTTTTTGTTAACATTTTTGGTACCGCTAACTTTGGGCTACATATACATATTTATACATACTTATTTTCGAACCCCATGGATTGTGCGTAATGACTTAAAGTACATTAAGAGTGGGTTCAAGAGGCTCACCGTTCTTCGTAGTGGCTGGACTAAGAGACCGAAAGATTCCGTAAATATCCGTAATATAACTCCGAGCTCAACAATTAATGGCTATGGTTTGAGCTTACTGTGCTTCCCTTTACTACTGTGATATTTTTCTCTTTGCAAATGAATCCCAAAATGCATATATATAATCTAGTGTGTGTGTATAATCCGAAAGTGGCAGAGAGTAGAAGAAGGCTTTTGAAAATGTATGTTTGATGTGTTGGTGTATATAAAGAGAATTTCATTTGGCTCTTGAAAAGCTCAAGAGGTAAGTTTAGTCCACGGATAAAAAGGATACACATGCCTCATAATTTTCATCCACAAAAGCTAATGATTTTACTTGGTTAACTACTGTTTGTCTCCTGGTCTCTTTAGCAGCTTCTTCTTCATGGCCCCTTCACCAACTCGATGTTAAGAATGCCTTTCTTAACGGTGACTTGTCTGAGACTATTTATATCAATCCTCCACCTGGTTTTCGAGCTCAGGGGAAGTGTTCTGGGAAGGTGTGTCGCCTCCGCAAGTTTCTCTATGGCCTAAAACAATCTCCTCGTGCTTAGTTTAGTTGCTTCAGTGATGTCGTCCTCGGTATGGGGTTTATTCGGTGCCATTCAGATCACACGTGTTTTATTCGTCGCCAATCTCAGGGAAGGTGTATTATTGTCTCAGTGTATGTGGATGATATTATTACTACTGGTAATGATGCATTTGGTATTGCTCAAGTGAAGCGTGATCATGGTACATAGTTTGATGTTAAGGATTTGGGTCCTCTTCGTTACTTCCTTGGTATTGAGGTTGCTAAGTCTCGCCAGGGTATTTCTTTGTGTCAAAGAAAATACTCTCTTGATCTTCTTCTGGACACTGGAATGCTTGGGTGTCGGCCTGCCTCCTCGCCTATGGATCCAAACCTTAAGTTAACTTCAGAAATGGGAGAGCTTTTACCCGATCCTACTGTGTATCAGCGTCTGTAGGTCGTCTCATCTATCTGCCTATGGATCCAAACCCAGGGCCGGTCCTGACATTTTGGGGGCCCAAAGCGAGATTGAAAGACGGGGCCCTAACGACCAACGGGGTTCGGGGGCAGCACCCTTGAAGAAATTTTTTTTTGCTTTTTAAAAGTTTTTTTTTTTTTACATATATTTGCAAGTATATTTCTATGTTATAGTTTGATTTGTGAGTTTTTTAGACATTGAAAGTTTAGTGAATGCAAAGTAGCATTATCCCCAAATAGGGGGTTAACTCTAAAATTAAACTCAGAAAGGAAATTAAGTGTTAATATTTTTGGCCAATTTTAGAATTTTCATTAGCAGTTTCGTTTTATTCCAAAACCACAAAGGGGTTAAATGTCTACTTTTAAATTACACGAGATAAAGTAAAAATGTGTCTAATCACAGGGGATTTAATGTATTAAACCCAAAAGACAAAAGTATGTGCGTGAATGAGAGGGCAAGAGAGATTTAGAGTTATCCTATGTGGTAGGATCTGTTTGGGGGAAATTAGTTTTAAGGTCTTTTGTAAGTTAGTCCTGATTGGGCTTGTTTTTTATTTTCTCTAGAATGTTGATTGGGCTTTTTAAGTCTTAATGGGTCAAAATCTTATGGGGCCTGTTTATTTTTATACATAAATGGGCTTATACATAAGTGAGGGTTAATTTTAATTTGGGCCCTTAGAAATTGGAGGCCCCAAGCCATTGCTTGGGCTGCTTGGCCTCAGGGCCGGGCCTGTCCAAACCTTAAGTTAACTTAAGAAATGGGAGAGCTTTTACCCGATCCTACTGTGTATCAACGTCTTGTGGGTCGTCTCATCTATCTGTCGAACACAAGACTAGATCTTACTTTTGCGGTCAGTATTGTGAGCCAATTTATGCACTCACCGCGTTCTTCTCATTTGGATGCTGTTTATCATATCCTTCGGTATCTCAAGACTTGTCCTGGTCTTGGGCTGTTCTATAAAGCAGGCACACATTCAGGTCTCTCCTGCTTTATAGATGCAGATTATACAGGCTCTAGGAGTGATAGGCGCTCTACCTCTGGTTTTTGTACATTTTATCGTAGTCATCTTATATCTTGGAAGAGTAAGAAGCAAGCTGTTGTTTCATGTTCTTCTACTGAAGCTGTGTATCGTGCCATAGCTCAGGGCACGTGTGAACTTTTATGGCTTCGATCTCTTCTAAGTTAGTTGGGTTTCCCAGTAGCAGGATCATCCACCTTGTTTTGTGATAATAAGTCTGCCATTATGATGTCTTCTGATTCTGTTCTCCATGAGAGAACTAAGCATGTGGAGGTGGATATCCACTTTATTCGGGAGAAAGTTCAATCTGGTGTTATGGTACTAGTTTTGTTCCCTCATCTGATCAAATTACGGATATGTTTACCAAGTCTATTGGACCTACACTTCTTCAGTCATCTCTTGGCAAGCTTGGGCTTGTCAATGTCTTCGCTCCAGCTTGAGGGGGAGTGTTGGAATTAGGAGTTAATTCTGGGATTTTCTTATCTCATTTATGGGTCATGTTGACCGTAGTTATGAGAGTTTTTATTACTTTTTATTTTCTTTTATTCTCTTTCCTTTCTTATTTATCTTGTAACCTATATAGCCTTAGGATGTAAGTAATACAAAATTAATCTTTTCCATAATTCTATTCATACTCATCACTAACCAAGACATTGTTGCATTGTCTAAAGCTTCGTGGAAGAGCTGGCAGGCAAGGGGATCTGGGATCAACGCGGTTTATGGTGAGGTAAAGTTCTTACTGATGTTTATTCTTGAACTGCAAGTCTTGAGTGGCTCTTAGCATGCATAACTAAATATTGATGACGTGAGCTTTTGTCATGAAAACTAAAAATATTAGCTTAAAACGAAATAAACTCAGTGTCACCAGAGTATTTTTTCTAACATTCCCATATGAAGCTGTTGAAGAATATTTCATTATCGTGCCACTTTTGTGGATTAGGAAATATATTGAAATATTTAAGAATTAATTTTCGATACGATCTTATAATGATTTTTTATATCTTGCTGATTCTTTCTCCTCCCTAAATGTATAGTGTGGTTTAATTCATGTTAACAATATCGGAATGTCAAAGAGTAATTCTCCCTTGTCTTTTGTTTTCGACATGGTATCAGGGAACTAAACTCCTGGTAATCTCTTTACAGCATTCTGTTTCACTGGCGGGTGGAGGCCTTGCTGCCCCGTCGGACCTCTGTCTAGTACATAGAATCTCGGCACTCTCGGCTTGTGACACTCTCGGCCCTCGTGGCTCTTGTCCCTTGTGACACTCTTGGCACTTGAGGCACCCTCGGCCACTAGCTCTTGGTCTTCATGGCACTATATGCCCTCCCAACTCTTGGCCCTTGCGGGTCGACGCTCTCTACCTTTTTCCTAGCCATGAAGTAGACTCTATTTTGATAGACCCATATTGAGTTCAAACATACCTCTACAACAAAAAACACATATATTAGCTTGTTTGGATATAGTTTGAAAGCTCTTTAAATTTGGCCGAAGTAGGTCAGAGATGCTTCATCTTCAACGTGATTAAGGAAACAAATATTGTTTTTAATAATATTTTCATAGTTCCCACAGTACCCTTGGATTTTGGGATTTTGCGTCTACCTCTACTTCTATTTCTACTCTAGCTCTACTTCTGCTTAAACGCAAAAGACATAACCAATCCAATAAGCCCTTAGTCAATTGGCTGAAGAAGGGCATAGTTAGAACCTTCGATAGTTCTTTATGCTCTATTTGGTTTGAGGTTGTAGAGAAGAAAAGAAAAAGGGTAGGGAAACTACTTGCATTATGTTTTCCTCCTTAGTTAAGTAGCATTAGAAATAAAACGTTTTCAAAATCTAATTGTAATCAAGAAAAAAAGGGAGTTAAGGGAGTCAGTGACCCACGAAATTCAAAAGATTTAGTTTATTTGAATTATTTCTCACCAGTGGCTCAAACAATTTAGTTGATTTCTCACCATAGTTTTTTCGTTTTCTCCCAATGTTCTCGCAAGTTCCCTCATTAGCCAAACAAAGGAAAGTGTTTTACTTTCCTTATCCCCACTGAATCGATTAACCAAATAGAACCTTAGTTTTCATGAACTTGAAGTACTGTTAATCACTTGACCACTATTGAGCTAGAGCCTCCATTTTAATCGTGAGGGCCCTAACCCATTCCTTTTGTGATGCAAAGATATTTGCAATCACAAGAGGAATTTAAGAGATATTCAAGAACTAGGGTTTTGGGAAGAGAATCCCCATTAAAGAGCTTAAAAGCTCACTTGTTTTTCAACCAAATTCAATTCATAGTAATCCCAAAACTCATTACTCTCAACCCTAGCCTACTATTTATAACCTATTAAACCCATAGTAATGTCACATGTTTGTGACCAAGACCAAATGACAACCGAAATAAGTACATAAAAGACACTACTAGTAAAACATAAAGTACTACTAATATAATTACTGCATCATTTTGGCATCCCTTTTCTAAGTGGGTCATCCAAAAGCTTTGAAGGCTAGGTAGAACCTCACAACTGTAGAACTGCTTTATGGTGCAAAGCCTGTCCTAGCTATACTAAGACGTGCAACCCCATCATTGTGGAATAATAAATCTAGTTTGGGTCAATGGAGTGCGAATGGATAAAGTTGGGTTAGCCTTCGATCTTCTTTTTCCTTTTCATTCTGTTTTGCAAGCGAATTGATAGTACAATCATTTTGAGGGTAACATTTGATCCTTCAGGTTAATATAATCATTGATCAGCAATAAAAAAGGTATATGTAATCATTAACTCAACCCCTTACTGTGATAAAGAATCAGATAAACCTATAACAAATAGATACGAATTCTCTGTAGATCTCTTGGATACGAGTCTAGAGAATGAGGAATTTTGAATTTTGACCCAACCCATCACTTTTGGAGTGATATTTACCTGACCCATCACGTTTTCAACTTATTTCTCAAACCCATAACTTTTTTTAAAATTGCTAGTCCAAGTAGCAACTTTATAAATTTTTTTTTTTAGAAGTTGCTAATCCGAGTTTGACTTCTGGTCGCAACGAAGTCGCGAGTTGGACTAGCGACTTCTACAGTTTTTTTTTGATGAAGTCGCTACTTGAACTAGCGACATGAAAAAAGTGATGGATTTGAAAAATAAGTTGAAAATGTGATGGGTCAGGTAAATATCACTCCAAAAGTGATGTGGATTGGGTCAAAAACTCGAGGAATTTTTGTTTTTCTTGTTCTTAGGGGAAAAGGATCTTATCAGTGGATCTGAAGATGAGCTTAAAGCAAAATAACCTTTAGACACAAATATCTTGCATTGCTAATGGGGATAGGGGTAGGCGACGAAGGCGCTTGAACATATGAAGCAAAACTCTACGTTAAAGTTAGTTGAGAGAGTACAATGTTCACTTATTTAAATAATACGATTTTCTCGAGAAAGGGATTAAATAATAGGGGTTTTGCTCGTGAAAATTAATTTTTACTACCAGATCGTTCAGTGCAGCTGACAATATAGCCATGATTGCCAAAATTAAGTATAACCCATGTCCAAAAAACCACCAAGCTTGG
The DNA here is from genome assembly GCA_033977485.1 of Hydrangea macrophylla. NCBI lineage: Eukaryota > Viridiplantae > Streptophyta > Magnoliopsida > Cornales > Hydrangeaceae > Hydrangea > Hydrangea macrophylla. The sequence goes on from CM066994.1 coordinate 87,741,481, forward strand.
GCAAATAAACCAAAACCGCAGATTTGCAAATGAAAGATTACAAGACTGTGTTCGAGGATTGAAACAAAAAAAGAAAATGAAAAAGGGAAGAAAAAAAGAGAGGCACACTATCTAGTTTCTTAAACTTATTTTAAAACTAAAAATACATATTCCAGAGTACTCATAATCAGCACTAAATTCATGAAACTCCTACCTCTTTGAAAAGTTTCCAGCCGTAGCTCATTCTCTTCTTCAAGATTCTAACCTGGACTCAGGGATGCAAGTTGGGCCCATTAGGCTTTGTCAGGTTTGTGGACTTAGGGAGGGAAAAGAAAATGAAAGGAAAACTATTTCCTTTGTGTTTGGCTTGTGTTTTCGCATGCTTTAGTAACTTTAGAGAAAAAAATTCAGAAAATAGTAGGCACTCAAGAAAAGAGAGAAAGAGAACTGGCTCATGGAATTCGAATATTTTAATTTATTTTTGCATGGTTTTCTTTTTCTTCCTATTTTCCTCATTGTTTTCCGTATTTACCAATTCTTTGCCATTCCTCAATAAATCCATGACCAAACTGAGCCTTAGTTTCGTTTATAGTATCTAAAAACTGTTAGGCCAAAAACGCCTTTGAAGTTTCGACTAAAGATAGCAAGACCACTTAACAATGGCCGTTTAATTGAAGACAGCTTTTAATTAAAGAGGGCTAGACTCACATATCTTACCCTACTCTAGGTCTTGCCTAACCCTTGATAAAGTTGCCACGCTTGAGGTGCTATAAAGTGCTTAGGCAAGGCTCGTTTGTCCTTAGTGCCTAGAAGAGAGCTCAAGAAGTTCTTAATTCATGAGAAAACTAAAAGCCTTTTATTGTGAATCTATATTTATCTATTCGTAAGGGGAAGATTATAGTACAGTGGTGACTGGATGGTGATTGAGAGAGATTCGTCTGAAATTGCTACTATCAGTCTCATTTTGGTTCATGGATTTAGAGAAGGAAAAGAAGGGGAAAATAAAGGAGAACTATTTCCTCAGTGTTTTCCCTAATGTTTTTGTCCATGCTTTACACAACATTAGAATTCTAAAGTGTTTTAAAGATAATAGAAGCTCAAGAAAAGAGGAAGGGGGGTGACTCACAAATCTCTACAATTTTTATTTTCTTTCATCATATTATCTTTTCCATAATAGTCGAAGAAAGGAAAGTGTTTTCCTAGTGTTTTCTTTCCTTTCCCTCTCTAAGTCCATGAACCAAACAAAACCTAAGCCTTAGACATATAATTTTCCTTATATGTGACTACAGTGGAATGTATATGACATCAAATCTTATATCATATGCAACTAGTTTTGATCAAATTGCTTGTGGACAATGTGGTTCAAAGTCACGGTGTCGGAGGCCTCGAAGATGACTCGGTTGCGGGGTCGCGGTCTGGTAGTGGGCGATATGAAATGATACGCTAGATTTCAGATTCAAAAAAATTTGAAAAATAAATAAATAAAAAGAATCTAAAATAATAAGAATAACATAGTAGGACCAATAGATAATCACAATCACCAATTATAGCATCACATAATTTTCCAATACATACGAATTACGATGTCGAGTTGGTGTCTATGAGTAGGACACATAACTGGGTAACAATTGTTCAACGTAGTCATCCGAAAAAAACAATTGTTCAACATAATCAAACTGTCCTGATGTTACATGATATATGATGAAACAAAAGTCTCAAATTTTAGAGACAACTAAAATTCAAGAAAAATATATATCATTAGGTATTTCTTATCTCAAATTTCATCATAGTGTACATAAAACGCAATTAATGCTATATGATATATATTGAAAATTATCATATCATATTGAAAAGATATAATATTATATCTCAGCCTGTGTCAGCCCATATTGGCTGATTGTGAGTATGTAAAAGTGTGATCCCCATCGATACCGATAATACTAGGTTTCGGCTGAGTCTTTGAAACCTGATGTGATCTCACCCATTGACTATTTTACTAAAAAGTTATTCGTACTGAACTCCTGGTGTACATGTTAGTTCTGTAATTTCATAACTGGGTATGACATCTTACGAATTACGGCCCTCCAACTTATGCAAATTACCTATTTATTAACAGCTTACAGGACGAGATGTTTAAGAAGTTTAACTTTGACACTGAGTGGGCTGTGAAACTCATCTCAAGAATTACAAATGATGAGGATTTACCAATTGAAGGTGATGCAATTGTAAAACAGGTGTGGTTCAACACTGTCACTGACGGTTTTTTCTTTCTTAGGTTTTAGCTTTCATTTAATTGATTAAGTCTTATATTAATGATTGTTAATCTTCTTAAACTATTACAAAATTTTCAGCTTTTGGCATTGCAAATCAATGCAGAGAAATACTTTTTTGGCATAAGAAAGAGCCTGGTTGAGTTTGATGAAGTTTTAGAGGTATGCATTTGCGAATAAAATGACTCATTTGGAATGGTTGCTTTTGTCACCCTTAAGGCTTTGCTTGTTTATCAATTTAGTGAGGGAAAAGAAAAGAAGAGACTGTGGAAACTACTTTTCTTTGTTTGTTTAGCAAGGAAAATAGGAAGAAAAAGAAAGTATTTTGTGAGTCGCTTCCCTTACCCTTTTCTTGAATTTCTATTAGGCTCTGTTTGGTTTATGGATTTAGTGAGGGAAAAGAAATGTGAAGGGAAAACAAGATGGAAAACTATTTCCCTCGTGTTTTCCTTCATGCTTAAATAACATCAAAAATTAAAATTTTGTAAAATAAAATTGTAATGTATAAATAAAGGAAGGGAAATGACTCGCAACCTTTAAAATGTTTAATTTATTTCTCAACTTATTCTCTTTCCTTTTTCATTTTCCTCATCTATGTTACTCGGACTTGGCATAAAAGGTGCCGTGTCCTCGTCGACGTGGGTATGACAAGGATACCGACACGGGATATGTGTCAGACTTGTTTCTTACCTTATCAGACATGGGTTGCTATCAAAAATACAATCTAAAGAGACAAACTGTTTCCTAGACTCAAGGTCTTGTTATTATATTTAGGTTGTCAGTACATTTAATAGCCTCATATCCTAGTGTTGACATTTATAGACGTCTAAGTAGAGCTACTTTTCCAAAAATGATTTAAACTCCATCAAAATCATGTGTGAAATAATAATAAAATAAGAGTAATGCTGTGCTTTTAGGTTTATACAGAATGTCATGTTCTATTTCTTGTTTGACATGTCCTCGTACCCGTACATAATTTTGGATCCTTTATGGCCGAGTCCCCTTACCTTAAAATATTGGGATCTACCCAGCCCGACTCCCGGATTCATATCCTCACCCGACACACGTACCCGAGTCCGAGTAGTTCCTCATTAACTAAACAAAGGAAAATGTTTTCCTCTATGTTTTCCTTTCTTTTCCCTCGGTAAATCCAAGAACCAAACAAAATTGCTAAGTTTTTTGAGTATGGAGGGAAACGATAGAAAACACTAGAGAAATAGTTTTCCTTTCCATTTTCTTTTCGTTCTCCAAATCCATAAACCAAATGGAGCCTAAGTTCATTTTTTCCAAGCTTCCACTAGTGTGAATCATTTGGCTAAGATTTTAAGTTCGTGCTTTCACTGTTTCACTTGATAAGGAGAGAGTTGCATCTTAAAGTACTTGTATTTCAATTTTTTTTTTTTAACTTTCATTAGCAGAAAGCATTGTTTGTAATACTGAGTTAACTAAATTCTCATTGGCTTAAGCACTTACATTACACGAAATAGAACGAACCATTTTGTATATCTAAGACCTTTTCCTATATATATATTAAAATCTTATAATCATGGCTGTTAGAATCGATCACTTCGAGGTTCATATAACCTAATCCAATTCAACCTTCAATACGATTAACAATTCATAATTTAAAACTGATATATT